>LPNX010324872.1:64268-147695 GCA_001517045.1 Pseudotsuga menziesii | reverse complement strand
ACCGCAATTCGCTTACATAAACATAAGTTTCAATTGTTTATTTGCAGGAATTTTTGTGGAAGTTACAGAACTGAAGGACAAGTCTATAAAATTGCCAAATGCTAAAAGATAGATGAAATTACCTAGTTTTAAAGTTTGATTACATAGATTGTTTTATTGTTGTTATTCAATTGGATGGTATATAGGCTTTTTATTGAGGTAATGAAGGATGTTATATATTATGTACACTAGTAAGGTTATATATAGGCTTCTTATTGAGGTAATCCCTTCTTCTTCATGTAGTATTTGGAAGGCATTAGGTTAGTTATTATAAGGGAAAACTAATGTAATGTTAAAGTATGTTAATGATTATCTTGATTCATACTAGTAGATGGGCATTTGTGCTATGAAACTGATTAAAATTCTCTCATGCCTAAGCAGAATATACATTGAGAGATTGTTTTGTACAATGGCACCGGAATATATTTAGAGGTTATCTCAAATACATGAAATCTTAGTTGGGATGTTTTTCCTGATTTGTATTCGTTGGTTAGTTCTCAAATTTTTCTAGATGGTAGTTGGTACATATACTAGAGACTTTCAATGGAGTTAGGATTTTCCAATTTTATATACATTAAGGTAATGAAGAATGTTATATATTATGTACACTAGTAAGGTTATATATAGGCTTCTTATTGAGGTAATCCCTTCTTCTTCATCCAGTATTTGGAAGGAATTAGGTTAGTTATTATAAGGGAAAACTAATGTAATGTTAAATTATGTTAATGATGATCTTGATTCATACTAGTAGATGGGCATTTGTGCTATGAAACTGATTAAAATTCTCTCATGCCCAAGCAGAATATACATTGAGATATTGTTTTGTACAATGGCACAGGAATATATTTAGAGGTTATCTCAAATAAATGCAATCTTAGTTGGGATGTTTTGCCTGATTTGTATTCATTGGTTAGTTCTCAAATTTTTCCAGATGGTAGTTGGTACATGTACTAGAGACTTTCAATGGAGTGAGGATTTGCCAATTTTTTGACAAATTCATGATTTTTCAAACTTTATTGATACAGAATACTTAAGTGGTTTGGATTTTGTAACAAGAGCAATACTTATTCACTTGAAGCCAATTCTGAATTATAGTGGAGTGTGAGAAGGCCCAATAGATTGAAGCATTTAACCTTAAGATGAGTTCAAAGTCAAACTAGAATTTACTAAGAGATAATGTTTACCAAGAGGTCGCCAATGGGTGATTTCACCTGAAATTGGTGTGCATTTATAAATGCTTAACCCACATCAGATGATTAGTTATTCATTTCATTTCATCGGATTATGTTTTTTTCATTCAGGTTGTTGCTGCTAGTTATATGACAGTATAACTTAATTGCTAATAAACAATAGGATCACTAGAAGAAAGACAAAGCACAGAAACAAAGAACACAAGAGTTTATCCTGGGAAACCCATTCGGGAAAAACCCAGCAACCTTTGTATAGAGAGGATAACTTCCAAGAACATAATACAAGAATGAGAGAGAGAGAGAGAAGAAAATCTCTCCAAGAGAAAACCTCAGAAAACACTGCTTCTCTGTGGTGCTGCGAACTTCTCCTTGAGTAGGCGAACTTGCTTGTGTTGAGTGAGTGAGTAAATGAGGCGCCTAGCCTCTCTATTTATACACTTTTACAAAAGTTACTTTTACCCTAACTAGGCCAACTTGCCTTGGGGGAAGAATAACTTCTGAAGTTGTACAAATTCCAACAGTTGCTAGGAATAATAATATTCAAATCAAATAAGGCCAGTTGTGGCATACTTTATGGTCACTGCAGTACAATTTGGACTGAAGGAAAGCTATGGCCTACATGACAGCATCATAGCAAAATAAATGACAGTCTATTTTGAACACTTGTATATTGTGGCATTCTGTAATTACAATGCAGGTAATACTTGACATAAATTTAAAAAAGTGGAAGTGCTTCAAGACCTTTTGGCAAGGCATTCATTTGATTGTAGAACTCCCTGAAGTGATTTTAACGATATGCATGTGTAGGTGTGGTAAATGTTCATAGCTTTTATGAACTGAATTTGACGCTTGCATATTTCAGCTGTAATTAAAAAATTATGTATAGTGTAGCTCCAGTGTTATTTAATGACTATGAACTGCAGATATACGAGTCTCTGTAGTAACTTGTATATCCTCTATATGCAATCAATTTCTAACACATTTGTTAATTATTATTTGTGTATCATTCTGAATGTACTCATCTGTGTAAAGATGCCGTGCCTTGGTTTAGAAGTTACTCTGAAAGCAGGCAGGAAATTTTTTTGTTAACTCATCCTCTTGGTCTCTTTAAAACCACCAGAATCTATGTACATGGTTGTCAATATTCACGTAAAAGCTCAAGAGCCTTCTATTTATATGATCTACTTCTACATTTGTTATCTTGGAATTGTAGAATGTGGATTGTTCCTGATTCAAGAGAAGAAACTGAGGCTTATGCTGAGAAATAATATCAAGAACGACATCTTCAACTTGTGAATGACTATGAGAAAAAAAGTGTAAGTTGTCATTTCATCCTGATTTGCAGCTATTTTGGGCTTGGTAACTTACTGAATCTCAATGATATTATATTTAGATTGGGAAAACTTCTCTCTTTTTCAGAAGCAAACTGAAGTGCAGTCAAAGGAAATACTTAGTCAAGTATCCAAGACTCATGATGCAAACAAGTAAGTTGCTTTGACTGGTCATAGATTTGGTTAATTGACTATTGAGGCTTAAGAGTACACAGTTTTGCAGTCTTTCACATACTTTTGCATAGTCATGTATCGAGCACTATGGTTTGATCTAGTGAGTTATACAGGAATTTAGATAAAACAATCTCAACACTGGAAATGGAGCTGGCAGCAGCTAGAGCTGCACAAGCATCTAGTCTGAATGGTTCTCCGGTATTTATCAAGCCAGTTGGTGAGAAAACAAAGGAGCGACCGGAAGCTTTTGTTGTAGGTGATTTTTTTTTTTAAAACACTTACAGTCGTCGGTTAAGCAACGGTTTGTAGGTGGTTTTTTTTTTTAAAATTCAATATCCATCGGTTAAGCGACGGTTGTCTTTGGTTTTTTTTTTTAAATCAATATCTGTCAGTTAAGCGACGGTTGTATTTGGTTAACCGTCGGTTAAGCGACGGTTTTATCCGACGATTTACATTTAACCGACGGTACATTGAGCTGTTGCTTAATCGATGGATTGGAAAGATGTCGGATAACCGATGAAAATACACTGACGCTTAAAAAAAATCATAGTGTAGTACATGCAATAGGGAAGTGTCGAAAATCCGACAATACGGCCGTCGGATTTTTGGTCGAAATGTAGTAGTGTGCTTCACATCGAGGCCCTGATGATTGGTGTTTTCTAGGTATGAAAAATGAGGGTGACAAATGAGCACGAAATCAAGCTCACCAACCATCAACACCTCTAGACTGACAATCTTCTCAAAGCATATCGCCATTTCAACTCTTTCAGAATTCTTAGAATTGCTTAGTAGAATAACACTTCAAACATTGTCTCTAATTACTGATTCATCTTATGCATCTTAATCGTACTGGGAAGGTGGTGTTTATATAGGGTGATGAAGATGAAGATGGATGCAGAGATGACTGGTCAGCATAATGGCATCACGAGTGGACCTAGGTAGGGATCTCTATTTTCTGCTAAGAATCCAGTCATGCCGCCTCCTTTGAATATGTTCCATTGTTGTCCACATGGATTGCGGTGTTTGGACGTGACATGCTTTTCCTTTTCACTTACACTGACAGTGGTGTTTGGAATGGTTTCGACTAGCTACATCCCTTTGCTTCATGTAGAGGCTAGGTTCGTCACTTGAAAGATCTGAACTTCATGATCTCTTACTGTTTTCTACGCAAGCCATGTGTCGGATCTCTGGAGTTGGGCAGGATGGTGAATCGGTGATGCTTTGGACATAATCATCACCTAAGGCGTGTCACAAATGGTGTCAATGGATATGATTATTGGTCAGCTCGTATGTGAGGACATCCTTTCTATACTAGACCTGACCAGGACACCACCTTTACCAAGTTGAACGTCGCCAGGGATCAAATTTGAAGGGCAAGTCTCATTTTACTTTGAAGGGCTGTGAGAAATTGAACTCTTCAATGTTGACATTTAAAAATAAATCATTCTTTTCATTTGAAAATTTAAGTGTTAAAAAAAATTCATTATTTATTAAAAACATTGTATATGAAAAAAAAATGACAATAAGAATAAATCCCAAGTGATTCAACATTTACATGGAATTAGTGAGGTAAACCATGTACATATGATCACTTCCATAATCTTTTTATGGGGATTACTCAAGAGTTATTATAGAGGAGGAGAGACTAAGATAAAGGTTGAGAATGAAGAACATGTAAGGGTGATGGAAGATGAGATTGGGAAAAATCCCATTTAGAAAGAGATTGATGCACTTGTTTTGTTAATGTGAACATAGCCATAACCATTAGGAGTATTGGTTTTTTGTATTGCATGTCCTTTGGCCTATTTATTTTTTGAAGGGAAATGTTTTCTTCCTATCAGGCTAAAGTGATTAGAGTAGTTCAGAACTACTCGCAACCTTATCTGAATGCATAATATGAAATTAGGGGGAAAGTAGGCTCATGAGGTACTAAATCTTATTTCTGTCTAGAATTGTTTTGAGAAGAGATACACTATTAGAACTACTATGTTACAAGGCCAAAAGAGATCAGGAATCAAATCCCTAAAATTAGTAACAAACTAAAAAGATGATCTTTTTCCAGTGCCAACGTATCCACCTAAAACTAGTGTACTTCTTACATTTTACATCCCTGGGGGAGTTAAAATTGTTGGTCCTTGTTGTGACCACTTGATCATTGCCATAACCAATGGTTTAAATAAACAACATAAAAGTAAAAAAATTGGAAGAATAACTTTTCCATGACATTTTACCTTACCTATTTTGAAATGAACTTTTCTACATGCTATTAAAAGCATTGTATTATTATCTTTCCAACTAAATAAGTTTTTTATGATCCACATTTCCATTAATGGAAACAAAAAAGTTACAAATACCATCACAAAGCTAATTGATATGTTTGTCCATATGGACACAGTTCATGAGTAACTAGCCATTCAATTTCAAACTCCACCTAATCCCTAAGCATTGTCTTCACCATAATAAACCTAAGTATTAGAAGACCTGAAAATTTATCTTTCAAACTTTAGTCTTGAGTCTACTAACATCTAGATGTCAAATGAGAGGGATTGATAGGGATTCTCATTTCTCTTTTCAAAACTCGGTGCATATGATTGTTATTCAAACACATTGAAAAAAGTATCCTTCGGTGTGTCTACCTAAAAGAAAAACCCCTGAATGTAAACCTAATGCTTTCATGTAGCAAATTTTTTTATCAACCCTAAATTCAACAACTATTTTTAGAATTGAATCATGTCCTCCCCAGATGCTCAATTCAAACTGATTAAACAAAAGCCCCAATTTTAGGTGGATTATGGATAGTTTCTGACGTGTCCAGGGACTTTCAAAGATAATTCTTTGTTTCAAGGGTGCTTGGGGCATAGATCAGAGAGCCCACAGAAGGAAGAGGATGAAGAATAAGAGGAATCAAGTCAAAAGGTGAGGCAAGTGAGGAGGGAAGACATAATAGGCAATATCAACACTATCAACCTGCATAGCTTGATTTGGGGAGATCAATATCAACCGTCGATCTCTAAACTACCTTCATTGGGACCACTCAACCTTGAGAACTTTAACATTCTGCTTACCCTTTTTCATATGAACACATGAGCAACTTCTTCTCACGGAATGCTTCTCACCCATTTATCTACCCAACATCTTGTTCTGACCATAGATCTTCGCAGCCCCTACCACTTTCCGTGGATCGACCGTAGATGTTGATTAGCAAGAGGCAGATGACGATGACGATGATGATGATGATGATGATGATGAAGATGTGATGACAATATCTTTACTTTGGTATTCACTAAATTGTTCTAAGCTTCACCAGCATTATAATAGAATGGTTATGAGTGATTATTCACTCCTATAAAGAATGCACTTTATGGAACTACCAAACTGCTTAGTTTGGATCTTCCTACTTTAAGACACCGGACTAGGTCCATAATTCTTGATTCTTCATGTGCACAAATCTAAGAATAAGAGGCTTCACAGGCCCCAAAAGGTTGTATTTTATTTTTTACTACTTCCTTGGATCATATTGAATTGTCATATTAGTCCTTGGAATGGGTTTTAGGACCAATCCTTAATTTTTCACTCAATTGGATGCTCCCCCTATCATGTAGACGTCTAAATTCACTGAGCTCCCCCTAAAGTTGCGATGATGAAGATGATGATGATGATGATGACAAATATGATGATGATGATGAAGATGATGACGATGATAATGAAAATGATCATGATCATGATCATGATGATCATGAAGATGATGATCATGTTAATGGAGATGCCGATGAATTGGATGATGATGATGTTGACGATGAATATGATGATGAAGATGAAGATGATGATGATGAAGATGATGATGATGATGATGATCAAGATGATGATGGTGATAATGAAGACATTGATGATGAAGATGATTATTATGATGATGATGCTGATGATAAGGAAGATGATGATGATGAAGAAGATCATGATGATGATGATGATGAAGACAATGATGATGGTTATGAAGATGATATTGATGAATATGACGAAGATGATGGTGATGACGATGACAAGGATGATGATGGTTGTCGTCATTGTTTTCGTCGTCACCATCATCTTCGCTGTCTTCATGATGATGATGATGATGATCATCATCATCATCATCATCATCATCATTGTCATCGTCATCGTGTTCGTGCTTGAAGGGACTTATGTATATGTTCTCACTATAAGCAATGCAACCAATACAAATTATGACAAAATCCTAGTTAAATTAAATTAAATTAAGTTAAACTACAGTAAATTAAAAACATAGAGTTGTTTAACTATAATTAATTTAAAATGCAACAAAATATAAAATATGCAAATAAAAAAACCCAAAATAAACTAAACAAAAGATAAATATGTAAAATAAAAAAAACAATACAAAACACCAAATATAAAATATGCAAATAATCAAACAAAAAAAGCAAAATTCAAAAAGACCCGTGCACTAGCTCATTAGCATTCAAAAACACTCACGTAGGATCTGCTTCGGCTCCCATTTCGGGGTTTTCGATTTCAAACTTTCACTGAAGGATCTAGAACATGATATGATGTTTTTTTTACAGGAAGGGCGGGTGAAGGACTTTTCCTATTAGTGCATCATCCACTCCCTTTGCATGTGAGCCCATGCTTCTAGAACCACCTGCCCCACCTCCAGAATGGCAACAATATTTAGACCTTCAGGTTTGTTTCATTCTATGTTTTTCTTGATTACCTATTGTGTTTTTATTTTATTCATGGTTTTTTTCATTGTTGTGGATGTTGTGGAGATGAAATGGCTCAAATATCCTTGCAAGCATGAAACATGAGCTGTCCAGGTGAAATTGGGAAATTCAATGTGAGAAATAAAACCAACAGTTATCGAGGAAAAGGAGGAAGGGAATGTGGAGCTATATGATTGCAGGGTATGCTCTGAATGGGAAAGATGAAGAGGCTTTTGATTTTACTTTCTCGACGGTGCTTCTGATTTGTGCAAACATCATGGCTTATGATCAGGGTAAGCAAGTTAATATCCTCACCATAAAATATGGATTTGATTCATATTATTTTGTGGGTATTTATCTAGTTGGCATATCTGCAAAATGTGGGTTTGTTTCTAGTTTTTTCCATTCCTTTTGGGAATCACGTCAAAATTCCCATGAATTGACAGTTCAAAGCTAGACTGTGAATGTTTTTAATAGTACGATTGTTGGTTTTTCTTTCATAATGGCATATTTTTGGAGTTTGAAGCCTGAATGTTCTATAGAAAACTGTTTTTGTTTACTCAGAGTGGTTTTGAGCCTACTGAGTGGAGCTTTGTAGCAATTGTGGAACGCTAGAGCTTGTCTTGAGTTGTACATGCATAATTGATTTGAGTAATTAGTGAGACATTAACCGCAACCATAGAATTATATATATAAACTAATGAAATCCTGTTACATGCATCAATTCTTGAAAATTCTAAGTGTAGGCAAGCATTGCGATAGAAGAACAAAATATTCCCTTTGCGGTTTGCCATTTCTTGTGTCCAAGATGGTAGAATCTTCTACAAGGAGGAAAAGAAGCAGTAATGAGAGATACCTTGGAGTGCTTCCTAAGAAGAAACCCAAGCCTTAACCTAAGGAGAAAAAATTCATGTTTAGGGTTTTGCTTCATAATCGTTTGAATTTAACTCTGCAGTTGGAGGATTCCGTTGAAAAGATGTCGGTCTCCTAGTTTGTAAGGACTGTTAGGAGAAAAGCTGAGAAATAAATCATACAAAAGGGGCCAAGAAAAATCACCATACACCAAACTTTAAAATGAAATATTTTAAAGAATCCATAATAAATTTTGAGCAAAAAATTGTATTGTTAAATTTGCAAAGTTGTTTTTATACAATATATTTCCTTTCAGTTCATGTGTATTTAATTTTTTTTTAATTAAATTAATTTTTTTGTATTTCCTTGTAGATAATTGAAATTTATTGTTTACTAAAACTCAGTTTATATTTTGATAATGCTTGTAGGGTGGCTCTTTGCGTTCTGATCGTTGGACACCAGAGGTGGATTTGGTTCTGAATACTGTGGCAATGAATGCTTCAATTAATTCATCAATCCTGTGGTTTTCTGATGAGGAAAATATCTCTTATTTCAAAGACGCACCATATTTCACCCCCTTACCTATCTCAAGAGCTTGCACTATTTTGTAAAGGTCTCTCTCTTCCTCTCTCTTTATATGACATATACACACATGGTTGTAGAATGCATGTTGATGGGGTGAGTCTTAGAGTCAACAAGAAAATGAAGTATTCTCTTATAAGTAAAAAAAATGTATTAATATGTGTGCTACAAAATAATTCCATGAGCTCCTCAAAGTGCATTCTATTAGAACAAATATTTCCATATCTAAATATTATTTACTGGAAAGTTTTTTTTATAGTAACTAGGGGAATCGACAACTAGAGCTAGGCTAGTACTCACGTGACACAGGGTCTAGGGATCCATTCTCACTACCACTATACCCCTAGGTGCCCCACACCCTTCGTAAGACAGCTACCACTATAGCCCTAGGTTCCCCACACCCTTTGCAATACATGGGACACAGGTAAACCCAGGTGGGATTTGATCTCGTGACCTCCAATTTACAACAATTAACTTCATAACAACTAAACCACCAATGAGCCACACCCGTGCAAGCTATTATTTACTGGAAAGTTAAAATTTCATAGATAACAAAGATTTATCCAGAGTATTTAGTGACATTTTATTCATACAGTAAGGTAACATGACTCTTTCCTCTGTTTTTTGTTTTATATTGTTTGACAGGATGGTGGTATTAACAGTGTCCACACATTTCCCATAAAAACCTATTTATATGTGTATGTAATATATGTATGTCTTAAAATTTAAAATTTGTGTGTTGTTTTTGTTTTAATACAATGATTAAATAAATCTTGTCGAATACAAACACAAGTTTCCACATCAGTGAGGCAACGGTATTGTAATATAGCATTTAAATGCGAGTTGATATTCTGGTGAAAAATGTGTACTTGATAGACTGATTGTTGATTTCCTTTGTAGGACATGTGGAATATGACTCCAAAACCACATCTCTTGGTGGAATTACCCGAAGAACACACTTTCCAGATAGCATTAGATGATTTAATTGTATGCCCATTTTTTATTTCATAGAGTATTTTGATATTTTCCATGCCTAGCAAAATGACCACTTGTGTATAGGTCTAGGAATGGATTATGTATTTAATTTATAAATTAAATTACAAGCTAACAAAGTGGTGTTCCATTTATTAGGACAAATCTTTGCAAGCAGTATGGGCCAATGGACCTGGAAAAAGGCGATTGATAAGGTAAGGGTTCTTGCATTGCCTACATTCTCCCTAGGAATTAATATTTTATATGACTTGCTTGTACCTATTGTATAATAAAACTTTGATATTTTCATTTCTAGCCTCTTCATCATGCTTCATATCCAATGTTTGTATAGAAACATAAAAATATCAGACTTATCTGTCTTTGTTGTGTTCTTGTTGTACCATTCCTTGCTTTTCCTTGGGTTTTAGAGTTCCTGCCTCATTTTCCCATTGCATTCTTAGGAGAAGTGAGGCAAGTAGTACTAGTGTTATGTTCACCTATTCTACAGTGCACCATGCTCACATTTTGGATAGGTTTTCCCTACGTTTAACTACTAAAGTTGATTGTTTGTAGCTTTCCCGTGGTTACCCGCTATCATGAGGTTCTTTTGTTCTAAGCAGTTCTAATGAAAGTGGTGCATGGTTTGTCCTCTTTTTCTAGAGAAATTGATGAATAAATAGAATCTTTGGATATTTCAGCAGAAGTGCACATAACCTGATAGTCTCAGTCTCTCAGAATACCCTCTCTAAGGAGAATTTGCTCAACATCAATTGCAATTGCCTTTGTGGGTGCACTACATATCCTGGTGTTCGGTCACATACAAGCTTGATAGAACCTCCCAGACTTGAATTATTGGAGTTTGAAGCCTGAATGTTCTATAGCAAACTCTTTTTGTTTGCTCAAAGTGGTTTTGAGGCTACTAAGCGGAGCTTTGTAGCAATTGTGGAACGCTAGAGCTTGTCTTCAGTTGTACATGGATAATTTCTTTGAGTAATTAGTGAGACATTGACCCCAACCATATCATTCTTTATATAAACTAATGAAATCATGTTTCATGCATCAAGTCTTGCAAATTCTAAGTGTAGGCAAGCATTGCGATAGAAGAACACAATATTCCCTCTGTGGTTTTCCATTTCTTATGTCCAAGATGGAATAATATTCTACCAAGAGGAAAAGAAGCAGCAATGAGGGCTACCTTGGAGTGCTTACTAAGAAGAAACCCAAGCCTAAACCTGAGGACAACAAATTCATGTTCAGTTTTTTGCTTCTTAATGGTTTGAATTTAACTCTATAGTTGGAGGATGCCCTAGAAAAGATGTCGATCGTTGTGTTTGTAAGGACTGTTAGGAGAAAAGATGAGAAATAAATAATACAAAAGGGGCCAAGAAAAATCCACTGGGGTCCCCAAGTTTGTAATGTCCCCGACGCTCCGACCGACGAAGAGGACGCTACCATGGCCTCAACCATATAGGCAACCAACCCCATGAACATGTGCATTCATACAATGTTGAAAAAAAATGCATTGAAGTAGAACATACACAGCTACAATTATTTATCATACACAGTGAAAGCAACATACATTCATACAGGAATTCAACATGTTCACCATATTCATTAACAGTAAAATGATTGCAGGAGTAAAATAGGCAAGATTACTTATCTTATGAAGAACTCGTTCCGCAACCAGCTATGTCGTTGCAATGTTCCACCCAACCATGGGCTAGCATGCTCCTAAATCTCTCAGCAATGCTGCCACCCCCGAGCTGGGCATGATTCCCCAAGGAATAAGGAACAAGCAGGCTTACGCATAGCCAGGGATACACAAAACACAGCCAAGCCAACACAGTTGGGTTTATCAGGCCATCAACAAGACAGCTAAGCCAACATGGTCAGGTTTATCAAGCCATCAAGGAGCTGGGAAAGGCTAAATGCTAATCTGGTGAGCCCATTACAGAGCTAGGAACACCTACACCAGAACTAGCCTAACTTCTAAGACACCCACACATAACCAACACAAGGAATCAGTCCCTTCTCTTCTACACAATCCCTCAGGCCCTGACTTCCCTTCTAGTGCTAATCAGGGGTTGTGGAGAAGAAATCCAACCCTCTAGCTCTGTTTGTGTGGTTTCCAAACACACTAGGTTTATCAAGCAAACCAAGCCACCATCCTTGCTCCCAACATAGTTCGGAGACCAACCACTACATACACACAGTCACACAAGCGATTCTCAGCTTGGGCAAGGAAAACAACTCCTAAGTTGTTCTTGGCCCTATCATGGCCAAAATGACTCCAAAACAACCTGCAACAGTCCCAAAATGTAAAACAAACACAACCAGCAATGTGGGAGGAACAACGGTCCGTCCTAGACAATGAATCCACCAGAAAGACTTACAGAGTCTGAAAATGGAAGAGAGAAGCCAGGTTCTCAGCTGAGTAGGGGAAAAACATATGCACGAGCCACAAATTGGTAAGGAAATCTTACACACTATCCCTAAGCGTAAAAATGGCTCTCCATAGGAAAAATCATGGGTGATAGTGACCAAACGGCCCCCAGCTTGCTGCGTGAGCAACAACAACGCAGAACCCAGTACGTGAGAGAAGATTTACACCATATCCCAGACACGGATCGAAACACCAGATTCCTCTCTGTGGAAAATGTGAATGACAGTGGAGACATCTCCTCTGTCCTAGCTACGTGAGACCAAAATAGGAAAGAATCCTGCGCGTGTGAAAAATGAACAGACAATTGTCCTTGCGTGAGGATGAACAGACAATGGAGAGCCACGAGTGGGGAGTGCGGGAGCGTTTTTTCCTTTCAGCACCATCGTGGAGAGAGTGGAAATCCTATAGAGTTCGCTTCCTTTTCCCAACGTGAGGTTCCATTGCTGGTGGAGTGTGCGGGTGGGCAAGAACTGACAATCCTGCCACCCCCACTCCCACACAATAACTACCTCAACTACTCAGCAGAACATTTAAGGTGGTAGATGGATAAGACAAGGGAAGTTGGGCAATTCAAATAGGGTGGTGACACATGGATTTTTCCCCCATAGCCCAAGGTTTGACAATTTGTCCCCCCTTATCCTTGTGAGAATCATTCCCCGTCTCAATTTAGTTGCCATGAACATAGCTGGTTGGGGTTCATTTTAATTAAAGATGCATATTTACGTGATGACAAAACTTAATATATTTCGTATACCACGATAGAACATTGGCAACAATTTCGTTCGCTGAAACATAACATAATTAAATTGATGGCGGGGATTTTGCCTTTATCTCCACACCACGATTCATTACAATATATTCATCATGTACATTTAATGCAACGGGGTCAAAACCAGGGTGTTACATTCCTCTCCCCCTTCAATAGCACTGTCCTCAGTGCTTTACAAAATTGAACAAAATGCTACACTAGTATTGCCTCAGTGTTCCACAGAATTGAACAAAAATGGATGTGCCAATCGCATGGCATCCTCTAGCTCCCATGTAGCATCTTCAGGTCCGTAGTGCTTCCATTGCACCTTTACTTGACCTATGGCCCAGTTTCGGAGAATTGTGACCTTCCTATTGAGGATGCACATTGGCTCAGTTCAGAACTCTCCCTTAGGTTCCACCTGAATCACATCCCAATTTATCACATGGTTAGGATCATGTACATATCTCTTAAGCAAAGAAACATGAAAAACATTATGAGCCCTAGTGCTAGCAGGCAATGCAAGTCTATATGCAATGGGCCCAATTCTTTCAAGCACTTCAAACGGCCCACAGTATCTAGGTGATAACTTGGCACAACTTCCAAGCTTCAAGGAACTCTTTTCCCTCACTCTGAGGTAAACATGATCCCCAACATTGAACTCCCTGTTCACCCTATGCTTATCTGCATAGCTTTTCTATATATCCTGTGCTGCTTTCATATTCTGCCTGATCTTTACAACCTCTTGCTCCATTTCCCTGAGAAATTTTGGTCCAAGGACAATCCTGTTCACTAGATTATCCCAAGTCACAGGTGTCCTACACCTTCTTCCATACAAAGCTTCATACGGACTCATCACCAAGGATGCCTGTTGTCCATTGTTGTAAGCAAACTCTACCAAGTGTAAGTAATCTTCCCACTTGGTTGGTTTGTCCATCACATACATGCGAAGCATATCTTCAAGCACTTGGTTCACCCTTTCTGTCTACCCATCTTCCTGAGGATGGTATGCAGTGCAGAAGTTTAGCTTTGTACCCAAATCTACAAACAACCCCTTCCAAAAGTTGGAAGTGAACTTCACATTTCTGTAAGAGACTATTGCCTTCGACAATCCATGCAAATTGAAAATCTCCTTCATGAAGATCTTTGCAATGACATTAGTCTTATGCATAGACTTAACTGGTATAAAATGTGCTTCATTTGTCAACTTGTCCACTACAACCATGATGGAATCATGCTGTCTCCAAGTCATCAGCAATCCTGTAATAAAATCCATGGAAATAACTTCCCATTTCCATTCTGGAACTGGCAAAGGCTGCAACAAGCCTATTGGATGTTGATGCTCAACCTTTACCTATTGACATTTCATGCACCTTGAAATGTACTCCGCCATATCCCTTTTCATTCCTGGCCAAAAGTAGCTTTCTAGCTATAGCAATGGTCTTTTGGTATCCTGGGTGACCAAAATATGGAGCTTGATGGATTTCATCCATAACAACTCTCCTCAAATCTGCTACATATAGAATATAAATTCTACCTTTATAAGTGAGAAGTCCATCTTCTTCAAATTTATATCCCTCATACCTCTTCTCAAGACTTTGCTATTGCAATTTGTCTTTTACCTGCTCATACACTTCATCTCCAGGAACATGATTACCAATCTGCTGCCTTAAATCTGATTGGCAAATACTAAGAGATGCCACATGCATTTCTTGCACCTTCCTACTGGGTGCATCAGCTGCCTTATTTTACTTTCCCTTTATGTGCTTGATTTCAAAATCAAACTCACATAAAAACTCCAGCCATCTTGCTTGCCTAGCATTCAGAGTAGGCTGATCAAACAAATACTTCATACCACAATGGTCTGTTCTAAGCTCAAATCTTCTACCCATCAAGTAATGCCTCCACATCTTGAGAGCATGTACTATGGCTGCAAGCTCTAGATCATGAGTGGCATAGTTCTTCTCATGCTCCTTCAGCTTTCTTGACTCATAACATATCACGTGGTTGTCCTACATAAGGACTCCTCCAAGCCATTGTCCACATGCATCAGTACACACCACAAAATCTTTCTCCAGATCTGCAACTTTCAATATGGGTGCACTGGTGAGAAAAATCTTCAACCTCTGGAAACTTTCTTCACACCTCAATTTCCATTCGAACTTCATTCCCTTCTTTTGCAAAGAAGTGATGGCATGTGCAACTTTGTAGAATCCCTCAATGAACCTCCACTAGTATCCTACAAGTCCCATGAAAGATCTTACATCCATCACATTTCTTGGAGTAGGCCAATTCATAATGTCTTCAATCTTTTCAAGGTCCATAGATATACCCTCCTCTGAGATAATGTGACCCAAATACTGAATTATATCTCTATAAAAGTCACACTTTCTCAGTTTCGCATACAGTTGATGCTCCCTGAGCAATTGCAATGTCAATCTCAAATGCTCTTCATGCTCCACCTCATTCTTAGAATAAACAAGAATGTAATCAAGGAAAACAAGGACAAACTTCTCCAAATACCTGCTGAAGACACTATTCATAAGGCACATAAATGTAGCTGGTGCATTTGTGAGACCAAATGGTACCACTAAAAACTCATAATGTCCATACCTTGTCCTGAAGGCTGTCTTATGAATGTCTTCATCCTTGATTCTCACCTGATGGTAACCAGACCTCAAGTCAATCTTGGAAATACCTTTGCTCCCCTCATTTGATCAAAGAGGTCATCAATCCTAAGCAAAGGATATTTATTCTTCACAGTAACCTTGTTCAATTGTCTGTAATCAATACATAACCTGAGTGTACCATCTTTCTTCTTTACAAACAGAACTGGTGCTCCCCAAGGATACACACTCGGTCAGATAAACCTCTTTTCCAGCAAATCTTGTAGTTGCATCTTCAACTCTAGCATCTACGGTGTACTCATCCTGTAGGGTGCCTTGGACACTGGTGCTGCTCCTGGAACGAGTTCAATAGTGAATTCAATGTCCTGCTTTGGAGGAAGCCCTGGAATCTCATCAGGAAACACATCCTGGAATTCCTATAACACCTGATAGTCCTCCAACCTAGGAGTTTCATCCCTTGATGTCTCCAAAATGTGAGCTGCATACAACTGGAAACCCTTCCTATAGAACTTCTTTAACTCCATTACTGAAACTTGCCTTACTGAAATCATCTTTGGAATACCTTTCACAACTACTAGGTTCCCTTCTTCATTCATGGATTCGAAAGTCTTATTGTAACAGTCAAGCTTCACCCTGTGAGCTTCTAACCAATCCATTCCAATGAGAACATCATAGGACCCTAGAGGTAGAACATTCAGATCTACACAAGTGACCAATCCATCCATGACCAATGGACATTTCTCTACCACTTCACTGACTTTTCTCTTAGTTCCAGTGGCTAGCTGGACTAACCAAGATTTCCTATGCTTTACCTTCTTAAAATCACAAATCTCCACTACTCTAGAAGTAATGTAACTGTGCATAAAACCAGGGTCAATCAAAATAGAAACAGATAGCTCAACAATATTACCTGCTACTTCAACCACAGTTGACTGGTGATCTTCCTAGCGATCCTCCAGTGCTGCATAAATCCTAGGGAATGCCCTTGCTACCTGACCCACTGTTTCTACTTCTTGAATGTTATAAGCCGGTCTTGCATTCTCATTCTCGAGTGGACAATTCCTGTGCATGTGGGATCCTCCACATTTCCAACATTGAAGTGGTCCTCTATTCTGTTGTGGATCCTTAGGCTTTTCTCCTGTCACTCCGACTGGCTTACTCGCAGCTTGGGATGGCTGCTTCTACTGATTCTTGAAGTTATAAGGTTTGAAACCTTTCTTTCTTGGGTCAAACTTCTCATTCTTCTTGTCCTTCCATGCCTTATGGTAATCAAGTTTACCTTTGCTTTGCTCATAACAATACTTAGCCTTCCTTATTGCTTCTTCAAGAGTTCTAGGTTCATAAAACTCAATTCTATCTTTGTAAGACTGAGGCAATCCACTCAGAAAACATTGGACCTTCACTTTTTCATCTCTGATGTACCGGACATACCTCAACAGCTCCAAAAACTTATTTGCATATTCTTCCATGGTCCGCTGTCCCAATCTCAACTCATGGAATTCCTTAATCTTGTCATCATAATACTTGTCAGAGAGGTATTTCTACGTGAAATACTTCTTGAACTGTTTCCACTTAAGTATCCTTTCACTGATCCTCTTTACTTTCTTGAAGTGTTCCCACCAAATGGATGCTCTTCCATTCAGATTGAATATTGCAACTCTTGCCTTCATGTATCCTGAATAGTCATGCACTTGAAAGTACTTCTTTATTCCGAGAAGCCAAGCTTCAGCCTCTTGTCCAGTCTTTACCTCACCATCAAATGTAGGAGGTTTATCTTTCTTTTCCTTTTATGAGAAGAAGAACTTGAATCCCTGTTAGATTCTTCAGAATTAGATAATCCACTAGAAGTCCTTCTCCTTCTCCTAGTACTGCTCTTACTGCCTTCTGGTTTTGTTGTACCTCGTCCAAAGTCTATCTTTCTTTACAAGTCTATCAAACTCTGCAACATTGCAGCATTCAATTGACGCTGCTCTTCCTGGGCTTTGATCAAGCTTCTCATGGTGGCTGCAACATCTGATGGTGTCTCTTGGAATCTCCTTCCATCAAACTCTATGTCATCATTTTCGTTATGGACATTTTCTCCTATGGCATCTCGGGCATGCTCGTAAGAATCCCGAGCATCATATCCATCATCGGTTCTCATAACTGAACCGTAACTTACTTACCAAACTGCACTACCTGGAATACTACTCTTGAAGGTGACTATGATTCTGCAAATGTGTTAATAACACAACCGTTAGATGCATATCATTGATATAAATCAGAATTACTTACCTTCTCCTGGAAAAATCATAAAATAACAATTGACCAATACTAGATTTTATTCATCAAAGAACGTCTGTCCGAGGGGGATGACAGGGGTCAAGGGGGCTTGTCCCCTTGTGGCTTTCGCCACTATAGGGCAGGTCGAGGGCAGTGCCCTCGTTTTTTGTTGTTGTTGTAAATCTATGATTTTCGTGCAATTTGGCGCATAAGATCGCTGCCACTTTCTCCTTTTTAGCCCTGAAAAATCCACTGAAAAACTGCTGAAAAATAGCTGAAATCTGTTGAGAAATCCTACTTGAAAAACTCAAATTTTCCTTGTACAGGATCGGGTCTCATCCCAACTAACATTTCGACGTTTCGATGGTCAGCACAACTAACTTCCTCTGCTGTTCATCAGCGACTGGATCCACTAAGCACTACCGCGTCAGCGATCGAATCCTCTAACCTTTGGAAGGATAGTCCATTAGACATCCGCAATGGCAGATGTTCAATCCACTAACTTCATCCGATGTAGCTCATCAGCAACTAAATTAACTAGGTGTCGACAATGTGTTCAACTAATCATTGCCGATGGCTGACGATTCCAGGACTTGGAGAAATTTTTGAAGTTTTCCCTTGAGTCTTCCTTTTCGTCGTTTGATTGGCTCAATTATCTTCTTTTCGTCGATGAAATAGTTCCATCAGCAGCCGCAACGGTGGCCCATCATCTTTGATCTTCTTCCAATCGGTGGCCCAATCTGCTGAGGCATAACCTGATCGGTATCAGCAGTCTCTTCTCGTTGGAAGGCTAGTGCTCTAGGCTTCCAGAATGGTGGGTGCACAAACCACTTTTTGCTTCTGATGGATGATGTTTTCATTACTTAGAAAAATTTGAAACTTTCTTTACTGCGTCAATGGTTGGAGGCCTTACCCGTTAGACACGTAGTTGTCTAGCCATCCGCAATGGCGGGAAATTCATCAACTATGTTTCGTCGATGGACGTCGAACTCTTAGAAAAAAATTCCCACAATTTTCCTTCCAATTGTCCTCCATCAGGTGTGCTTCTGCCTAGCTCTCTGCTACATCGGAAGTCCATCCCACTAAGTGTTCCGATGAACTGACAGTTCAAACACTAAGACAATTTTGTGAATTTTCCAGTCATTCACCGATTTCTCCTAGGCAGAAGGAAACATGCCTCTGCTAACTGGTCTTTCATGGCCAATAGAGGCCCATGCTGCAACCTGCAGGATCTGATACCACACTGTAACGTCCCCGACCCTCCGGCCGGTGAAGAGGATGCTACCATGGCCTCAACCATCCAGGCAACCAACCCCATGAACATGTGCATTCATAAAATGTTGAAACAAAATGCATTGAATTAGAACATACATAGCTACACTTATTTATCATACACAGCGGAAGCAACATACATTCATACAAGCATTCAACATGTTCACCATATTCATTAACAGTAAAATGATTGCAGGAATAAAATAGGCAAGATTACTTATCTTATGAAGAACTCGTTCCGCAACCAGCTATGTCACTGCAACGTTCCACCCAACCATAGGCTAGAATGCTCCTAAATCTCTCAGCAATGCTACCACCCCCAAGCTGGGCATGACTCCCCAAGGAATAAGGAACAAGCAGGCTTACACATAGCCAGGGATACACAAAACACAGCCAAGCCAACACAGTTGGGTTTATCAGGCCATCAACAAAATAGCTAAGCCAACATGGTCAGGTTTATCAAGCCATCAAGGAGCTAGGAAAGGCTAAATGCTAAGCTGGTGAGCCCATTACAGAGCTAGGAACACCTACACCAGAACTAGCCTGACTTCTAAGACACCCACACACACCCAACACAAGGAATCAATCCCTTCTCTGCTACATAGTCCCTCAGGCCCTGACTTCCCTTCCAGTGCTATTCAAGGGTTATGGAGAAGAAAGCTATCCCTCTAGCTCTATTTGTGTGGTTTCCAAACACACCAGGTTTATCAAGAAAACCAAGCCACCATCCCTACTCCCAACATAGTTCGAATACCAACCACTGCATACACGCAGTCACACAAGTGATTCTCAGCTTGGGCAAGGAAAATAGCTCTTGAGTCATTCTTGGCCATATCGTGGCCAAAATGACTCCAAAACAACCTACAGTAGTCCCAAAATGTAAAACAGACATAACCAGCAACGTGGGAGGAACAACAGTCTGTCCTGGACAATGAAGCCACCGAAAAGATTTACAGAGTCCGAAAATGGAAGAGAGAAGCCAGGTTCTCAGCTGAGTAGGGGAAAAACATATGCAAGGGCCACAAATTGGTAAGGAAAGCTTACACACTGTCCCTGAGCATAAAAATGTCTCTCCACGGGAAAAATCGTGGGTGATAGTGACCGAACGGCCCCCAGCTTGCTAAGTGAGCAACAACAACACAGAACCTAGTGCATGAGAGAAGATTCACACCAGATCCCAAACACGGATCGAAACACCAGATTTCTCTCTATGGAAAATGTGAATGACAGTGGAGAGAGCTCCTCTCTCCTGGCTGCGTGAGACCAAAACAGGAAAGAAGCTTGCGCGTGAGAAAAATGAACAGACAACCGTCCCTGCGTGAGGATGAACAGACAATGGAGAGTCGTGAGTGGGGAGTGCGGGAGTGTTTTTTCCTTTTAGCACCATCTTGGAGAGAGTGTAAAGCCTAGAGAGTTCACTTCCTTTTCCCAATGTGAGGTTCCATTGCTAGTGGAGTGTGCGGGTGGGCAAGGACTGACAATCCTGCCACCCCCACTCCCAAACAATAACTGCCTCAACTACTCAGCAAAACGTTTTAAGGTGGTAGTTGTATAAGACAAGGGAAGTTGGGCAATTCAAACAAGGTGGTGACACATGGATTTTTCCCCCATAGCCCAAGGTTTGACAATCCCCCCCCCCCCTTATCCTTGTGAGAATCATGCTCCGTCTCAATTTAGTTGCCGCAAACATAGCTGGTTGGGGTTCATTTTAATTAAAGATGCATATTTACATGATGAAAAAACTTAATATATGCCATATACCACGACAAACCATCGGCAACGATTCCGTTCGTCGAAACATAACACAATTAAATTGATGGCGGGGCTTTTGCCTTTAGCTCCACACCACGATTCATTACAATATATACATCATGTACATTTAATGCAACAGGGTCAAAACTGGGGTGTTACAAAGTCTATGTGCAATATGCAATGGGAGAACGAATAAATATGGAAACATCATATGCAATGATTCTCACAACAAGCCCATGCTCGTAGCTCTGCAGGTTCATCCCTGGACTTCCTCCCCTAAACTATTTCTTTAGTTTTTTCATAAGTCAACAAAAATGTATTTATATGTGTGCTACAAAAGCATTCCATGAGCTCCTCAAAGTGCATTCTGTTAGAACAAATATTTCCAATCTAAATATTATTTGCAGGAAAGTTAACATTCATAGATAACAAAGATTTATCTGGAGTATTTAGTGGCATTTTATTCATATAGTAAGACAACATGAATCTTTCCTCTGTTTTTTGTTTTATATTGTTTGATAGGATGGTGGTATAAACAGTGTCCACACATTTCCAGTAAAAACCTATTTATATGTGTATTTAATATATTTTTGTCTTAAACTTTAAAATTTGTTTGGTTTTTTCGTTTTAATACAATGGTTAAAGAAACCTTGTCGAATACAAACACAAGCTTCCACATCAATGAGACAACGGTATTGTAATATATCATTTAAATGCGAGTTGATATTCTGGTGGAAAATGTGTACTGGATAGATTGATTATTGATTTCCTTCAGAGGATATGTGGAATATGACTCCAGAGCCACATCTCTTGGTGTATTTACCCCAAGAACATACTTTCTAGACAACATTAGCTGATTTTATTTTTTTTTGTTAAGTGCCCTGTGACTTGTTGGGCGAACCTTGGTTATATTATAAGTGTATTATGATATATTTCTTGGTTTGGCATGGAAGCTTTGTTGGGGTTGAAATAGAGGTATATTGCCATTCTATAGCATTTGTCTTGTAGTAATAATTTTTAGGAATAACGGTGACATTTCCACCTCATGGCTCTTGTTTTACAAATATTTAATGTCTAGCATAGGATTTTCCTATTGAATATTTCTGAAGTGGATCTAGTTATTAAGGATCAGATTGGGTTTGAACCATTCAACCCTATCTACTCTTTAATCACTAAAGCCTCCATGAGATCCTCAATTGACCCCATCTGCCTAACTTGGATTTGTTAGGCACTAATTACAGCTTTTATGCCATTTTACCTGCCTGCTCATATGCAATGACTACCTTGAATTTTCAAATTATGGAAAATTGCGTGGGGGTGAGGAAGTTGTTTAATGATTCCCTATTTTCTTGTAATCATGTTTAAAATTTGCATTTCCCACTTCTTTTGCAATCATGTCTTGAACTTGCCCATTAATTTTTTTCTTCTATGTTTATGCCCGATACATGCCTTTTTAAAATGTATCATATGTTGAATTTTTAGGGTATTAATGAAAACCTTAAAAATTCTATAGGTCAGAGAATTTTTTATGGCTCCTTTTGAAAATGAATTCTGAAGCTTGCCTGTAGGATGTAGTTTAGGCATGAGATCAAGAATCTGCAAATACCTCTGAAATTGTTTTTGACTACTATTTTTTATGCCTAAGGTAGTGGGATGAATGGGCAGATGTTCAGGGTTGTGAGGCTGAGAGTGAATGGGTAGATGATCATAGTTGTGAGGGTTAAAGTTATTTTGTTACTTACTCAAAATGAAGAATAATGCAAACTTTTAAAACATTAAAATCAAATTCTTATAGACTTGCTTGTTGATCCCTTATGCTCTTCATGATGCTTTGATGTGACTCTTTTGGATTGTTGAAACTTGCTTGTTGATTCTTTGAATGTCTTCACATGTGCCTATGATAAAATTCCTTTATGGTTCCTGTGGCTTGGTGTATCATTCTGCTGAAAAGTATGATGGTTTGACATGATTTTGTTTCAGGTCATTAGAGGAATTTTGGGGTCTAAAATGGGCCTCCTAAGGAAAATAATAAAATAATAGTTAAAATAATAAAATAATGGTTAAAATAATAAAATAATATTAATTAATTTTGGAGGAAGAAAGAAAAAACTACTTTTTGTGTTCGTATTTTCGACATATCTCCCTGTGTTTTTACTCAAATTTCGATCGGGAGAGCTCGTTGGATGTAGAATTTGATTCCGCATCCAACGAGTACCCACACTGCATACTTTTGATGGACCCGGTACCCCAAAAACAAGAAATACTTGAAAAAACGTGATGATGATGTCATCATCACGTTTTTTCAAGTATTTCTTGTTTTTGGGGTAGCGGGGTCCATCAAAAGTATGCAGTGTGGTTACTCGTTGGATGCAGAATCAAATTCCGCATCCAACGAGCTCTCCCGATCGAAATTTGAGTAAAAACACAATGAGATATGTCGAAAATACGAACAAAAAAAGTAGTTTTTTTTAATGACAAATATGCCAATTCAACCATTATGGTTGACTTATTTTATTGAAATTCTATTGGTTCTTGAATTCCAACTCAGAAAAACTTATTTTGGCACGTTTTCTTATAAGGCCCATTTTAGACCCCAAATTTCCTCTAATGTCCTTCTATAAAAAGTTAGGTCCCTCTGTAAGACTGAAATGTTTTTTTATTGCTGTACTTTCTTCACAATATCTTCTCAGGTTCCTCTATTGGATGTGTTGTTCAGGACCCTTTGCTTTTCATTTGTTATGCTTTTCATATCCCTCTGTAAATATGGAAACTTATTCTCTTTATTGGAATGAAACTATGCTAAAATGCAAAATGAAATTGTGACATCTACAAGAGGCTTGGAGGGTTTCCAAAACTTGACAGAAAATAAATCTTGATATTATTTTCCCTCTCAGCCCTATTTATTGACGTGTCCTCAAGTCATGCAAACCGAAAACTGAAATGTAATGCAAACTAGGAATTTTAAAAAAAATGTTTTTGAGAATTTTCAATGGCCAAGTAAACTTGGTTTTCTAATGAAAATTCAAGTTTATGTTGTTCCAGACGCCTGGTTTTCACAACTAAACTTTGTTTGTTTGTTTGTTTGTTTCTTTTTCTCTTTTTTTTTATCAAAAGTTTTAAGAAGAAAGTGGAGGAAAAATACTAGTGTGTTTGTCCAGCACCTCCATCTCTCTTTATTGAGAAATATGTTGTAGGAAATCCTCCTTATTGATAGGCTTAGTGTAGAGTTTTATCCTATGTCCATTGACTATGAATCTACTTGCTTTATCATCTATTGTTTGTAATTTGAATGATCCATTGTCATATACCTTTGCAATCTCATATGGACCTAGCCAATGAGTTGTAAACTTGGATTTAAAATTTTTGAACTTGGAATCAAATAATAAGGCCCGGTCTCCTACCTGAAACTGTCACTTCTTGATCAACTTATCATGCCATTGTTCTCTTTGTTGTTGTACCAAAATGTTTGTTCTACTGCAGCTTATCTCATCTCATCTAATTGATTTAACTACATTATCCTTTCTATGTGTGCTTCAGAAAGCTCTATTCCTTAATCAACTGCTAATTTAAAAGTATGAATTTGAAATTCAATTGGTAACAATACTTGATTACCATAAAGTAACTTATAGGAAGTAAAACCAGTATTATTTTTCCAAGTAATTCTGTATGCCCATAAAGCTTCGTGAAGCTTGTCTGACCAACCTTTTCTATGCATTTGAACTGTCTTCGTCATGATTGTTTCCAAATTTTTATTGGTGGACTCTACTTGGCCATTGGCCTATGGATGGTAAGGGGTAGATTTCCAGTGCTTGATTTTGTACTTTTCTGCTATCTCCTGCACCAGTTTAGAAGAAAAGTGTGCTCCTTGATCAGTAACAATCTCTCTAGGAACTCCAAATCTAACAAATATTTTTTCAAAGAGAAAATTTACTACTGTTTTAGTGTTTTGTGGCTCTTGGTAGTGCTTTGGCTTCCACCCATTTTGTAACATAGTCAGTACATGCCAAGATGTACCCCTTTCCTTTTGATGGTGGATTGATTGGATCAATGAAATCAAGAACCCATTTTTCAAATGGCTCTATGAGAACCTGTGGATGGAGTGGCATCTCGTCAGATGGTACTGGTCTTCCCATACTTTGAAAAATATCACAGCTTCTAACATATTTATTGGAATATTTGAAGATAGATGGCCAATAATACCCTAAGTTGAGTATTTTGTATGTTTTTCGTTTATCTGCAAAATGTCCACCACATGGTTCATCATGACAAGATTTTAAAATTCTTAAAATCTCATCTTTCCTAACACATCTTCTAACGACAAGACCATATCCCATATAGAAAATATCTCCATTCACCCATATGTGTCTATACTTTTCTTAATGATTCTTTTCTTTTCTTTTGATGACATAGAGGGAGGTAGTTTTCTTGATGATAAGTAGTTAGCTATATCATCATACCATGGAGTTTTAATAGAAATAGAAAATAAGTGTTCATCAGGAAAATTATCTAAAACACTAACAACCTCACCACAATTATTTAATCGAGATAGAAAATATGCCACTTGATTTTCCCTTCTAGATCTATCTAGGATAGTAATGTTGAATTCCTGCATCAATAATAACCACCTTGTTATCCTTGCATTAATGATAGACTTGTTCATTAAATATATTAAGGCATAGTGATCTGTATGGATACAGATTTCATACCCAGTAATGTAATGACAAAATTTGTTCACAGGCATGTACTATTGCCAACATCTTGTTCTTAGTAACTGTGTAATTCAATTTTGCAGGGGTTAAATTTTTGCTAATAAAGTAAATAGCATAAGTCATAAGTTTTTATTTTTGACCCAAAGATGCCCCAATTGCAGTGTCTGATGCATCCATAAAGATGTGAAATGGCAATGTCCAATCAGGCCCTCTTAAGATAGGTGTTGATGATAACTTGTATTTAAGTTTCTAAAAGGCAACTTGACAATTAGTATCCCAATGAAAATGTACATCTTTGGAAAGTAATTTGAATAATGACAAAGCTATTTTACTAAGATGTTCAATAAACCTTTGGTAATAGCTTGCATATCCAAGAAAAATTCTCACATCCTTTTGATTTTTAGGTTTTGATAAATTCACAATGAGTTGTATTTTTTAGGATCAACATTTATTCCAGATGATGAAATATGATGACCTAACACTATCCCTTTAGTTAACATCATGAAACATTTTTCATTGCTAAGGGAAATATTTGATTCTATGCATCTTTTTAGGATTTTCTCTAAATTTTCCAAGGCATATTCAAAAGTGTTTCCATACACAGAAAAATCATCCATATATAATTCTACACATTCATGAATTAAATCTGCAAAAATAGCCACGATTGCTCTTTGAAAAGTAGCTAGATCATTATATATACCAAAAGGTAAAACTTTATAGGAATATATACCCCAAGGACATGTAAAAGTAGTTTTGTCCTGGTATTCTAATGCAATTCTGATTTGATTCTATCCACTGAATCCATCTAAGAAGGAAAAATATCTTTTTTCTAGCTAGTGCATCCAATACTTGATCAATGAATGGCAATCAAAAATAATCTTCAAGTGTTGCTTTGTTTAACTCCCTATAATCCACACCAATTCTCCACTTTACATTTTTCTTAGGAACAACAACTAATGGAGAAACCCATTGACTATCAGAAATAGGGTAGATAAATCCCACCTTTAATAACTTTTGCAATTCTTCTTTAACTATTTCTTTCAATACAGGGTTCACTCTTCGTTGAGGTTGCCTTAGAGGTCTTATGTTATCATCTGTGTAAATATGGTGAGTACATGTTTCTTGATAAATTCTTGGCATGTTAGTATACTCCCAAGCAAATGATTTGTGGTATTTATTTAGTAATGCAATCAACTATTCTTCTTGTGATAAAGTAATATGTGCACCAATATTCAAGTATTTTCCAGGACTAATTTCATTGATTTTGCTTTGAGCATTTGTTATTGAGTGGACAAAAAAAATATCATCAAATGATGATTCCAAAGAAATAATTGTGCAATTTTCCTGAAATTTTTGGCCTAAAACGTGATCTGCAACAATATATTGCATGTTCCTTAATTGTTCAGAGATATCTGGTTTAGAAATAAAGTAATCTAGCAAATCTTCATTATTTCCTCTCAAAAATAAAAATCTTGATTAATACTTAAGATAGGCTGAATTACTTCTTCCTGTTGCTATTATGTTTCATTAATGTAGGATAATTGATCTGTCATAGAAGGTCTTTGAGCATAAAGATAAAGTGTAATCTGTTTCCTTTCTGTTCCATGTGAAATGATCATATTTCCTGCTCTAGAACCAATAAAAGCATCAGCTGTAGCCAACCAGGGCCTTCCAAGAATTAGTGGATGTCCCCCTAAATTAGATTTTGGTTGAAGAACCAAGAAATCTACGAGATATTCCGAGGAATCCAAAGAAACTATGATATCTTCAAGTATCCCTTCTGATGTTATTTTAGATCTATAAGCTAGCTCTAAGATTGTAGTGGTTGGTCTAAGATTTTTCAAATCCAGATATTTCATTATTTCCAGTGTGATTACATTAATGACCGCACCTAAGTAAATTAATGTTTTTAAAATCGAAAAGTTGTTGATAGTTATTGTTACCATTGAAATTCCTGGATCAACATATTTTTCAACAAAAACAATATTTGACATTAAGCCTGCTAAATTTCTAGTTACATGGATTGTTGGTGGATCTTTATTTCTTCTACCGGTCTTGTTTAGACATCATTCCTTAATTTCCTTTGTATAGATTGGGATATCTTTAATAGCTTGCAATAAAGGAATTTTCACACAGAAATTTGTTAATTCATCTAAGACATCAAATTCAGGAAGAGTAATTGAGATTTTTTCCTTTACTAACCTTTCTGGAAAAGGAGGTGTTTGAGGTATTAACATTTTATCCTTCTGATTTTGTTTGTCTAACTACAAATTTCTGTATTAATTTTTTTTCAATTTTCTCTTTTTTTTGTTTGTTCTTCTATGATAATAGAAGATTTTTCCCAAAATTTTCCAGACCTCAAGTGGATGTTTTGAATAGGAAGGATTGAGTATGAAACTGTTGTTCCTTCATCAATATTATACATGGGTTTATCCAATCTATTATTAGGATTTGGTACTGGCTGGGCTGGTAAATGTGTTGGTCAAGGTGGAGGTTGGTTAGATGGTAGATGAAGTTGTTGATGTTGGGTTAGTTGAGAAGCAGGATTTGGCTATGAAGGAAATGAAGGTTGATTTTGTTGGTATTGTGGGTATGGAAAAGACTGTTGGTAAGGTTGTGGATAGGCCTGCTGATATGTTTGGTTTCCATGAGCATATCCTTGCCAATTTTGAGCAACTTGGTTTTGGTTTGGCTGAGAAGACCAAGTCTGCCAAGTAATAGGTGCATTCCATGAATTTTGAATAGGGTATTGATAACTTGGAAAATTTTGTTGCATAGGGTCTTAAGACATACCTGGAAAATGTGGCTGCCATGGTCTTTTTGTGACAGAAGATAAAGAGACTCCATGCTTTGGTTTTCTTCCACTCGAGCTGCTTGTAATTCTTTCAACCTAGAACAATCATTAGTGTTATGATTTTCTACAAATAACCCACAAAACATGGCTGCCATGGTCTTTTTTGTGATAAAAGATAAAGAGACTCCATGCTTTGGCTTTCTTCCACTCGAGTTGCTTGTAATTCTTTCAACCTAGAACAATCATCAGTGTTATGCTTTTCTGCAAATAACCCACAAATATTAACATTATTTAGAGGGCATTATTTCAATGGATATTTCTTCCTACATTTAGGACAGAAAATTGATAGAGCTTGATCTTGTTGATCTTGTTGTTCTTGTCTTTTTTAGTTTTCAATACTTCAACTTGTGTCCTTGAAGTACTCAAAATATCAGCTTTCAAATCCTCTAACAAGGTTCCAAGCTGAGCTTAGCAATCAATCCATCCTTGGACATCAAGAATTCTTCTGAGTATTTCAGATCACGCCCAACTGTCCTGCAAATATCCAAAGCTAGGAGCATTTAAGGGAAGTTAACAATTTCTGTAATTTTATTAAAATTTATATTTAAATGCTTTAAAAACTACAAAATTCAATTCACTTAAGAGCAACAACAATTATACCTTAGCTTGTTGAACTTCAAGGTCTTATGGGTGAAACATGAGGGTTTATGGATGAAATATAAGGGATTAAAGAGATGAATTAAAGGGTTATGGAGAAAAAATAGGTGCCAAAAATAGTGTCCACCACCCACCACCCTACAAGTGTAACAGGGTGGCATCGATGAAGAACAATGAGGATCCCTAGCCTAATGAGGAGCTAACCAGAGGTGCAATGATCAAGCTTACTGCGCCTTCCTAAAGAATACCGACCAAAATTGAAAGAATATACCACGACAAGGTGTTGTGCAATAGAAGCTGTTTATTCGATAGATAGAGAGGACGCCCAAGATGCATTTTCTTTCATTATTTAAATAAAGGATTAATTGACCAACACTCCAGGACTGTGTCCATGGATGAGGTAAAATATAAATTAAACAGAACATACTCAACAATATCTCGACTACTAAACACGTAAGAAAAATTCATATAAAAAAATACACACCCATATTCAAAACACGACAACTTGCAAAGCCGATTTCATGTTCACCACAATTACTACTCAAGCCAAATATCTACCCAGACCCTTAAACCCCTCATCTTGGAAATCCATCTTCCAAATCAGACCCTGAAACCCTCCTATATGATATTTTCATATTAGGGCCAACCATGATTTTAGGCACGCCGAAAGCTTCGAAAATCAATAGGTTCACGGATTCCATTAAATAGTCATTGAACAAGAAAACAAAACCCTAGGATAGCATATAAAAAATGGTGACATGGAATTTGACCAGGGACCCCCAATCAACTGAAATCACAAATAACAAGAAACCACATTGCAAGGGAAACAAAAAAGACTACCAGGACAACAAGAACACATTCTAAAGCCATTGCAAATGAGACGCGGGGTTTTAATAGCCACACATCATTCAATGGTAATTCAACCCATACCTTTGTGTTGAACCATCTGAACATACCTGGAAATGTAAGCACATCGTAAGAAAGAGTGAAGCAACTTATGTAGATGAAAACACTACCCCCAACCCACCACTTGAATTTTTGACGCGGTCATGAACCTAACAAAATGCGAGCTACAACATCCTTACCCCAAACTCCCACAGAATGATGAGGTAGGATTCTTCACCGACGAATCCACTCAAATGCAAGCACAATAGAAAAAACATGCTCTTAAAAATATACAAATCCTCACGATGAAAATCGCCAAGAAGAAAGCACCAGCTCTCGACACAAGCAATGAAAATAGAAATAAACATAAAGACAACAAATCCAATATGAAACAACATCTCATCCCTGGAAAACAAAGGTGAAAAATCCAATGCACCAAGATACTACAATAACTTTGCCAATAAAACACGCAAAATACAATGAACAAACCATCATCTCATATAGCTAGTGGGACTCCGCTCCCACTCAAAGCAACCCACACAGAAGATAGTGAACATGCCACCCAAAAACCTCTTGAATGCAGACCATTCCAAGAGTAAATGCAGACAACCTACAACGTTAATGCAACCATCTGACATAGTAAATGAGAGCCAATCGAGAAACCAAAGTAGGAATGACAGGTGTCATGCAGCTTCATTAGTGCAGGTGGAGAAGCTCTAGCACCTGGTCACATGTAACTAAACCTGTTATTTAGAACACACACCAACATTAAATTTGTCTACGAGTGTATGTACGATAGTCGTTGATGAGGAATCCCTCTCTCCCTTGCATTTAATGCAGTAGCAAATAAAGTGATGACAAACCTTACCACCACACCCAATGCTGAGATCACCTTGCCTCTGGGTCTTAGGAAGGGAAAAATTAGGATGGTGTAAGCTACTTTTTCCCAATCAAAAAATAAAAAAGTTCAAAAATAAAGATATTAACAACTATTAGCAACTATGGGAAAAAATTCAAATATTGCACTATACAGACATGAATTATTTTTTTGAAATAAATGGTTATAGATTAGATTATAAAGGTAGTGAACCAACCATAGATAGGATTACAAAGATTCTGGTTTATAAAAACAGAGTTGAGTCTACCAACAATTCCCAAAGAATCCAATTCCAAACATAAGAGTAGAATGACTAGAAATTCAGAGCTCCTTAATTGTTGTATGCTCATTGGTGTTTTATCATGTCTATTGCTTTTTCCTCTTGCACAAATTTCATAGGGAGGAATATCTAGACAAACATGATTATTAGCATAGAGCTCATTGAATCGTAATTCTATCGCCTTATTTGCTACTTGATCTGCCTTGAAATTCATCTCACGGAGAACATTAACAAATTCAAGATGTCGAAATGATCTTGAGATGGATTGAATTCTTTTGATCAGTCTGGATAGCCTTAATATTTTAGAGTGAGTTGTGCCATTCATTTCCAGGATATTAATCAAGAATATCCTATCACAATAGCTTCATCAATCCCCAAAATGTCCAACTGCTTAAGTCCTTTCCAGAGACCATAAGCTTCAACCATATTGTTAGTGTCAATTCCTATATTTCAATAATATTCTAGTTCATTGTTCCCTTCGAGATTAATGATGATCCTTCCCCCTCCAACCACCCCAAGGTTCCCTTTCGAAGCTCCGTCAAAGAAGAGTTTAAATAGTTTCCTCTCCTTCATCCAAATTTCAAACTGAGAATGATCCATTCTTATTTCCCATGCTTCCAATAGTCGTCTAGCCATTTATGTGTCTAAATCAGATATGTTGAAGGGTTGCAACCAATTGGATTCTTCAGGAGTGAGGTTTGTTTTATTCTTAGGCAACAGAGTTGCTCTAAGAGATTCTCCCGGCAGAGCTTGAATTTTAAATGCAATTTGTTTTGGATAATGAGCCTTGTCTTTGAAAATTCGTTGGTTACGCTCGTTCCATATAAGCCAAAAAATAAACTTTGGAAGTATTAACCAACATGTTTTAAGGCCTTCTTTTTGGTCGAAATTTCCTTGATACATTATGTCCCAACTCAAAAAATACTGATGAATATTTCCAGGCAGATCTAAATTGCTAAACCATAGGCAGACCAATAGTTCCCAAACCTTACAGGAAAATAAACAGTTTAAAAATAGGTGTTGAATGGTTTCTTTACTTTTGTTACAGAGCAGACAATGAAACAACCCTTCAAAACCTCTTCTTTCAAGGTTCTCGTATATTAGAACGCTTTCATGCACTAATGTTCAGATAAACATGTTGATTTTCGGTAAACGTTTTGTGTTCTAGATTCTTTTCGAAATCAATGGATTACTTGAAACGTTTGGAACTGCAGAGAAAACATTATATCCATGAGTAGAGGTGTAATTCCCAGATCGAGATCCCCAACCTCGCTTATATTTAACACCTCTTTCCAAGAGGGATAATCCTGTTAGGTGGGAGAGGAACATATTCTTATCACCTTCAAGCTCAGTTGGGCATTCTGTAAGAGCCCAAAAATCCCATCGATGAGGCAGAACTGGATCCCATCTTGAAATATCCTGGAGATAGATTAAACCTTGGTTATCGGTCCAGCTTTTGAAATTGTTGAGAATTGGAATGGAAGAGAGAGGCAGATTCCATAGGATGGAATCATGCCATATTCGCACCTGCTTACCATTACCCAGAATCCATAAAATCTTTTCTTTGAATCGGGGCAGGGATTTCATGCAAAGAGCAAAGATATGAGAGCCTTTCTGAACCATAGGTTCAACGTCTAGGAACCTTAACCTTGATCCGAAAAAATATTTGCGTCGGAGCACCTGACTAATCCAGGCATGGTTCTTCCCTTGAATCATATTCCAAATAATATTTTCTCCCATGGCCAAATTTTGGTGTTTTAACTCTCTAACCTAGAGACCACCTTCCATCCACGATAATTTAATTTTTTTTCCAACTAATTAGAGCAAGTTTCTTTCCTCCTTTATTATTCCCTCCTTGCCAGAGGAAGGATCTCAGCAAACCTTCAACACTGACGAGAATTCCAATTGTAGCCACCATAATGGAGCATTAATACAGAGGGAAACTATTTAATACAAACTTTATCAGAATCAGCTTCCCGTTCAAGTTTACCCATGTGGCTCCCTAGGCTTGGATTTTTTTCTTGATTTTTTCAACCAGGGGGCTCCAGTATGATTTTTTTTGGTTTTCTTTTGAAGATTGGAACACCCAAATATTTAATAGAGCCTCATGTAGTGACATCCTCAATTCCTAAAAAGCGTGAAATATCAAACCTCTCCCTTGGATTTATATTTCAAATATACACCGAGCTCTTTCTTAAGTTTAATTTGCTTCCAGATGCTTAACAGTAGGAGTCCAAAATAGACTTGAACCTTCTCGCTATATGTATGTTGGCGCCTCCCAACAAAATAGTATCGTCTGCAAACTGTGCATGGTTGATGTCCTTAGTTCCTCGTGCCATTCTGATTAATATACCTTCACGATTTATATATATCCCCTTGTCGAGGACATAATAAGTTGGTAAATAAAGAGATTCCTAATACGTTAGGCCTTAGTTTGTCATTATTTTTATTAGGTCATAAGTCAACATTGGGTATTGTTCTTTAAACATTATTTCTCTAGATGAAAGAGCATCAAATGATATAAATAATAATAAGTGGGTAAATAAAGAAATTGCCAATTCTTGAGGCCCTTGTTTGTTGGAATTTTGATTTAGTCATAAGTCAACATTTGGTATTGTTAATTTAATATGGAATCTTGAATTTAATATTTATTTTCTCAATCAAACAATAAATTATTAAGATTTATTTTCTCAAATTAAATAATAAATTATTAGATATTTCAATATTGATATTTTTTTTTTTAATTTCTTGGTAAAATACTTAATTTTTTTTTAAAAGCCAGTACCCATGGGGGTTTGAGTTTGTGACCTTCCATTTACAACTTTTCAAAACAATTACTCATTACCAATTGCTCTAACACCATAGGTACTTTTTTTATTATTAGTTGACATGTTTTTACCAAGTTTGATACTCTTATGACAAGAGGGTAATTAAATAGTTTAGATCTTGTTTTCTTGATTAGGAAAGAATATGTTTGTATGAAAGTTGTCCATTAGATGTAGCTTGGTTGGTTGGGGGGGAGTGCTTGTTACCCTCACCACCTAGGTTTAATTTCTATAAGTGACATGATGCTCTTGTCGAGCCCTTGTGTAATAATTTAGTAGAATAGCAGGTGTTGGCATATTTCCTAGTGAAAAAAGATAGTTGTATGAAAATTAGTTTTGATTTAATTACATATACATTGGATATGATAATTATTTATGAAAGTCTTATAAGAGTATGGGTTAACAAATTGATTTAAACAAACAAAAATTTACATAATATATCAAATTATGATTTTTAAGTTTTATCATTTTATTGATGATAGGAAACTTGGAATTCCATGCTAAGAAAATTTGTGGCATTTTTTTTTCTTTTTTATTACAAATTTTGTGGAAAAAGCATCATATTTGTATAGCTTATGCTTTATAGCAATAATTATTACCAACTATCTTGACTCTTATTAATATAACCTTTCATTTTCATACAAAGCATGGATAAGTACATAAAGAAATTTCACATGAACCAAATTAAGTCCTTTTCATAATAACATATTCACATAACCAATTGATATCATAACCTTTCATTTTCATATAAACATGAATAAGTACACAAAGAAACTTCACATAAACCAAATTAAGTCATCAGTTGTTATGATGATAACGCGTCATGCGCTATCTAAATAGGGGTGTCGACATTATGATTTTTTGTGGATTCTTGTATCATCATTGACTGTTTCAATCACAGATCCATTCGAAAAAACATATACTTGAAACGTCTATATGAGGCCATTCTACATCCTCTATTCCAGTTCAACTTCTACTCTTTCAAACACATCTATCAGGAAAGGAACTCTACAACATGCTCCCTATCCAAAAAGGGCCTCCAACTACCAACAGGATCATAACAGGCTCCCTATCCAAAATGGGCCTCCAACTACCAGTAGGATCATGAAAACTTTAGTTGAAGGACATTCATTCCATCAATGAAATCGACCTGGGAACCTCACCTTTCTATTATATGAGTTTTATCTGATTACTTCTTGCTACATGTAGTACATTCTTTTTAGTTCATATGAGCTATATTTTATTTGCAGTATTTTATTTATAGTGTTTACCACTTATATACCTTTTGTTAGGATATCTATCTATTGTATATGACCGATACAAAGATATATACATAAAATTATTATAAAAATATGTTTAATGATTATAAAGCACCATATATATACAATGTATGTATGGTCTACATAACCAATAAACACTATAAACATTTATGATTAGAATTTTTTTAATAAAATTTTGAATTGTAATATTTTTCCTCCTAAATCAAAGTATTTTTCATAAAAACATATGAATCTCATAATCAGTTGTTATCATAACCTTTTCCTTTTCATAAAAACATAAATAAATGCACCTAAAGAAACTTCACATAAACAAAATTAAGTTTACCGGACATGGATCCCTACAATGACGTGGCCCTCGTTTCTTCATTGCGGTACCGTCCGGTATCCGACAACACCATGGGCTTTTCAACCACATGCACTTAGAACAGCGACAGCCTGTCCAACACCATTTGATAAGGTTTATTAACAGGTTTACTTTATTCAAATATTGAATTCATATACATAAATGTACGTAAGCGCTTAGGATAAAAGACAATTAAAACACCTTGCTTGGTTTTCTAAGCCGTGTTTTTAAATTGTTATTTCTGTAATTTCGAAATTTCAACAATTGGAATGTTGATTAAATATTTGATTTTAAAATTACTCAAATTATCTAAATATTTTAAATTATAATTTCAATAATAATTAGTCTACTAGATTTTTGCACCAATTAATAAAGTCACTTTAATTAGATCTCAAGTTTCTTGAGATTTAATTGACACCATACCCACTATTACAACATTCATTAACTTACAACCACTAAATATTAATGTAAATCAATTTAAACTTTAGACAATAATTATTCCATTGATGTATTTTTGCGCCGAGAGGCGCTCTACAGCCCAGTATGGGGGAGATCTTGTAACGTGATGTAAAGTTACTAACGTTTGTAATATGTCGGCGAAAAATAATAGTGATAGTGAATATTATGGGAAAGATCTTGTAACGTGATGTAACGTTTATAACATGTCGGCAAAAAATAATAGTGATAGTGAATATTACCAGCCTAGATCCAAATCCTAGGCTCTATGAAGCGCCGAGAGGGATCAAATCTCCACAGGTGCAAACCTCTTCTCAGGTATTGCACGCAAGGAGCTGTGTGAGGAGAGGTTTGCACCTCCTGAGATTTGATCCCTCTCCATGCTTGATAGAGCCTAGAATTTGAATCCAAGCTAGTGTATATCAATTTTGATGACCTGAGATCTAATTCATAGTTTTGGTGGGATTTATTTTTTTAGTGACAACTTAGAAAACATGATATTTTTAAATTTTGAGACTTCAAAAACCATATTTTTTTGTATTTTGGTAATAGTAATTTACTAAAAAAAAATTAAAATTGTGTATTTGTTATTTCATTTCCCTTACAAGCATTTTGGAAACAAAAGGTCTCTCTTTCTTCAGCCAACAATTACAAAGTATTTGCAAAGGACTTCCTAACTTCACATATAGTAAAAAGTTTGTTTACATGACCTCAAGTATTTAATACGAAACAGCTAATAACTGTTACAAGAATATATAACCATAAACATCTAAAACATAATGGTTTAAATTTGTTTTTTTGGGAATAACTGCAATTATATTGTCATGAGGTTTTGTACCAAACTAATGTGATCCATAAGAATGGATTTTTATCATATAAATATTTAAAAGATAAAATTGTTGGATTTTTATCATATAAATATTTAAAAAATAAAATTGTTTAAAGGTTTTTTCGGAATAATTGCAATTATATTTTATCATGACGTTTTGGACCAAACCAATTTGGTTCTTTATCAAATTGAAATGTTATCACAGATTAACTTTATTATCAAAATGAATTGTTATCACAGATTAACTTTTTGAGAAGTTCTTTCATAGACAGAATATGCCAGCAGACCTTTTTGAAAGAACATGATTCCTTTGACAGCTTATTTGCTTATTAATTCAATTTCTATAAACATGCTGAAAAGATACCTATTCCTCGGAGAACCTGTTCTTTTCCTCCATTATATTTCTTGTGATTTGCTGAAGCATTATATTTTCCAGTTTATTCTTTCCTTCGATCTAGTGTGCTTTTGGAAAAGGCTAGTCAAATAAGAAGTACTTTCACAATTATGGAGAGCAATATATAAGTATGCCAGATTCGGTGTTCATCCAAATTCAAGTAAGCCTCTACGCTGGTGATCAATTCGCCGTAGGAATTTTGTGGGCAACGTGTTCACTTTGGAATTGGGTCGCTCATTCATTCTTTCGTTCTTTATATATATGAATGCAGGGAATTATAATACATAATATATGCAATGAATTATGCTTAGCACTCTAAGCCGCATCCGGAAACCATGAGCCTCTAATATCCTGGAGCCCTGTAATACGCCTCTAAAACATCTCCTTGAGCCTCTATAAAAAGAGGCTAGAGGTTATTAATGAAAGGGAAGTTGAATTTATCTAACAGGTCTAGATCTTAATTCAGGTGGATAGGGTGTGTTCTAACCACCCCAGCCATTCCAGTACCCCACCCATCCAGTAAAGCCCTATTTAAAGCCCCATATACAGCCATTTATACAGTCATTCATTTGGAAAGTCATTTAGATGCGGAGATGATCCCCTAACTCAGTGGCTGTAGATTAAATAACAGGGTCATTGGCCAACATCTACGTTAATGTCCTGGGGATTTTTATGTCAAATGATTTCATTTATAGTCTTAATGATTGCCTTAAATTCACCGAATTTCAGGATAGAAAATCAACCTGAAAGAATAGTCCCAGTCCCAGTTAGACAACTCCAAAATAATATAAAAAAAACAGTGACAGTGGAAGCCATAACCGGGCCACTAAAAACCTATCATTCATTTATGCACGTTGGACATGAGTTTTTAGGACGAAACCATAAAAGAATGCACTTTGAATGATACAGATGTTCGCATGACAACTGTTTCACAGGCATTTCATTGGAAAACGTTTCGTAACATATTGAGCAAATTACTCCATCATCACCGTTTTCACTTTCTTTGGAAATGACAAGAAATTCTGGCAACCCGTCCACTGCTACGCGAAGACTATTAGCTGCTTCGAGCTCTTCTTGATCTGTAGAATGACTATTAGCTGCGTCCTCGTCCTCTATAATACTTGTAATCATGTCATCAATATTTCTCATCGAAATGCTTATATTTTCATGTCTGAAAATGAAGTTATACGTATTGTCCTCTAAATGTTCTTTGATCTGCCGCCATGTGAATGTAGAATTCCATATATTTTGAGTCTCATTGGAAAAATAGGGTTGCTCTACTATGAATCGAATAACAATTAAATTGTCCGGAAAAGAAAATGTTGTGACATACTTTCCACAAATACATTTATCCAAAAACATGTTACCACTATTATTTTTTGCCGACATGTTAGTAACGTTACATCACGTGACAAGATCTCCCCCATAATATTCACTTTCACTATTATTTTTTGCCGACATGTTAGTAACGTTACATCACGTGACAAGATCTCCCCCATAATATTCACTTTCACTATTATTTTTTGCGGACATGTTAGTAACGTTACATCACGTGACAAGATCTCCCCCATACTAGGCTGTAGAGCGCCTCTCGGCGCAATGAGAGAGATTTTGTAACACAAAATAAAAAATAATATCTCTTTAAAGTTATTTTTATTAATAAAAAATAAATTTTCTAATAGGCCAAAATAAATGTCGGCCACAAAAACAATGTAATATGGGGGAGATGTTGTAATCTTCCTACCTAACAAAACAATAAAAAAGTAAAAATTTAATTATTCGTAAGAAAATATGTGGGTCAAGAAAAAAACACAAAAAAATGTTGGCCTTGCACATGGTTTAAAAACTATGTGCAAAGCCTCCTAAACCATGTACAATAAAACCATGAGTTGTTTAGAATGCCTTGCGCATGGTTTACATTAAAACCATGAGTTGTTTAGAATGCCTTGCACATGGTTTTAAAACCATGTGCACATAGTTTTAAAACCATGTGCAAGGCTTCCTAAACAACCCATGGTTTTATTGTACATGGTTTAGGAGGGCCTTGCAAATGGTTTTAAGACCATGTGCAAGGCCTCCTAAACAACTCATGATTGTAGGAGGGCCTTGCATATGGTTTTAAAACCATGTGTGGGGAAATGATGCAATGTTCGTTCCTAACAAAATAAAAAATTATAAAAAATATTATATGGCGGCCATAAATAATATTAAATAATAATAATAATAAAATTATATGTGGACCTTAAATAAAAATATGTGTCTTTTGGTTTGAATCAAATCAATGGATACCTAAGAAGAGGTTTGCACCTCGAGAGATTTAATCCATCTCGGGGCTGATAGAGCCTAGGATTTGGATCTACGCTGGTAGCCATTTACCAACTCTACGATTTTAGAAACTTGAGATCTAACAAAACACTATACCTACTATTACAACATTCATTAACTTACAACCACTAAATATTAATGTAAATCAATTCAAACTTTCGACAATAATTATTCCATTGATGTATTTTAGCCATTTACCAACTCTACGATTTTAAATGGCCCAACAACTTGATGTCCTTGGAAACAGAATATAACTGGACAGTACTATACCCTAAATGTAAAGTTGATCCGAGACCATTGGCAATCTAAATGGTTGCACTTTGCATTCCGCGAACCCTCTATTCCTCTAATGAAGATCTTGATTATGTGATTCTGTGTTTGTTTATTAATGGATAAATTTCATTTCATACCAGGGTGCTCAAGTTGCCAATAAATCGATGCAAAGATGGCAAATTGCCAATGAAATGGGAGGACAAGGGCGATGAAATGGAATGGCAGCGAGGAAGTTATTTTAAATATGGTAAATAACTAAATTATATAATTTGTTTTACTTACACAATATTTAATTGCATTGAGAGAAGTTAAGTGCTTTTCAATGTAACATGGTGAGATATGGTCGTCAAGTTATGCTAAAGGATACAAATAAAAAAATAAAAAATATAAATATAAATTATATAACGATTTAAATAAAAAAATAAAATAAACTAGCATAGATCAATTTTAAATCTACATCTATAAGTACCCATAGGGATCCAAATGGTAACAAAATGTACACCTCAAGAAATTGGATCCCTCTCCGTACTTGATAATTCACGGTTTAAAATGGATCTATGCTAGATATATACCCGGTATGGCATCCAAATTATGCAATTTTCATAACTAATTTATGTGATTCTAATTTTTTTAAAGATTTATAACCAAGTGGAATCAAAATAAGACATAAAATATACTTGGAAAATGTTGAAAGAGTATAGAAACTTTGATTTTTACTAATTACCAAATTTCTATCATATTTAAAAAAAAATTCAAATTAAGTTTTAGACAATTTTAACAATTATTAAAATAAATAATATTAATTCTATAAAATGTAAAATTTAAGTAAATCATATAACCTTAAAAATTAGTTTATGACTAATTTTAACCTAACTATTATTCTCCACAAATCGAAGATTTCCAAGGAGAAAATTATTTTTGAAGGGCCAAAGCAAAGCGAAGAATATCTAGGGCAAAGTAAAGCATATCTAAGGAAAAACATATTAAGGTTTCAGCGTATGTTGAGGCCAGGAAAAGAAGAGGGTTTACGCTATCTGAAGTTTGGAAACGTTAATCCAAAGGTACAAATTGGAAGTTAATTCAAGTACATGAGTTCATTTTCCTTGAAGTATAAACATTTCATTGTATTTACTGCATTTAGTAAAGACTATCAAAGGGAGATTAAAAAGTTAATAAAAAAAGTTAGAGAAGAAAGATAAAGTTCAAATAAAGTTAGAGAAGAAAAAGTTATATTTGGTAATAAATTTGGATTTTTAAAAAATCAATAAATAAACAAATACACAATAAAATAATTATGTTAAAAAATAAATTAAAAATAATAAAATAATTGTTAAAAAATAAGTTAAAGACCATGAAGATTAGATTTAAAATAAATGGAAAAGCAAAGCTATAGAAAAAATATAAAAACCAAAACCAAGATGTATATTTTTCCTTTTTTCTTTATATAGTATTTTATACTTTAAAATTCAATATATTTAAAATACCCATTCTTAAAAATTCATCCCTTCGAAAAATCCTTGGATTTAAAAATAATATACTTAAGACCTTTTTAGTTTTGAAAATATTTTCATATATTTTTATAAATGAGTATTGAATCTTTAAGAAACACCAAAGTTTAAGAGATAATTTGAATTTCATAAGATCCAAGTTAAGACATTTTTAGTTTTGAAAATATTTTCATATATTTTTATAATGATTACTGAATTTTTAAGAAACACCAAAGTTTAAGAAATAATTTGAATTTCATAATATCCAAGTTTCATTTATGGCAAAACCTTACTTTAGAATTCAAAATTGAGTAATACTTTAACAATTAACTAAATTTCAATATTAAAAAGACAAACTTATTCCAAAATAAAAAATAAAAATAAAAAAAATGAATTTGTTTTATCAAGTTATTTATGTTTCAAAATAAAAAAATAAAAAATGAATTTATTTTATTAAATAAAGTTATTTATTTTTCATTGTAAAAATATACTTTTTACTTACAATAAAATGTTTTGACTTTACATTAATTCAATAATAAATTTAAAATTTTATGCTTTTTATTTTTATTAGTAAATAAATTATGATGAAATATATATGTTTTTTTAAATTATAATTTTATTTTTAAATATAAAATATTTAATACAGTATTGGAAAAACACAAGAATCTTTAAACAAAATTCAAATATCATATTGGCTTAAAATAAAAAGCAAAGTTGGCTCTTCTTCGAAGAGTTCATGGACCGTCGTGTATGGATAAAATATAGTCATATTAGAGTTAGAGAGTATGCTACAAAGACAAAGAGATGATCCTCTAGTTTTTGTTTAGTTTTTGAAGGAATGTATTGGGAGTTACCCTTTTTTCGGTCGTCTGTCCCTCGGGGGTCTTTCTTCTATATGGCAGGGTTTTATCTATTGGTTTCCATTCTAGAGTTGTCTGGCATGTGGCACTCCTTTTTTTTAAGGTTTTGGGTTTCTAGCTCTCTTTTGTCCCTGTACTTTTTTACTGGCATAATTTCTTTTTACCCTTTTGTCTTATGGCAACTGCTTTGGAGTCAACGTTGAGGGTGATGGGAGTACCCTCTATGCCACCTGTTTCTCCAATTAAGCGGGCTAATTGGTCTCATAAATATAGGAGGAGGACGAATGTTATTAGGGATTTGGAACATCGACTTAAGTTTGTCCTAGGTAAGGACATTTTCATGGACAAGGTAGATTCGCTTTGTCATCGGGCCCTGGTCTGTCGGCTTGAATACTGTAAGTTGGACAAAGGTAGTTTATTTGAGTGGGTATCTCGACACTAGAAACCTATGCTTAATTATCTCTCGATGATGAGCTGTTTAGCTGATGGGTCACTCATCTTCCTCTTTCTGGAGTGTTTGGATGCATATTTGATCCTGGATAGGTTGTGGACTATGGACAGGGGTTCCTTGGTCTTGAGCAGATGGCATGTCAATTTTGATCCTTTGCATGATCGGGCTACTAAGAGACACGTCTGGGTGTTACTATGATGTCTTAAGTCTGGTGTGCAGACCTGAACACTTTAATTATGTAATTTTACTTAAACAATTCTGAAATTTTAATTGGTTAACACATAGCCTTCTTGGATTGGAAAAAACAAGGGTTTCTTCTGGGAGATTTTGCAGAGGACAAGAGTGATTAGTGGGAAGCAAACAAAGAGATCTCACACATTGAATTTCCTCTCCCCTAACACATTTAGATCTGGTGCCATTTAGGTTTCAGAATCCGCGCCGTGGAAACCTACTACCACGCTTCTGGGCAGCCAAACCACGCAACTAAGGAGAGTAGTTCTGCCTGTTTCAACCAGAGGCTTTGGGAAACTTGCAGAGGTTTTTTGCAGCCTTAATTTAATATATAAAAAGGTATTTAGAAATTTTTCTAAGGTTCTAGAAATTTTTAGGTGTTTTGGGTGAATTTGGGGATTTTTGGGAATTTTGGTCAAGAGAAACCCTGTGCAGAGGAGGATCCAAAAAAGTGGTATGATACCAATGAAAAATGGTTCTGGAGATGGTTATGGGAAGGTGGGTATGTTAGTGACCCACAGGAACTGACAGGGTTCAGTTTGATTTTACAGAACTCATTTTGTATCAGATTTAGCAAAACTAGTCACTAAAAGCTAGTAATCTAGCTAGGGTCTAAAGAAAGTAGTTAAATCAACTGAAATCGATTCCTGTAAAACATGAGAATTATAAAAGAGGTAAATATCAGTTTTTTCAACATGTAAAATCATTAAATCAGTTCCCCAGCATGACATATTCCTTATAGCACTCATATTTGCTCATTTTCCCCCATACATTGATAAAGTAGGCCCTTTTAGGTAAAATTGAGACAAGATTATTTATGGGTAGGGATATTTCGACCTGATAACTATAATTTACAGAATATTATGAACCTACATAACAGAAATTACATCATGGACTGACCATTACAAGGATGCTCCAAAAATGAGGGGCAGGAGGCCCGGATCATGACCAGCAAGGAGCTGTGAGCATAGGTGAAGCATGAGCTTCACTAGAGCTCAAACTGAACTTGATGGAGGTTGAAAATAACTCTGATTGTCCTTCAATTTCTGCAATATAGCTCTCTACCCCTGCAATGGAAGAGAAGGGGATGGAAGGAGAGGGGAATGGAAGGTTGGGGCTCATCTCCTAGTAGTCTGAGGCACAACACTCAGAAGTAATGCTCACATAAGCATTCAGCAATAAAATAATCAACCAAACTGAAGCAATGGGTTCAAATTAATCTTTTATAGAATTATGGATGACCTGCTTAGTAAGTTGAGGCCAGTGGGGACGTGTGAGAGCAAGTCAACCCCATGGTGACCTAACCCTAGCCACAAAAGCACCCCCTTTGGGAAATTAGGAAAGTAGGACCATGTGGAATTGTTTCCAAGTCCAAATCATCCTTCACAATTAAAACCTGCGCCCTCCCTTAGTCAAAAGCTGCCTCTTTTGAGTTATGACAATTTTCTGCTTTTCCTGGGTCATAAGGAAACTTTTTCTTTCCTTCAAAAACTTTCCTGCTTTTACCTCTGTTTGCTTTTTCTGCTTTTAGGCAACTTCCCTTTATTCTCCTTCTTTCTTTTGTCATGGACTTTCTTATTTTTACCAAGGCAAGTTAGCTAGCTTTCCCTATTGCGCCCTCTTGACATGGAAGCCTTAATTCCACATCATTATTGTGCATAATAAATAAAATTACTGGAATAAAATTAAATACATGCCTTAGAACAAATATTAGCAATATTTTCCCTAGGAATAATAATTAATTTCAATTTGAGCCCCTAGGAATTTAATCATGGTCAACACTTTTAATGTGCCAAAATATGGGGACATGATAGTCCTCCCCTCCCAAATCTGCTTGTCCTCAAGCAGAAGCACTCCAGAGTGTTGCAAATTTGTTCATCATGTAGGAGAACTAGAGAATGAATCAATTGTGCAAAAAGGTTTATTTTCTCCATGAAGCCATCCTGTAAAGTTTCTCCAAAACAAGCAATTCCAGGGTCCCATTGCTTGCATTGCAACCCCTTCAGTGAGAATGCCTTCCCACACAACTTATCAAGCCAATTTACGCTTGGATCCCATTTCCTCAACTGTAAGTATCCAAACATTAGAATCCACCATACAAATTTATCATCACGTGAAATGGCATTCATGCTGTGGAAATCATACCACTGCACCGAAAACTAGAAATTCTCAATGCAAAGTTGGAAATCTATTAGATTTCCCCACCCAACATAAAGTTCCTTATGTGCTTGATGCACATCAGCATTGAATCTCACAATGATGTTGCTGAAAAGACATAGGCGTGAGTCCCATGTCCAACCCCCATGAGTATAGGAATCATCCAACCAACAAGGATTGGCAAACTTCTCACAATAAGATGATGCATCACAATCATCTCCAAAAATGAAAGCAGGAAAAACAAATAAGTGTCCCCTCATCCCACCTGATAAGGGACTAACACTCCTACTAAAAGGTCCATGTGAACACTTCCAATGAATCACGTTTTTGCCACTGGTCAAATAATGCAAGCATCTATCCAACTGCGTGCAAGATATTTTCCTCAACAACTTCTCTTGTCAGTTTCCTTGCTTATTTGTCTTCCACTGATCATGTGCAGAAATTTTTCTGCAAGAAGACTCCATGTGTGACATGTAATCTTCCACCCAATCCACATGTGGTTGAATGGCATCAAGTGATATCCATATGTGTGTATGTGGCTTACAGGAGGGTGATGGTGCATTCCACAAGTCATCATGAACACCTAGGAAAGCCTCCAGCTCTTCCTATTGCACCAACAAGGAAAATTCCTTCTCCCGATTTTCATTCTCACTTGATGGGGATGAAATAAAAGTGTGTGTAGAAATTTGGATCAGAACCCCACAATACTCATCCACCCAAATTATGGCTTCCCAATCTTCATCCTCATCTGACCCTCCCATTGGGAAGAGACTCTTTCTAGAAAACAATTCTAGTTTTTTCTGGAAAAGGCCAAGTGCTTGGTTCTCATCAAAATTGTCTACTCAGTCCTCAAGCAAACAAAAAATAGAATTCACCTCATGTGCATGTGTATGGAAGGTATCCAATGGCTGCAAATTAAATCTTTGTTGCTGTTCACATGTCAAGACAATGATAGTCACAACAAAAAATTTATTGCAGAAATAAAATTCTTTACCTCCCAAGGTCTTCATTCCAAAGATGTTTCTATCCACCCAATCAATGGATGAATATAGAATTTTATTTTCTGATCCATATGGAATTTGATCAGCCACCTCTTCTGGAGAAAAATATACCATCCATAGGGTTGTTTCATATGGTGTCTCCTTCCAAGGATGCATATCAAACAACCCTCTATTGATGCAAGAAATTATAGTACATCCTTGATCCTCTATTTTAGTGATATATTTATCTATCCAATCCATGAATAGATAATCATCCTTGCTTTTTGATTCAATTGGAATCTCCTCAGCCATATTTCCCACAGCTAAGAACACTTCATCCTTCCTCTCAATCTCAATGAGTGCTTGGACAAGATTTTCTTCCTTGTATCTTTTCACAAGCATCTGCAAATTTGCTCCTCCCTCATGGTTGTCCTCCACACGAGGTTCCTCCATTATACCCAAAACATTTCCTTCCATGTAGCATGAAAGGTGTGACACCTTCTACTCCTTCTGAAGTTGAAATATCTGTAGCTTTGAATCTTGAAGGGATCTTTGTGTGCTCTTCAATAAGTTACTGTTGATCTCCAACTTATTAGTGATATTTTCTGATTTTTCTTCTTCCTTCTTGAGTGCACTATGGTACATTTCACCCACCATGAGGAGATACTCTCTATCATATATTAAGTTCAGATATATCTCCTTCATCTTGGCCATTCCTTCTTTCAGTGCTATGCACTCCTCCAAAAAGGATTCTCCTTCCATATCTCCACCAGAAGCTTGCCAACAACATCTTGCCACCAAGGCATTGATGTTAACAAAGTTTTTCATGGCTTCCCTAAGATCCTTTCTGTCCTCCTTTAGTGATCCACTCAAATGATCTGGCTCACCAAGAATATCCTCCATCAAGGTTTCTTCTCCTAATAGTTGACATATATGCCCATTTTTCTTATGGCATGAATCCACCACATAAAACTCATCCTCAACATACAGGCCATCCTTTGAATTTTCTGCACACTCACTTCCATGATGTGAAGTGGAGGGTATCTCTGAATGCTAGAATGACATGTGATCTATATAAAGACTAGAAAGCATCTCATGCCTTGGAATTTCAGCTTCATCTTGCTGCAAGAGAGTCCAACATTCCAAACTATGTCCCTCCCTTTGCATCAGATTTTTCTCCTTCAAATTTCCTAGTTCACAACCAGTTGGTGGGAGCTTGCCTTCCACTTCATTAGGCAATTCAAATGATGAATTCAGATCTGATATTTCTTGTTCTTTTGGATCTGATCCAAAATATTCCTTCACCATATTATCACCATTGACAAAATCACCCTTCTTTTCACTGATTGTGTGATCACCAACAAGGAAACTGGGAGTGAATTTATCTCCCTCACAAGTGGCCTTCCTTTTGTAGTCCTCAGATGCAAGTGAAAACTTTTTATATTTACATGGATCAAATGGTTGCAGGTGTACATGGCTGCTACAAAAATAATAACTTTTATTATCCATGTTCTTAACATTACCATCTTCTTGTATGGATACTATGGTGGCTCTTCCACCAAAATTTCTGCTTCACACCCAAGCAGTGTGGCATTGTTTTCATATTCATTATGTGGCTTGGAAGGTGACTGTAAATCTGATTTGTGTACCTCTTTTGTATCTGATCCAAAATATGTCTCATCACCAATACATGAGCCAAAACCTTGAGTAGTGATCCGGAGATCACCCACCAAAAAACTTGAAGTGCATTCATCTTCAACTTCTTCTCTTATGCAACCACATTGTGGTGATTTGCACTTCACTTCATGGATATCTTCATCTTCCTCATTTCTATTCTCCTCCAAGAAACTCGAGACTTTTTCATATTTAGGGGTACTTGTGTCACAATATTCAGAATCTCTGTTTGAAGAAAAACCAAACAAACTCTTAAATCTTGAATATGCAGATGGCTTTGAGGAATCTTCACCTTTGGTTCCTTCTTCTTGTTCTTTTTTCAGAGAGGTGGAACAAATCGATTCCTCTCTGGATGGATTGTTGATCTTGGAAGAATGCTCATAATCATGGTTGAGCCAGGATCCATACTTGAAATAAATATAATCTCCAAAAGAAAGGTTTCCACAAATATTCCTACCCAAAGCTAGATAGTCCTCGTAGTAGTGAGGCATGTTCTCACATGCTTCAATGATCTCTGCCAAGTTTTTATTAACCATTGGAGAATTAGATCTGATCTATTCCCCATTTGATGTCCAATAGTCTTCATCATATTCATTTTTTGGTAGGCCTCCATCAACATAGAGGATTTCTTATTCTTCATATCTTCTGTAGTATTCTTCATACTGCTCATCATAATCATCCCCATTGTATGACATGGCTGCAAATTTCTTCAATCAGAGATTTCTTTCCACAGGATGATCCAAGGAAAGAGCTCTGATACCACTGTGATGTCCTAAGTTTGGTGTGCAGACCTGTTAAATTTTCATATGCTTAGGTAAGACATCAATATTTCATTTCATTTTTCATAACAAAAGCATATAAACAGGATCATTAAAAGATAGACAAGCACAACCATACAAAATGAACACAAAGATTTATCCTGGGAAAAACCTAAAGGGAAAAACCCAGCAAAAGCTTCCTCAATATAGATGCCCCAAAAAGATAAGATAAAACCAGCAAGGAGATCAAAGCCTGATCCTCCTCCTTCTCCAGCTACTTCTCTTCTCCACTAATGCGCTACATAAGTGAGAGTGTGTGTCCTAAATGAGGAGCACTACACCTCTATTTATATTCATCTGTTCACTTAAGTTAACTCATATGTCATGTAGGCTCGAGTTAATCATGTAGGCTCGAGTTACACATGTAGGCTCAAGTAACCACACTGGGGTGCTAATGACCCACCTTTATAATTAGAGGGGACTGCCTCATGACTCTTATTAGTTCTTCCGATTAGGAGCATCGAGGTACAAAGTAATACAAGTGCTTCTCCCGGTAGGACCATCAGGGACCACAAATAAATACATATAGAATATTCTTCGAAGTTACAATATTTCAACACCCCCCCTTAATGAGAAGGGTATTCTGTAACAACATCAACAACAACAATAATAGGAGAGAGATAGAGGACATCATCAACATCATCAGGGTGATACATGTATAAATCATTGGAAGCTTTTCAACATCATGTAGTCTTCATCTTCAATCTTTAGTCTTTAGCATCATCAGTACTTTGACTGCTTCGATCAGCAACATCTTCAGCATCTTGACTCTTCAATCAGCAGCAACATCTTCAGCACTTTGACCTTTCGATCAGCAACATCTTCTTCAGCACTTTGGCCTTTCGATCAACAACAACATCATCATCATACTCTGATCTTTCGATCAGAAACATCATCATGAAAAAATCAACATCATCATCATCAAAATGTCATCATCAAAATATCATCATCATCACACTCTGATCTCTTAATCAGAATCATCATTATCATTAGCCTCTGATCTTTCGATCAAAAACATCATCAATCGAACATCATCATACTCTAACATCAACTCATCATCATATTTTGATCTTTCGATCAGTATGTAATCATCATCATACTTTGATAATACGGCATCATCATCATTAGGATCTCATCATCATCACATTATGATCTTTCGATCAGAAACATCGCCATCATCATCGCATTCTAATCTTTCAATCAGAAAACATCATCATCATCAGCAACATCATAATCATAAGCAACTTCGATTCTTCCGATCAGAAAACATCATCATCATCATATTCTGATCTTTTGATCAGAGAACATCATCATCAGCAGCTTCTGATCTTTCGATCAGAGAAACATCATCATCATCATCGTATTCTAATCTTTCGATTAGAGAACATCATCATCGTCAGCAACAACATCATCATCATATTCTAATCTTTCAATCAGAGAACATCATCATCATCAGCAAATTCTGATCTTTCGATCAGAGAAACATCATCATCATCATATTCTCATCTTTCGATCAGAGAGCATCATCATCATTAGCAACAGCATCATCATCATATTCTGATCTTTCAATCAGTAAAACATAAACATCATCAAAACATCAACATGATCCTTCCTTTCGGAAATATGGGATTTAGGTCTTTACGGAGTTACCAATGATCCTTCCTTTCTGAATTATGGGATTTAGGTCTTTATGGAGTTACTAACGATCCTTCCTTTCGAAATTATGGGATTTAGGTCTTTATGGAGTTACTAACGATCCTTCCTTTCGAAATTATGGGATTTAGGTCTTTACGGAGTTACTAACGATCCTTCCTTTCGAAATTACGGGATAAACACATTTGTGGAACTCAGACAATCCTTCCTATTGGAATTACGGGATCAACACATCTGTGGAACTTAGACAATCCTTCCTATTGGAATTACGGGATCAATTCAATGATCCTTCCTTTCGGAATTATGGGATTTAGGTCTTTATGGAGTTACTAACGATCCTTCCTTTCAGAATTATGGGATTTAGGCCTTTACGAAGTTACTAATGATCCTTCCTTTCGGAATTACGGGATCAACACAGATGTGGAACTCAGACAATCCTTCCTATTGGAATTACGGGATCAACACATCTGTGAGACAATCCTTCCTATTGGAATTACGGGATCAATTCAATGATCCTTCCTTTCAGAATTACGGGATTTAGGTCTTTACGAAGTTACTAATGATCCTTCCTTTTGGAATTACGGGATCAACACATATGTGGAACTCAAACAATCCTTCCTCTAGGAATTACAGGATCAACACATGTTCTCGAGTACCGAAGTCACCGGATCCATTCTGAACCGAAGTTCAAGGATGATACAATCCTACCACATTCACGGGGACTGAGATCTCTAGATACATTTTGAACCGAGGTTCAGGGATGATGCAATCCACCACTTTCACGAGGGCCGAGACCTTCGGATACATTTTGAACCGAGGTTCAGGGATGATGCAATCCACCACTTTCATGGGGGCCGAGACCTCCGGATACATTTTGAACCGAGGTTCAGGGATGATGCAATCCACCACTTTCATGGGGGCCGAGACCTCCGGATACATTTTGAACCGAGGTTCAGGGATGATGCAATCCACCACTTTCACGAGGGCTGAGACCTCCAGATACATTTTGAACCGAAGTTCAGGGATTATGCAATCCTACCACATTCACGGGGGCCAAGACCTCCAGATACATTTTGAACCGAAGTTCAGGGATGATGCAATCCCACCACATTCACGGGGGCCGAGACCTCTGGATACATTTTGAACCAAATTTCAGGGATGATGCAATCCCACCACATTCATGAAGACTGAAGTCACCGGATCTATTTTGGACAGATGTCCCAGGATGATACAATCCCTCTTCATTCTTGAGGACCGAGGTCACCGGATCACTTTTGGACAGATGTCCTGGGATGATACAATCCCTCTTCATTCTCGAGGACCAAGGTCACTGGATCACTTTTGGACAGATGTCCTGGGATGATACAATCCCTCTTCATTCTCGAGGACCGAGGTCTCCGGATCACTTTAGGGCAAGTGCACAGGGATGATACAATCCCACTGCAACATCACTACTCCCCCTTTCGAGGAAGGTCTTTTCAAACAACACCAAGCTTGTCTCGAAAGTGTTCAAACTTTACCTGAGACAAAGGCTTCATCAGTACATCATCATTCAAACTATCATCATCTACATCTTCAGTATGTGAATACTGAACTATCACCATATGTATCTCCAGTATGTGAATACTGAAAGCATCATCATCTACATCTTATCTCTTTTGTAGAAATACCGAATTTTTATGTGTTACAATCGGAACACAGGGTTCTCTGTCATCACAAATCTGGTTATCGCGTAGAATCATTGTAGTATCCATCTTCAGGTCAAAGAGACATGATATCAGCTTCCGAAGCCATATGAATTTACAACTTAGCAGAGCAATCTGCTATGTATTTTGCTTCAGCCGTGCTACGAGAAACACTTGACTGTTTCCTGCTAAACCATGAACTCATAGCAGACCCCAAACAAAAGCATCTACCTAATGTGTTTTTCCTGTCTGAGATACTTCCATCCTAATCTGCATCATACAATCTATACTCATGGCTACCATCATAGTATAGACCAAATTCTATAGTCCCTTTCAGATATCTCATCACATGTTTTGCGGTTACTAGGTGAACCTGTCTTGGTTGAACAAGATATTGACTTAAGGTGTTCACATCAAAACAAATGTCTGGTCTGGAATTTGTTCAGTACATTAATGACCCAATGATCTGTCTATAATGAGTCACATCCACTAACTTTGATGATTCATCAGCTAACATCTTTAGGTTGGAGTCCATGGGTGTGGCCATGGATTTGCATTCCAACATATTGAATCTCTTCAATATCTCTACCGCATAATTTCCTTGGTTGAGAAAGATTTCTTTTGAACTTTGTCATATTTCCAGACCTAGGAAATAGTGCATTAACCCAAGGTCTTTCATCTCAAATTCTTCTGCTAGTTTCTTCTTTCTTTCCATGATCTATTTCTCCTTCCCTGTCAAGAATAAGTCATCCACATACAATAACAGGATGACATGTTCATCTTCTACAACCTTGAGATAAAGGTTAGGATTAGATTTACTCTTGGTAAAGCCCATAATTGATAGGAAACTGTCTATCCTTCCATACCAAGCTCTGGGAGTTTGCTTCATGCCATAGAGGGCCTTCTTCAACTTACATATATGAGTCCATCTATCTTCAACTTCAAATCCTTTCGATGTAAAACTCTTCCCCAATCATACCATTAAGGAAGGATTGTCTTTACTTCATCATGGAAGCAACTACCATCATAGTTCTGAAGGAAGTGTACCTTGCTTCCTGGAGTAAGTGTCTCTTTAGAATGAATTCCCTCTTTCTTATAGAAACCTCTAGCCACAAGTCTTTCCTTACTTCTATCAGCGACATATTTTATCTTGCAAATCCATTTGTAAGATACCACATTCTTGCTTTCTAGTTTGAGTACTATATCCCAAACATCATTCTAGTATTCTTTTATCATAACATCTTCCATGAGTTCATCTTGTCAGATCATCAACATATCCTAGTCTTCTGCATTCAACTTTGAAGATTGGAACCCAAAAGTCTCGATCCATTAGGAAGCTGTCCATCATGTCGTACCGTGTCAAACTCAGATATCTTCTGTAGTCAATCCCCCTGAAGTGGAGTATTATCTTCCTTCTTCATTCTGTACAGGTGGTTCTATGCTTGATATATACTGGTCAATAGAGTATGTCATGTCATAGTCTATTCTTTCTGAGGCAAATCACGAACCTTGATTTGTACACTTGTTCTTGTATATCCATATGGAGGATACTACATACTTTCCTTTATGTCTTGAAATCATATCGTATACATCATTCCCCATGATCAACTGTTATAGCATTCTTTTCTTCATCTTGAGTTATCTCTCATACCCATGGTAGTCTTCATCCTTCGAGGTGGATCTACTGCTCTTTGAAGCTCTTTCTTCCGTCATGGTGTCTCTGACCCTGGGAGCTTCAAATTCATGTTTATTGAATTGTCATCACTTGTTCTTTGGAACAAGTCTCATCCTTCTTTTCTTGTAGGAGGTTGTACAGGACCTTTCCTACAATTCAAATGCACCAGTTGCATGGTTAGAACTATTTCATAAATCATATCCATAACGACAAACTGTTTAGCCAATACAAAATTCATCCATATCTCACAGAAACTTTCTAGACTAATTTAATATGTCAGCAAAGAGGTTTGATAAGTAGCAATGGATATTTGTATAGAACCATGAGCTACTTACCCATCACATGCATATTAGTAGTATACAGTCATTAATGCAAACAATCTATCATGCATAACACATCAACTGAATATAATCAAATGTAAAACAATATCATGAAATGACAATTGAATACTTATCTTTTATTTGTTTCGTGGGTAGAATCCATCTTGATCATTCTGCTTTATCATCATTTCTTATCCAAATGATAAGATGTAGAAGAGGTTCGTCAAGAATTGAGTTCTTCATATTCCTCATCGCTTGAGGGATCTTCTTTGAATGGTGATAGCTTGATCTTCAATTTTCTCCCATATTTCTTCTTCTCTTCTTATGAGACGAGCTTCTTCTTCTTCCCAAAGTCAACTGAAAGTAATCACTTTCTTCTGGCACACATTCCTCGCATGAATGAATCCCATGATCATGGGAGGCCATTCAAGGTGGCTATCACCACTTCTGTATTCTCTGCTTCTTCTTCTACTGCTTCAAGATGTTATGCATTCTGGATCTTCACATTCTTCAATTGTTTTCTCAAATCCATCTTCTGAATTATGTTCTTATCTTCAAATAGCTTGATCAAGAAATCAAACATATCCGGTGTCTTTAGGGAAAAAATTGTGGTACAAGTTGATACGTGATTGAATCAACAGTGATCTTCTTGGCCTTGATCAAGTTCTTCTTGTGTAAGGATTTGAGGTTCATCTCCCTCTAGAACTGGAACCTCTCTACTCATGTAGGTGTCCAATTCATTTTCTTCATAGAGATCAAATACTTTCATGCTTGGAATTTTTCAACTTCACCAAGCTTATCATCAAGCTGATGTGATAGATCAATTTGAAATGAGAACCTCAAATGCAAATAGCAAAAGATTAGATCTTACCGATTTGAGGTGTCCGTCCTGCTTCCAGAGCTGGCTGATCTAGTGTTTGTCAAAGAAACCCTAATTTTAAAAACTTGGAATCTTTCAGATATGATTGGATAGAAATATATATCTCTTCAAATGAAGCTGTCCAATGTACTCCTTTTCTGAAAACAGTGGAGGGAATCTCTTGGAACGAGAAGCCCTAGTTTTCCAATTTCTTCTGCAGAAATTCCTGTTACTGTTTCTATGATATATCCGAAATTACTACTCCTATGTGTCTGAAATTTCTTACTGAGGTAACCTCACATGTCCCTGATCCAACACCATAGGTTTCATCAGATTTTGTTTCATCAATTTGGATTTATGATCATTTTCCCAAGGTGACCTTTTACAGGACTCTTCAGAACAGTGAAGTTGTATGGCATGCCACATGTCACGGGTTCATCTTCAGGAATTCCATTTGGACCTATGTATCCCAAGCTATAGCAATTTTCCATAGGTGTCCTGTTTAGGGATGACTTCTAGAAGAGGATGGAACCCTAACTTGGAGGGATCATATCTCCTAGAATATAGCGAATCTGAGGCTGAATGTTTGACACAGTGTTCATCAGGATTTTATATTCAGTATTTGAAATTTTCAGATATTGAAACTTTTCCAATATTGGGATATAGTGAATATACCAAAACTTAGCATTTTTAGTATCTAGGGTTTTTCTAGCTCCTGGTCAAACTAGGGTTTGAATTTCCTGGAGTTTCACCCAACCAAAAAACTTGATCCAGGTCTCTAAAATTCGATTTTGATGAGGAGAGAAATCCTATGCTGGGCTCACTCAAAAATTCTTCTTCTGCAAGAAGCCCTAATTTCCCACACGGAAAACTGAAAATGCTCAGAATCAAATTCTGCTTCGACAGAAAGATGCGCCCTTCAATGGAGAGTTAGCCTAGACTTCTTTTTCTAATTGATTGTGGAGAGAGAACCAAAAAGTAAGAAGCCCTAGATTCTGTAGCTACACAATGTCTTATTTTCAGGGTGGCTCTGATACCATGTTAAATTTTCATATGCTTAGGTAAGACATCAGTATTTCATTTCATTTTTCATAACAAAAGCATATAAACAGGATCACTAAAAGATAGACAAGCACAACCATACAAAAGGAACACAAAGATTTATCCTGGGAAAACCCTAAAGGGAAAAACCCAGCAAAAGCTTCCTCAATATAGATGACCCAAAAAGATAAAAGATAAAACCAGCAAGAAGATCAAAGCCTGATCCTCCTCCTTCTCCAGCTACTTCTCTTCTCCACTAATGCGCTACACAAGTGAGAGTGTGTGTCCTAAATGAGGATCACTACACCTCTATTTATATTCATCCATTCACTTAAGTTAACTCATCTGTCATGTAGGCTCGAGTTAATCATGTAGGCCCAAGTTACACATGTAGGCTCAAGTAACCACACTGGGGTGCTAATGACCCACCTTTACAATTAGAGGGGACTGCCTCATGACTCTTATTAGTTCTTTCGATTAGGAGCATCGGGGTACAAAGTAATACAAGTGGTTCTCCCGGTAGGACCATCGGGGACCACAAAGAAATACATATAGAATATTCTTCGAAGTTACAATATTTCAACAAGACATGAACACTTTAATTCTGTAATTTTACTTAAACAATTCTGAAATTTTAATTGGTTAACACAGAGCCTTCTTGGATTGGCAAAAACAATGGTTTCTTCTAGGAGATGTTGAAGAGGACAAGAGTGATTAGTGGGAAGCAAAAAAAGATATTTTAGACATTGAATTTTATCTCCCATAACACATTTATATCTGGTGCCATTTAGGTTTCAGAATCCATGCAGTGGAAACCTACTACCACGCTTCTGGGCAGCCAACCCGTGCAACTAAGGAGAGTAGTTCTGCCTGTTTGAAATAGAGGCTTCGGGAAACTTGCATAGTTTTGTTACAGCATTAATTTAATATATAAAAATTTATTTAGGTATTTTTTCAAGGTTCTGGAAATTTTTAGGTGTTTTGGGTGAATTTGGGGATTTCTGGCAATTTTGGTCAAGAGAAACTCTGCGCAGAGGAGCATCCAAAAAAGTTGTATGATCCCAATGAAAAATGGTTTTGGAGCTGGATATGGGAAGGTGGGTATGTCAGTGACCCATAGGAATTGACAGGGCTCAGTTTGATTTTACAGAACTTATTTTGTATCAGATTTAGCAAAACTAGTCACTAAAAGCTAGTAATTTAGCTAGGGTCTAAAGAAAGTAGTTAAATCAAGTGAAATAGATTTATGTAAAACATGATAATTATAAAAGAGGTAAATATAATTTTTTTGGACATGTAAAATCACTTAAATCAGTTCCCAAACATGACATATTCCTTATAGCACTCATATTTGTTCATTTTCCCCCATACATTGATAAAGTAGGCCCTTTTAGGGAAAACCGAGACAAGATTATTGATGGGTAGGGATATTTCGACCTGATAAATATAATTTGCAGAATATTATGAACCTACATAACATAAATTCTATCATGGACTAACCATTACAAGGATGCTCCAAAAATGAGGGGTAGGAGGCCCGGATCATGACCAGCAAGGGGCTGTGAGCATAGGTGAAGCATGAGATTCACTGGAGCTCAAAATGAACTTGATGGAGTTTGAAAATAACTCTGATTATCCTTCAATGTCTACAATATATCTCTCCACACCTGCAATGGAAAATAAGGGGATGGAAGGAGAGGGGAATGGAAGGTTGGGTCTCATCTCCCAGTAGTATGAGCCACAACACTCAGAAGTAATGCTCACATAAGAATTCAGAAATAAAATAATGAACCAAACTGAAGCAATGGGTTCAAATTCATCTTTTATAGAATTATGGATGACCTTCTTAGTAAGTTGATGCTGGTGGGGACCTGTGAGAGCAAGTCAACACCATGGTGACCTAACCCTAGCCACAAAAGTGCCCCCTTTGGGAAATTAGGAAATTAGGATCATGTGGAATTGTTTCCAAGTCCAGATCATCCTTCACATAGTAGAAACTATGCCCTCCCTTAGTCAAAAGCTACCTCTTTTGAGTTATGACAACTTTCTGCTTTTCTTGGGTCATAAGGAAACTTTTTCTTTCCTTCAAAAACTTTCCTGCTTTTACCTCTATCTACTTTTTCTACTTTTAGACAACTTCCCTTTATTCTCCTGCTTGATTTTGTCATGGAATTTCTTATTTTTACTAAGGCAAGTTAACTAGCTTTCCCCAATGCGCCCTCCTAACATGGAAGCATTAATTCCACATCATTATTGTGCATAATAAATAAAATTGCTGAAATAAAGTTAAATACATGCCTTAGAACAATTATTAGCAATATTTTCCCTAGGAATAATAATTAATTTCAATTTGAGCCCCTAGGAATTTAATCATGGTCAGCACTTTTAATGTGCCAAAATATGGGGACATGACAATTACTGCCTGACTTGCCTCTTCCTTTGTAGTCAAAATACATACTTGAGGGTCTTTACAATACCCTGGGGAAGTTTGTGGCATTGGACGATTTGTTTATGCACTATTTTGACAAATAGGTGGCTCGTGTTTTAGTTGAATTTGATGTGTCCCTTGGAATTGTGGCGGATGTACAGATAGAATGGGGTGAGCAGTCCTTTGTTCAACACTTGAACTATCTGCGGATACCTTACAGGTGTTGTTATTGTCATGAGACAGGTCATCTCAGGGCATGGTGCCCTCGTCTACTCATTGGTGTTGATTTGCAGTCTTTTGATGTGGTCGAGCACTCTTTTGGAATTATGGGTGCTACCTTTACATGTGTGGATCCTGTACCTTCTCATCAGTTCTCCTTCTACTACAGGTGACCTAAATTTCACTACTTGGATGTGGAAGTCTAAGGGAACAAGGATAGATTGGATGTGTTATCATACTACTTTTCCCTTTTACTAGTTCACACTCAGATGATGTATTTGATATCGGCTAAGTTGGGCCCTACTTGGTGCAATGGTATATCTAGGGGTGATGGGGTCAATAAGAGATTGGACAAATTTTTGGCCTCTAAATCGTTGATTTCTAACACTGAATGACATCGTGTTTGGACACAACCTCCTAAGGTATCAGAACACTTCCCTATTTGTTTGGAATGGGATATTGGGATCCCTATGCCCAAGTATCCCTACAAGTTTAATCACTCTTGGATTCTTGAATATGAGTTTTTACTTCTTGTGTGAAGGGAATGGTTTGCTGATGAGATCCCTTGGGATTTTGATGCTATGAAATCCTTGCTATTTAAATTAAAGAGATTGAAGCATAAGGTTGTGCTTTGGGATAAGGAAAAGAAGAGGGAGAGGTGTATGGAAAGGGACCGGATTGAGGATGCTATTAAGGACATATTTCTACAGTCCTTGACGGGCATACTTTCTTTGGAGGACACCATTGTTTTGGTTGATTTGAAGTCTGACAAGGATTCTTTATTGTCACATGAAGCCTCCACTTGGAGATTGAAGAGCAGAGATATTTGGGTGGCCATGGGTGACACAAACAAATTTTTTTTTCATTCCTTTACCACACCGAGATGAAATGGAAACTCCACAAGGGAACTTATTAACGAGGATGGAATTTTACTCAGTAACACAACAAGATTTGAACCCAAAATTCGACAACAAAATCCGACAACATCCAACGAAATCTAATGTTTTGTCAGATTTAACTTTCAAATTGTGAATTTCATTGGTTTTCAACACAAGAATTCATCGAAGTTTCGACGCACAACTTTAGACATCGTCGAAGTTTCGACCTCCAAATTTTTTGGATTTTTGACCTTATACTTCGTCGATTTTTTGACCCAAAACTTCAGACTTTGTCGGATTTTTGACCTTCAACTTCGTCACATTTGGCATTTTTTTGCAACGGTAACAAGGGTCATTATTGACGGTTATTCGACGACTATTGAATTTGAAAATATATAAATTATGGAAACATTCCAACATGTTTTCTATAGAAGTGACAAACGATTCGCGGAAATGATTTTATTCCTCGATAGATAGTTTGAGGAATTGTTTTATTCTTCGATGGACGGTTTGCGGTATTATGTTATTTTTCGACGGACAATTTGTGGATATCACTTTATTATTCGACATGCGGTTTGTGGAATTATTTTATTCTCTGACAAATGACCGTTTGCGGAAATAGTGATTTGTGGACCTTTATTGTTTAAGATTGTCAATAGTCTTCATTCAAATTTTTTTGTGACAAAATGTCAAATAGAAATATTCTTGATTCAAACAAACAAAATCGACAATTGTTTGCTATACTGTGGGATGCAGCGAAAAGAAGGGTTGATGGGAAATGTTATTTTCCATGTAGTCAATGTAGGGGATTTAAGAGGAGAAGAATATTGATCACAACAACCACAAAACATTGTAGGGAACATGGACACACTAAGGGGGGGATGAATACCATCCATTTGTAAGTTTAGCATTCTAAAGTTTTTTATATTTTTTTCCTTGGTAAATGTATGTATTATTTTAATATTTATTATATTAACTTATATCTATTGATGTATTCATGTAATTATAAAGGAAAGGAATCCTACGGCATATCGTCCAAAGGAAGTGCTTTCAGAACAAGTACTAGAGGAACATGGAGCTATGATTAATGGAGAACAAGTTAATGATCCTATTGAAGAAGATGATCATACTGATAACGTAGTTGAAGATTATGGTACAAATACATTGATCCATGATTCATTTAATGTTAGAATGGATGATGATGATGATGATGATCATGAAAATATTGATGACTTTGATGATGTTCACGATATACCTCTTTTTGAGAAGGCATACAAACCCCTTTATATAAGCTCCAACACAAGTCTTCTCTCTTCTATATTGTTGATCATGAACTTGAAGGTTATGAATGGTCTTTCAAACATATCAATCACATGGATGTTAAGGTATGTAAAATAATCCATCGCATATATATGATAGTGATAAAGGTTATCTTTGTTCCTCTAATAATTGTATTATTAATTCATAATTGAAATTAATACAGATGCAATGTGTTTCATTAATATTATTTATATATTATATTAACTTGATTTTTATTTTAATTTGATGTAGCTGGATAGCTGATTTTTTGTTACCTCCATCAAATATTTTACCACGCACATATCGAGATTTATCTACCATCATGAAAGAAATTGGATTGCATTATGAAGCAATTCATGCATGCCCCAATGACCATGTTATATATTATAATCAGCATGAATTTGCAACAAAATGTCTAGAATGTCATATAAGTAGACATCGAACAGATCAAGTAATAAAAAGGGTGCCTCACAAGGTTCTTATTTATATTCCCATTATTCCACGTTTGCTATGAATATTTAGGTGCAAAAACATAGCACAATTTATGGATTACCATGTAAGGAACAGAAGTCAAGATGACGTTATTCGAATGCATGCCGATGGTTTTGCATTTAGAGATATGGAGAAAAAGTGGCCTCACTTTAAAGAAGAACCTTGTAATCTTAGGATTTCTTTGGCAGAAGCTGGTGTCAATCCATTTGCAGATATGAGATCCGTTTACACTGTGTGGCCTATTTTTGTTATCAACAATAACATTCCTTCATAGTTGTCAATAAAGAGGGAGCTCATAATGTTGTTTATGATTATTCCAGGTATATTATGTCTACAACTGTTTTATTTTTAATGTAGTTGTGGCATCTCATTTGTCGTATTATGTTTCATATATATATATATATATATTATTTTTCTCTTGTGCATGGTTTATATATCTAAATGGTACTCATAATTATAGATTTTATATGTTCAAATCAATTAGGTAAGCACCAAGTTAAAGATAAGAATGTATATATCGAACCTCTTATAGACGAGCTACTAACGTTATGGAATGACATTAGTATGTATGACATATCTAGACCAATATGAAAATGGCAATTTCAATTCCATGCAATGCTTGTATGGAAAATACACGATGCCCCAGGGTTAACCAATTTTTGTGGTTTATATTTTTAAGTTCCACTTTAATTGCATTTAATTTTTTGAACTAGTTAATATAGTACTATGCACGAATGTTTTTAGAAATATTCCATTCATTTTATATATAATTATAATTGACATAGATATTCCATATCTTTATGTAGGTCTTCAGACAAAGGGAAGATTTGCATGTCTAGTTTATGGTCCTAAGATCAAATCATGTCACTCAAAAAGATTAAGAAAGGAGGTGTTTGATGAGTATAGAAACTTCCTCTCTAAGAATCACAGGTATCGAACAACCGAAAAAAATCTATTCAATGGGAAGCAAGAGGCTGCTTTAAAACCATAGAGAATGACACCTCACCTATGGAAGTTGCAATATAATAGAAACCGTCAAGCTAGTACGTATGGATCATCACATATGAAATGTTATGTATTTTTTTTATTGTGTGGTGTTTACTGTAGTGCCCATTGATTTCTATAATTTCTTTATAAAATACGATTCATGATGTCCATCGTGATCATGAAGGAGTTAATGGGATTCCACGAGGAATGAAAATTTATCTTAAACAATTTAGCAGGTTTCCCTACTATGAGCACCTACAAATTGCTCATATGTTCGATACAATGCATATCAGAAAGAATGTGTCTGAAACATCATGGAGACTATTGGAGCTAAGGAGCGACAAAGAAAAAAATTTCAAATTTCAAAACTTCTCCAAGAATAACTATCAAAAAACTAATTTTAAGAATAAAGTACCCCAAAATACTACAACACCAAAAGGCAGGGATATGTATAAGAATTTTGTTAAGACTACTGAACAAAGGGAACCTATCAAATGTTGGGAATGTCAAGGACCACATTACACCAAGAATTCTCCAAACCAAAAAGGGAACATCAACAACATACACACTATCCATGAAGAGGAAATAGTTGAAGCTGTGGCTAACGAGATTCACATGATAAATGCAGCTCTGGAGAATTGACATGTGGATCATCATATTTCCATGGTCGAAGTGTAAGGTATGATCTAATTTTTTTTTGTTTCCATCTTGATTGATTCAGGTGCTAGATTAAGTTATATATATAATAGAATAGTGGAAAAGTGTAACTTATCCTTAAAAAAGTTTGAAAAATCCTGGCTGGTCCAGTTAGCCACATGAACTAAATGGAAGGTAGTAAATTATGTTGAAAGTTGTAATTTTCTTATGATTCACTTTGAAAATCAGGTCAAATTAAATGTGTTACCTTTAGGATCTTATGGTGTCCTAATAAGAATGGATTGCTTTGAAAAACAACAAGTGATTTTAAACTGTTTTTAGAAAACTTTTACTCGTTTGAATAATGAAGGAGAACATGAATACCTAGGAAGATAACTGTTAGACAAATTTCAGCCTTACAGGTGAAAAAGGTTGTAAAGTATTTGTGGTACACATAATAAATAATGAATAAATTGGTAAAGAAGATAAACTAGGATTTGAGGATATTCTGATCCTGCAAGATTTCACGGATGTATTCTTGGAAGAAATTCCAGGATTACCTCCTAAAAGAGATCTAGATTTTACAAACGAGTTAGCACCTGGAGCGGTACCTAATTCAGAAGCTCCCAATCGAATGAACATCTTGGAGCTGAATGAATTAAAATTACAATTACATGAATTAATAGATCAACATTATGTAAGACCAAGTGTATCTCCTTGGGAAGTAGTGGTCCTTTTTGTTAAAAAGAAGGACGCTACCTTACGTCTATATATAGACTATTGTCAACTTAATAAAATGACGATTAAGAATTGGTATCCTCTGTCCATCATTGATTATCTGTTTGATCAAATACGTGGAGTGACGATATTCTCAAAGATCGACTTAAGATCTAAGTATCACCAAGTCAGAATTAAAGATGAAGAAATCTTTAAAACTACCTTCGGGACAAGATACAGGCAGTATGAATATGTGGTTATGCCCTTCGGTCTAACAAATGAACCAACAACCTTTATGTGCTTAATGAACATTGTCCTAAGTAAGTACTTAAACAAATTTGTAGTTGTCTTTATAGACATCATATTAATTTATTCTAAGACAAAAAAAAGAACACGACAAACACCTAAAGATAATACTACAAGTGTTAAGAGAACATCACCTATATGATAAGTTCAACAAATGTGAATTTTATAAAGATAAGATATAATATTTATGACATGTAATATCCGAAGAAGGGATATTGGTGGACCCGGATAAAATAAAATCTATAATCGATTAGCCTCTACCTAAGGATGTAACTAATGTATGATCCTTTATGGTAATAACAGGTTATTACAAAAAAAAAATTGAAGGATTTTCAAAAATTGCAAATCCTATAACCTCAGTACAAAAAAATGTAAGAAATTTGTTTGGGATCAGAAATGCGAAGACGGTTTTAATAAACTAAAATAATTATTAACAACTACACCTATTCTAAAAATAGCATATCTAGACAAAGATTTCGTCGTATGCACTGATGCATGCAACGAAGGTTTGGGTGGAGTACTGACACAATAAGGTCATGCAATTGCATACGGATCAAGAAAATTAAAAACTCACGAAAAGAACTACATAACTTATGAATTAGAGTTGGCTGCCATAATCCTTGCTTTAAAAATGCGGTGCCATCACTTAATAGGTAAAATATTTTTGCTAATGTCTGATAACATAAGCCTAAAATATATGTTTGATCAGCAAAATCTAAACGCAATACAAATTCGATGGCTAGATTTCCTTAGCGAGTATGATTTTGAAATTAGACATATAAAAGGGAAAGAAAATAAAGTGGCTGATGCCTTAAGAAGAAATCCAGTAACAAATTTTGTAGCTTCCATTAGGAGTTATAAAAATGATTTAGAAGATAAATTTGAAGAAGGACTAAAGCGGGACCCAGAATACTAGAGTTTAAAAGAAAAGGTAACTCAGAATATATCTAAAAATATAATTACAGATTACAGTTTCAATGAAAAAGGTCTAATACTGTGTAAAAAAATACTCTGTGTGCCAAATATATCGGAATTCAAACTATTGATTTTGAATAAAATACACAAAAGTCGTTATTCTGGACATCTAAGGTATCAGAAGATGATGACCAGGTTGAGAAAAGAGTACTTTTGGCCTAATATGAAAAATGAAGTTCTTGAATTTTTAGCTAGGTGTATCAAATGTCAGCAAGTTAAAGCTGAACATCAACACCCAGAAGGTCTTTTACAACCATTACCAATTGCAAATTGGAAATGGGAATTCATCAATCTTGACTTTGTAACTGGTTTACCTAAAAAATAGAAACAAAATGATTCAATAATGGTAGTTGTGGATACGCTAAGTAAAGCAACACACTTTATACTTGTTAAAACACTTATAAAGCTACTAACATTGCTGACATCTTCATGAAATAAATATTTCACTTACATGGAATTCCAAAGGTAATAATTTCTGACCGAGATCCAAATTTACTGGTAATTTCTAGAAATATTTATTCAAAGGGCTAGATACTAAATTAATCTTCATTACTTCTTATCTTCCACAAACGGATGCACAACTAGAAATAGTTAATCAGGTACTAGAAGATATGTTGTGAATGTATGCTAGAGATTATCCCAAGAAGTGGGAAGACTATTTGGACTTAGTTGAATTTGCTTACAATAACCATTATCAGGCTTCGGCAAAGCTTAGTCCTTTTGATATATTATATGGTATAAAGTGTAACACTCCTATTACATGGAGTAATCATGTAGATCGATTGATTTTAGGACCTGACATGTTAAAATAATTGGAACTAATAGTGAAACAGGTATAAGGAAACTTGAAAATGGCTTAAGATAGGAAAAAGTGTCATGTCGGCCTAAAAATAACTCCGAAGGAATTTCAAGTAGGTGAGCATGTGCTTGTTAAGGTGAAACCCATAAATAGCTCCTTTAAATTACAAAGCTATGCTAAATTAGCACCCAGGTATTGTGGAACGTTTGAAGTACTGGAAAAAGTGGGGCCAGTGGCATATCAGTTAGCCTTACCACCTGATCTTAAAATACATAGCGTTTTTCATGTTTCTATTTTAAAAAAGTATATACATACTCATTTGATTAATTGGAATGTGATTCAGGTAGAACCAGAAGTATATTTTTCGGTGGAACTGGATTATATTCTCGACAGGAGGGGAATTTTTCTATGGAATCACACCATTGGACAGGTAAAGGTGCAGTGGAAACACCTCAGTCCATATGAAGGGACCTGGGAATTGGAGAGCGATATGCGGGTGGCATATCCAACTATGTTCCAAGAAAACTCAGAATAACTTAAGAAACATCAAGGATGATGTTCAACTTTAGGAGGGGGGTTTAGAACATACCCAGAATTGAAAAATAAATATTTATTATTTATTTTAGCAAAAACATTATGTTAATTTTTATTGTAAAGTTTATGACCAAGTGGGTCAAGGATGATTATAATCGAAGAATTATTTATTTTAATAATTAATAAAAGGAGAAACCTATTCAAGGGAGACTGTTAAATGAGTCTTCACTGAACCACTAGGAGGAAGGAGCAGCTGTAGAAGGTTGGTTGACAAGTGGCAGCATTGGAATTCACTTTTTAGCTGTTGCAAGAGCATAATCCCTAAAAAAGTGGTCATGTTTCCTAAGAGAGGGGAACTGAGTTGGTGGCTCATTAAATTCCAAAATTGACCCAAAGACCTAGGCAATCTTATATAAACCATCAAATTGAGCAGGAGGCTCATCACTCATACCAATTTCTGAGAGAATGAACCTTCTGACTGCTGCAAACTGAAAAGTCAGGCACACAAGGAATTTGGTGAGGGGATAACTAAAGTGATTTGCTAATTTAAGTCTGCTACTGAGTGCTAAGTTGTAGAAGTATGTTGTGTGACAAAGATCTTCTTCCTAGTGGTTCAATGAACAGGATTGGGGGTCCTAAGCAAGTAACTTTGGATGCTTCAGGAGAATATTGGGTGGAACAGTCTCCCGTGGGTGTTTGTTCCCTTTCTGCATTGCATTCAGGTTCAATTGCTAATTAATTTCTGAATCTGTTCTTTCATTTGGAGTATGCTTAGGAAACTATAAATAGGATGTTTGAACATATTATACTCTTTTTAACTGAATGTTGTTAGGAATACTACGCTTATTAGTTTTTAAATTTTAATAGATAGGTCTACTAGTTAGAAGTATATGTAAAAGTGTTTTATAATCAAAACTATGATATTTTTGTATCAGTTTTAGATTGTTTCTAAAGGTATCACAAACTATTAAAAAGTTAGTACTAGGCAAATAAATCTGTAGAGTACACTTAAATCAAAAGAGTTTCATAGCACAGTAAGGACTTGTAAAGGTTCCAACTTTTTATTTAATTATTCGTGGTTAAACTTTGTATGTATATTATGTTTATTGTATTACCCTGTATAAGTAACCTGTAAATTACTTCCATACGAGGTTATAGTCAATTGATATTGATCAATGATTATTTGATAAAGTATTTGCAAAAAATCAGATTGATGGAGAAATGAAGTTAAATTATCTTCTGTATTTTTCCTTTCACCGAAGTGATGTACTCTAGTACAAGAAGATATTAAATTATGTTTGAGGAATAGTACTAGCATGATCGAATAAATTGTATAGTTAGTGTACCCTCATTAATACAAAAGAATAATAATGATAATATATATATATATATATGTTACAGCTCCTAAATTCAATACAAATTACTTCTGATTTGAAATTTAATATCAAGTTGAGATAATCAATAGGCCACAGCTCAGATGCTCGGCTAAAGGCCGATTGATATTGTTTCTATATTTAAGAGATATATAAGGCCTTATATCTTTTTAACTAGTGTGAAAAAAATAAACAACACTAGAATGATATCAAAACTGTAACAGTAAAAGCCTTACAGTCTATCTTCCTTTTCATAAAAATGTATTTACTAAAATATAAAACAATAGTAGCATTTCAATAATGGTTAACTGATCTAAATAGAACCACACAGATCTAAGTCAAACATACAAACCTCCTTTCACATCGCTAGTTTAAAATAGCAGTCAAATTCTGATGACTGAGGCCTTAAGACTCTCATTGAATCGGCAACTTGGTATCACGGCCATTGTAAACTAATATAGTATTAAAGGAGATTCGTAATTATCCTATAAGGAATTTTTTTTCAAAATGGTTAACGATTATTATAATTCAAATGACCAGGAGTATAGTTCACGGTTGATGGCCTTACAACCCTTTAAATGATTAAAACACATATATTTTCAAGAAGGATGGTATAGGGATCGTTTTCTTGATAAAAAGATAAAACGAAGAAGAAAAACTTATTTGAAAGCTATTTATTATAGTGAGGACATTATTATATTTCTTTTGTCTCCTTGATGTTATTTTTGTCAAAATCCCTCTATCATGTTTGAATAACAATAGAAATAACTAACAATGGCCTTACAGCCTTATCAACATCTACGACAGTCAAAGCCTAACATTTTTATCACTGTTATTTATTCACAACCAGTAATCAGGACTGAAACTAAATCAAGTGCATTCATCCAAGATTATTTAGTCATTACATTATAGTACAGATAAACTCAAAAGCCCTCACAGGTTCTTTAATAAATGTAAATCTTGACAACTTCGGTGTAATTACGAAGTTGAGATAGAAACCTATGAAACTATTATCAGTTTAAAAATGCTCTTGGAGTCTTATAAAAAAAAAAGAAAGACATTTTAGCAAAACAAACAACAACTTGAAACCAGAGGAGTATGGCATAGTCGAAAGACTCCACAGAGTTCAAGAAAACGCTTGCATTAACACTTTGACATCCAAATGCATCTATAGGGATAATACCCTAGCATTCAAAAGGATGAACACACTATCTAAACAATGGGTCTACAAAGCCTATAAAGGGAGAAACCACGGTCTTACTGGCTACAAATCCTTTGCGGTTGTCCATTTCCAAATCCTTGACATAGTAAGACTCACCGAGAGAGCACCTGCATACACATTCAAGTTGAAATTTAACTAATTTTATATATATATAAACTTTGTATAAGATAGCAAATTTCTTTAATCATAGTAGGTAAGACAAATGTACCTCCTCAACGTTTGAACTCCAACCTGAGATGCCCAAATGACACTAGAACAAAGTTCGACACTTTCTCAACATGTTGTTCAAGATTGGAAAGTGTTAAAGGAGGTCAAGGGCCAAGTCTATTGGACCCTCCCTCTCTATTTGCTGACAATAGAATGGCGAGGTTGAGCATTGGGAGGCAAGGTGTGAAGAGGAGAAAAACAACTAACATGAAACCCATCGAAAAAACATGAATAACCTTTAAGACAAATTAAAAACCTAGGGTTTTGAACCGTTTTCTTTGCCTGCCATCTGGAGGAATAAATGCGATCACATGGGTTGCATGTGGATGAATTTAAGTAACATCCTTTGCATTCTCAATATTATCCCAAGGGTTATTCCTTTATTCACGCCGTGTTTAAAGACCAAAACAGTATACATAATTTCCCTTACCTTGGAGTGTAATACATATGATACTGTAAGGTTCATCATTATCGACTACTATATCTCTCAACCTAGTTGGAGAATTCCAAAACATAGTATATATATAATTTTAGGCACATGGTTTATTTTTATGCTAGATTAGATAGGGTACAAGAATTTTGTATTTAGATCAAAGTTATGGGTTATTATTCCCAAATCAAGGTGAATCCCTTTCCTTTAAATAATTTGTTGTTGGTTATCGTAAGTTGTTCTTCAGCAAAATTGTTCAAAGGGTGACCTCATACACCTGCACAACAAGAATTGAAGGTTCATGCATTAGTCGTAATGACCAAGTAAGAACTCACCCTATCCCTTTTACAGATAAACAATGGAATCAATAGGAGGCAACGACAAACTATTTAACAACATCAAGTTCAACGGAGTCCCTTAAGAAAAATAATTCTGTCACAAAATAATGTCATGATGACAATCCACAAAGAAAAGCAAGCTAATAATATTATAGGTACATAACTCTTGCAGTTAAATTAATATCACTTTTATCGTATGACAAAATAAATATGGATCTTAACATCTCTCAAAATTATTTCCTATGAACTTTTAAAGTTACTCACAGTAAATAATTTATTTATTTATGAAATTAAGGGTTGTTACAACATCCATATATTAATTGTTTTTTTTAATTCCAGTGCATATTGTTGTTATTTTGTTTGTCTACTCTTTGTTTAAAAAATGATGTGGTTTGTATATTGTTATAGTATGTTCTACCTCTCTCTCTCCCATACAACTTCGACAATAATGTCAAACAAGTCATATATAATCTTGTTAAATACATGAGGTAACTAGTGTTTTTTTGCATGTGCTTAGTGTTTGTTTAATTCATCATGGAACTTATATTTGTTGTTTGTGAATTATTTCTTGTTATGTAATTTAATGCTTTTTTTGTTAAATATCGTTATTGGTTTGCATCACTTGTAGATGGTTGTCATCTAAAGAAATCCATAAAGAATATATAAAGTATCGGAGGAGAGAAATTCCTCATCTCATGTGTGAAATGTAGAAGCATCTACCTTTGGAATTTTTCAATGCACAGGAACACTACCTCATACACCAAGTCGAGGAGATTTAATTGTGTGGACATGTGCACTCAAGGTCCGTGTGGATGGTTGAGAGGCACTTGAAATTTAGGAAGGGTTTGGTTTTACAACGAGCACGTGCTGAGGGTTCTATGATGGAGGGATATACGGTATACCAAAACATGTTGTGTATTAGTGAATATATTCCTAATTTAGCATCAAAGCTCAATTTACATCACATTTGTGATCCAGACTCCAATAACAATTTTGAAGGGGAGTACCTTAAGGGGATAGGTAGATCGAGGAAGGTGAAAGGTAATTATTAGCTAATAGATATTAATTAATATAATACATTTGACTATTGAATTTTATGTATAAATATCATACATATTCTAGTTTTATATTCAATATATTGCATCAATTAAGAGCGTATACTTTGTTAAGATAGTTTACATTTGTATTGAATTTTAATTTTTATTGTCATCAAGCAGTTGGTTAAGAGTGGGATGCAATTCATTTATACATCGCACATAACCTTGACTGGATGAAGGTATGGATTGAACGATGCAAACAATCTGGTCATGGAATATCATGGGAAGGTGTGGATTCATTGGTTAAAGAAACACATCGCAATGGAGATACCAATATTACACAAAGAAAAATCGATTTTGCGTATGGTTTAAAATATAAGCATGCAAGCATGTTAATCAACCACTCTATTTTTTTTTATTTTTGCAAATTACATATTGATGTACACATTGATTTTTCCCTGTATGGCATAAAAATGCACTTAATCATAAATATTGAATCATTATGTAATTTTTTCGTGTATGGCTTGTTGTAGGTAAAACAACATAAGGATATGGCATGTAATGGCTGTAGATATCACATCAAAAAGTTGTATGAAACAAAGAAAACATCATATTGTGGGATGTCTACAGTCTTTGAGGTGACCAATGTTTCCTCTAGAAGTGATAGACATCCAGAACTCTCAGAAAATCGATACGATGGGTATATGGAAGATATTCTTCAGTGTGGCTTTAACTCCTTCAAGGTAGTTCTATTGATTGTCAAATGGTACAGGTTATGATTGAATCAACGTGATCCCGATAGAACTATTATTGAACATGATAATGGATTTACCATGGTAAATACAAGGTTGTTTGAGCCAGGAACAAATCCCTATGTTCTTCCAAGCCAATGTGAACATGTATTTTACTTTGAGGTTCCAGGTAAAGTAGGTTAGTCATTTGTTGTGAGACATGATCCAAGGGGAAGGGCGATAAAGTATAACCTAGAGGAAGGTAATGAAGAGGGTCTGGAAGAAGAAGACAATGATGAAGATCATGATCAACATGAGTTAGATGATCATGTTCCAGAAGAAAATGTCTAAGAATTAGTTGAATCAGATGAAGTAACATATAATATCCATGAAGATGATATCGACGATGACATGATGATTGTAACTGACTTAGATGACGATGATGATATGGCCAATCCTTACAATGTTGAATCTAGATCTGATGATAGGGATGATGACTTGGATGAAGAAGATGATGAAGTCTATTAAAGTTTATGAGGTATGTAGTAATTTCTCTACTCTATATATTTTTATTGAATATTACGATATAAATATTGATATTTATTGGTATGTTTAAAATTGGCTTGGACTGAAATTTGGCATGGTTAGACCTAACGCATCCATTGACAGTGTGGGAGGGTTTCTAGACTCAACATGACTGAATCTAACAATTCAAGATTGTTCCAAAATTTGGGATGGTCATGATCATGAATAACATCATCATCATCATTGTCATCATCATCGTCATCATCATCATCATCTTCATCATCATATTTTTCATCATCGTCATCACCATCTTCATCTTCATCATCATTGTCATCGTCGTTGTCATCATCATCTTGATCGTCAAACATGACTGAAACTTGAGTTTCCTATAAATAGTGTTACTTCACATTTTTAATTATCATAACTAACATCATCATAATCATTGTCATCATCATCGTCATCATCATCATCGTCACCACCATCTTTATCATCGTCATCGTCATCGTCATCGTCATCATCGTCATTAAATAATTAAATAAACATAAATATAAAATAAACAAATAAAACTATACATTAAAAAAATTAAAATAATAAAAAATAACATAGAAAAAAATAGAAAAATAGTAAAACAAAACATATAGAAATACACATTTAAACTAATTATAAACAAATAAAACAATACATAAAAAAATAAAGAATAATAAATAAATAAACAAATAAAAAAAACATATAAAAATGAAAATAAACATGTACACTGATTTTTCACTTACCTCGAGTTGAAATCATCCTGCGCATTGCATTTTTCACTTTAATATAAAATAATCTCACACGTTGCATTTTTCACTTCCTGAGTTCCCTTGTAGAGTCGGTTCCTTCATGAGTTGAGTTCCCTCGCAAAGCTGGTTCCTTCACTTCTTTGCTCTGTCGGTTTCTTTAGCGTTATTCCTTCACAGAGTTTACTGCAATGTTCTCTGCATGGGTTTGTGATTGACCCACCATGACTGGTTTAAGCCCTTCATTGTGTCTGGTGCTAAATTGACTGCAATTATATCTTCAGTAAGTACAAATTTCTATCACTTTTTTCCACTCCATTTTAGAAACTATAACTATGAGTGCAGGATTGATGTAGCTAACAGTTTTGGGCAAATGGAACATCTCAATAGTATAAATAATGCAGGGATCTTCAGTACCCCTGCTCTATATCTTCAATTATTTGAAGCTTATCTACTTGCTCAAGCATTACATGGGAAAATTAGCGTGCACCGACACTTAGGTTGTGTTGGTAAAATATAACCATTACCCACAGAGCTGTATTCTCAATACGCTAACATGTTACTGTAGTAGGTCTTTCACCCTAGCTACAGGCATGAACTTCTACCTTCCATCTATAGGATGGAAGGGTAGGTTTCATGTATGTGAAAGAAAAACCTTGCAAAGAGATGTTAGCTCTGAGCCATGAAACCCTACAGGAAACTGTTAGAAAAATGAGAGATGGCTATAGGCAATAAGAGGAGAACCTGCCACAAACTATTAGAACATAAAACTGCAAACAAAATAATCTAAAAATATAAGCTCTCAATAGAAGCAAATGGTTATACCTTCTTTGTGGAAATGGGCCATCATGCCCTAGCTTTGGAAGCACCTCTCTCTATGGGATGGAGACTTGGCCTGTGGAGCAATGGAGGAGAGGGAGGGTGAATGACTTGAGAGGTAAAGGGTCTCAAGGCACTCACACAGGCAGCATAATGATAGGGAGAGAAAGAGTGTTTTGAGAGTGACCCCCACCCCTCTATTTATAGTTTTTTCTAGAGATTTTAGGGTTTTAAGCCCTTGGTCAGGGCTTTAGCCCCTTTTTTATGATTTAAGCCCCTTTCTCCCAATTCTTAGCTCCTTTGGGGGTTTTAATATCCTTTGAGGGGTTTTAGCCCCCTTTTGGAGGTTTTATCCCCTATGAGAGTTATTTTGGATCTTTTTAGGAGTTTTTAAGCCCTTTTTCGTGTTTTTGAGCCTTTGTAAGGGTGTGGGGGTCAAATGAGGGCAGCGAGATAGATTTCTTTGGGTGGTGTAGGCTACGTAGAGCTCATTAAGGGATTTTTTTTGGTTAATAGATTGCCCCCTGATGTGTGAGGGTAGGAGCTCATCATATGGCCAACGGACATCATAGGAGTTTTTGGGGAGAGGTGGTGCTTCCTGGGCTGGGGCATGGTGGCTTTTGGTTTTTTTATTAATATGGTTCCCATCAATGGGAGAGATAAAAATAATGTGTGACACGTATATGGACGAGGTGAGAATCCCCATTCTCGTAACGATGTCAAAAGAAGGATGTGATCTAAGCTCTATAATGCAAAAGTTGATCATGTACAACTGTTGTTACAATAGTTGTTACCTCACTGAGAGGTTGAATACAATACTGATTTGCTACATTGGACCCATGGCATTCTTATGGAATGTTATATCTTCATGACTGATGTCTTGCTGGATCTGGAATGGTACATAGCTGTAGGGACTTACTGACAGAGAGTCAGAGTCTCTATGGTACAAATATGATGCATCAATCATAAATATATATAGAAGCACTACTGGGGCTTCTGAACACGGTCTCCAACATGACCCGAAAATCATAAGGGACATGAACCTATTTGGGTCCCTCAATAGACTCATCAATGTGCTAGAGTTAGGTGACATCCGGGGTCTTCGACCCAATACTACCTGGACCAATACCCTGTACGAATATCAATGGTGCGATGATGTAGCTGTAGTCGAGGACGTGAGACACAACCATCCCGAGAGGCACTGAGGAATCCTCTCAAGTGGTCCAAGGAACTCATTAATGAGGTTAATGAAACCAGGATACAGGGACCTCTAGGTCTATCCTATGGAGTATATGTGTTGTCTTCGACAGAGGGATACCTGCAACTGGCCAAGGCAATGGTGTTTCCTTGGCTAGAAGTGCGAGGGAGATAACTGAAATATGTGAGACCATCTGAGGACTGACCCACTGAATGGGGGGGGGGGAGGAGTTGAACAAGGGTAGGGAATCATAGGGGGCTCAAACTTCCTTTGTTGAGAGTATGAAGGCAGGGCGGACCAGGCATCAAATGAAACTTACTCATGGGAAAGGGATCATATCTATAATACCGGGAATGTAATTGCACATGGGAAATACTTGGGGGAGGTAGACACTTTTGGTATTGAAGGGATCCAATGAAGACACATTGCAGAGTATTCTAAAGAAAGGCAACCCAAAGTGGGGATGCTGCCAAACTGTTATATATGGGGTGGTGTCTAAAGACACCGTTGTGGTATGATCTCGTGGATTTTTAGCGAGCCCAAGAAAGTGAATGCTCGATGGTGCTTTCAATTTTATAGAGTCTGAAAGCATGAAGAAGACTCCAGTGGGGTCTCTTTTTTGTTGATAGTCTCCTGTTCTCGAAAAAGGTTAAAAGTGTACATAGGAGAGCTCACCCATCCTTTGGGGGATGGGAGACTTCTTTACTGTTGGTAGTCCAATCAGGATGGAAAAGGTTAAACCTGTACTGATTGGATGGTCATTCAAATACTTTTACAAGCATGAATAAAGACAAGTTTGCTTGGCTATCTTTTCTTGATGAGAAGTTTGGAAAAGAGCTTAACGACAACTCATGGTGATATTTTTCGTAAAGTTAGGCCCCTTTATCCAAGAAAGAATAAAAGGATGCAAAGGGGAATGGTCTTGGCTTGAATGTGCCAAGGTGGTCCTTTTCATATGGTAGTCTACATGGTTTGTAAAAGGAGATAACCAAAGCAATGTAGACGCCCTTTCTTATACTTTAACGAGTGAGAAAGGAATCAGGTGTTCTTGGAAATCTTTTCATTCTTTTAGGAGTCAGAAAAGAGCTTAACAAAAACTCTGGTATGCTCACACAATTGATGGGCACTGATTATGACCCCATGTCAGGACTATGGAGTGTCTCTTGAACATACCTGTATATGCAAGGAATAGATCACGGCAGAGGCACGTGAATTGGTGCGGTATAGGCATGCAAACCAAAGTGGCTCTCAAACAGAGGTCAGGAGAGTCTTGTGTGAGTTGTGGTGGAAGGATTGGACTACATATGATGTGAGTGCAAGTTCGGGGGTAGCTATATGCCAAATGCGTGAAAAATAAATGATTCGCCCTCCGGGTGGTGGTACGGGGACCTGTGTAGGGTGCGATGGACGGATTTAACAATTGTATGCTGAAATAATAAAATGATGTGCCTTCCGAGGAGATGGTATAGAGTCCTGCATGAGTTGTGGTAGGCAGGTGTGATGCAAGTATAGGTCCAGAGACACTTACATCACAATGTGGTATGTAAACCGAGGGAACTCTCAGGAAGTGGCCCCCAAAATTATTTGTTAAACATGAGACAATGGTCTCATTAGAAGATAGAGGATGAAATTCTGGGCCCGAAGGTGTGAGGGGTGTCTCAAATAGACTCTAGGTTACTTGGACTGACAGCTAGTGGTGCTACCCCTAGTGTTGTGATGCATAGGGAAAAACTTACCCAAATGGGCACGTATGGGTATGGAGCTATCTCAATGTACAATGTTCAATTCACACAATGGTATGCAAATATATTGGGCCTCCAAGACAGGTCTAGGGACTTGATGGTATGCTAGCATGGTGGTATCTAAATCATACATTCGACATACTGTGTGCATGTGCAGATGTGTAAAAAACATTGCAAAACAAAAAAACTATGCTATAAGGGACTCATAGTGGTGGTATCAACATAGAATCTCTTGAGGTAGATCCCGTTACGTGGCTTCTTAAAGAGGAAACCATCTGAGTCAGTGAAGAGGTATGCCCCTTGCCAAGATGAAGGCCGTTGGCAAGGCAGGGTGACGGAATCTGGTATTTTATGGGAAGAACCAATTCCACACTATGGTTTAAAGGGAATGGGGTAAAATCAGAGGCGGTCTTACAGATCTCTCCATCATTGCGTAAGTGGTACCATGATAGATCAGGTGGATCTTCCACATCTGATGAGATGGAAGGGCGACTGGTGCCATTGATCATGTAAATGGTATTGATTATGGTTTTGGTGGCCTTTCCCCCAGTCTCTGTTGGAGGAAGAGGGGTAGGCATGGAGATGGGAGGAGTCTTTGATGGAATCAGAGGTAGGTGCAACATCATCTCAATTGGATGGACATGAGTCAACACATCCTGGGGCCTCAGAGGTAGGGTAGGTGGTTCAAGGTACCACACAGGAACTCCCAGTGTGAAATCCTGTAAATCATGGGTTGCCAAGATAGACTTACTCACAATCTTGGATGGTAGGAAAAGGAAAAGGAAAAGGAATCTGGGAGTGAATTTATCTCCCTCACAAGTGGCCTTCTTTTCAGTGATTGTGTGATCACCAACAAAGAAACTGGGAGTGAATTTATCTCCCTCACAAGTGGCCTTCCTTTTGTAGTCCTAAGATGCAAGTGAAGACTTTTTATATTTACATGGATCAGATGGTTGCAGGTGTACATGGCTGCTGCAAAAATCATAACTTTTATCATTCATGTTCTTAACATTACCATCTTCCTGTACGGATACTGTGGTGGCCTGCTCTTCCACCAAAATTTCTGCTTCACACCCAAGCGGTGTGGCATTGTTTTCATATTCATTATGTGGCTCGAAAGGTGACTATAAATATTATTTGTGTACCTCTTTTGGATCTGATCCAAAATATGTCTCATCACCCATACATGAGCCAAAACATTGAGTAGTTATCTGGAGATCACCCACCAAGAAACTTGAAGTGCATTCCTCTTCAACTTCTTCTCTTATGCAACCACATTGTGGTGATTTGCACTTCACTTCATGGATATCTTCCTCTTCCTCGTTTCTATTCTCCTCCAAGAAACTTGAGAATTTTTCATATTTAGGGGTACTTGTGTCACAATATTCAGAATCTCTGTTTCAAGAAAAACCAAACAAACTCTTAAATCTTGAATATGCAGATGGCTGAGGAATCTTCACCTTTGGTTCCTTCTTCTTCTTCTTTTTTCAGAGAGGTGGAACAACTCGGTTCCTCTCTGGATGGATTGCTGATCTTGAAAGAATGCTCATAATCATGCTTGAGCCAAAATCCATACTTGAAATAAATATAATCTCCAAAAGAAAGGTTTCCACAAATATTCCTACCCAAATCTAGATAGTCCTCGTAGTAGTGAGGCATGTTCTCACATGCTTCAATGATCTCTGCCAAGTTTTTCTTAACCATTGGAGAATCAGATCTGATCTCTTCCCCATTTTATGTCCAATATTATTCATCATATTCATTTTTTGGTAGGCCTCCATCAACACATAGGATTTCTTCTTCTTCATATCTTCTGTAGTATTCTTCATACTACTCATCATAGTCATCCCCATTGTATGCCATGGCTGCAAATTTCTTCAATGAGAGATTTCTTTCCACGGGATGATCCAAGGAAAGAGCTCTGATACCATTATAATGTACTAAGTTTGGTTTTCAGACCTGAACACTTTAGTTCTATAATTTTACTTAAACAATTCTGAAATTTTAATTGGTTAACACAGAGCCTTCTTGGATTGGCAAAAACAAGGGTTTCTTCTAGGAGATTTTGCAGAGGAAAAGAGTGATTAGTGGGAAGAAAACAAAGATATGTCAGACATTTAATTTCCTCTCCCCTAACACATTTATATATGGTTCCATTTAGGTTTTATAATCCACATCGTGGAAACCTACTACCACACTTCTGGGCAGCCAAACCGTGCAACTAAGGAGAGTAGTTCTGCCTGTTTCAACCAGAGGATTTGGGAAAATTGCAAAGGTTTGTTACAGAATTAATTTAATATATAAAAACTTATTTCAACATTTTTCTGAGGTTCTGGAAATTTTTAGGTGTTTTGGGTGAATTTGGGGATTTTTGGCAATTCTGGTCAAGAGAAACCCTGCGCAGAGGAGGATATAAAAAAGTGGTATGATCTAAATGAAAAATGGTTTTGGATCTGGTTATACGAAGGTGGGTATGTCAATGACCCACAGGAATTGACAGGGCTCAGTTTGATTTTACAGAACTCATTTTGTATCAGATTTAGCAAAACTAGTCACTAAAAGCTAGTAATCTAGCTAGGGTCTAAAGAAAGTAGTTAAATCAAGTGAAATCGATTTCTATAAAACATGAGAATTATAAAATAGGTAAATATAAGTTTTTTTAACATTTAATCACTTAAATCAGTTCCCCATCATGACATATTCCTTATAGCACTCATATTTGTTCATTTTCCCCCATACATTGATAAAGTAGGCCCTTTTAGGGAAAACCGAGACAAGATTATTTATGGGTAGGGATATTTCGACCTGATAAATATAATTTTCAGAATATTATGAACCTACATAACATAAATTACATCATGGACTAACCATTACAAGGATGCTCCAAAAATGAGGGGCAGGAGGCCCGGATCATGACCAGCAAGGGGCTGTGAGCATAGGTGAAGCATGGGATTCACTGGAGCTCGAACTAAACTTGATGGAGGTTGAAAATAACTCTAATTATCCTTCAATTTCTATAGTATAGCTCTACACACCTGCAATGGAAGAGAAGGGGATGGAAGGAGAGGGGAATGGAAGGCTGGGGCTCATCTCCCAGTAGTCTGAGGCACAACACTTAGAAGTAATTCTCACATAAGAATTCAGAAATAAAACAATCAACCAAACTGAAGCAATGGGTTCAAATTCATCTTTTATATACTTATGGATGACATGCTTAGTAAGTTGAGGCTAGTGGGGACCTGTGAGAGCAAGACAACCCCATGGTGACCTAGCCCTAGCCACAAAAGCGCCCCCTTTGGGAAATTAGGAAAGTGGGACCATGTGGAATTGTTTCCAAGTCCAAATCATCCTTCACAATTAGAAACTGTGCCCTCCCTTATTCAAAAGCTGCCTCTTTTGAGTTATGACAGCTTTCTGTTTTTTTGGGTCATAAGGAAACTTTTTCTTTCTTCCAAAAACTTTCCGGCTTTTACCTCTGTCTACTTTTTATAATTTTAGGGAACTTCCCTTTATTCTCCTGCTTGCTTTTGCCATGGACTTTCTTATTTTTACCAAGGCAAGTTAACAAGCTTTCCCCAATGCGCCCTCCTGACATGGAAGCCTTAATTCCACATCATTATTGTGCATAATAAATAAAATTTCTGAAATAAAATTAAATACATGCCTTAGAACAATTATTAGAAATATTTTCCCTAGGAATAATAATTAATTTCAATTTGAACCCCTAGGAATTTAATCATGGTCAACACTTTTAATGTGCCAAAATATGGGGACATGACAATTACTGCCCGAATTGCCTCTTCCTTTGTAGTCAAAATACATACTTGAGGGTCTTGCCAATACCCTGGGGAAGTTTGTCACATTGGATGATTTGTTTATGCATTATTTTGACAAACAGGTGGCTCATGTTTTGGTTGAATTTGATGTGTCCCTTGGAATCTTGGCGGATGTAGAGATACAATGGGGTGAGCAGTCCTTTATTCAACACTTGGACTATCCACGGATACCTTTCAGGTGTCATTATTGTCATGAGACAGGTCATCTCAAGGCATGGTGCCCTCGTCTGCTCAATGGTGTTGATTTGCAGTCTTTCAATGTGGTCGAGCACTCTTTTGGAATTATGGGTGCTACCTTTACATGCGTGGATCCTGTACCTTCTCATCGGTTCTCCTTCTACTATAAGTGACCTAAATTTCACTGCTTGGATGTGGAAGTCTAGGGGAACAAGGCTAGATTGGATGTGTTATCATACTACTTTTCCCTTTTACTAGTTCACACTCAGATGATGTATTTGATACCAGCTAAGTTGGGCCCTACTTGGTGCAATGGTAGATCTAGGGGTGCTAGGGTCAATAAGAGATTGGACAGATTTTTGGCCTCTGAATAGTTGATTTCTAACACTGAATGACATTGTGTTTGGACACAAACTCCTAAGAAATCAGAACACTTCCCTATCTATTTGGAATGGGATATTGGGATCCCTATTCCCAAGTATCCCTACAAGTTTAATCACTCTTGGATTCTTGAACATGAGTTTTTACTTCTAGTATGAAGGGAATGGTTTGCTAATCAGATCCCTTGGGATTTTGATGCTATGAACTCCTTGCTATTTAAATTAAAGATATTTAAGCATAAGTTTGTGCTTTGGGATAAGGAAAAGAAGAGGGAGAGGTGTATGGAAAGGGACCGGATTGAGGATGCTATAAAGGACTTATTTCTACAGTCCTTGACGGTCATACTTTCTTTGGAGGACACCATTGTTTTGGTTGATTAGAAGTCTCACAAGGATTCTTTATTGTCACATGAAGCCTCCACTTGGAGATTGAAGAGCATAGATATTTGGGTGGCCATGGGTGACACAAACAAAAAAAATTTCATTCCTTTACCACACTGAGACAAAATGGAAACTCCACAACGGAACTTATTAACGAGGATGGAATTTTACTTAGTAAGACAACAAGATTTGAACCCAAAATTCGACAACAAAATCCGACAACATCCAACAAAATATAATGTTTTGTCGGATTTAACTTTCAAATTGTGAATTTCGTTGGTTTTCGACACAAGAATTCGTCAAAGTTTTGATGCAGAACTTCAGACATCATTGGAGTTTCGACCTCCAAATTTGTTGGATTTTTTATCTTATACTTTGTTGATTTTTCGAACCAAAACTTCAGACTTTGTTGGATTTTCGACCTTCAACTTCGTCACATTTGGCAATTTTTTGCAATGGTAACAAGGGTCATTATTGATGGTTATTCGACGACTATTGAATTTGAAAATATATAAATTATGGAAACATTCCAACATGTTTTCTATAGAAGAGACAAATGGTTTGCGGAAAGGATTTTATTCCTCGACAGATAGTTTGAGGAATTGTTTTATTCTTCGATGGATGGTTTGAGGTATTATGTTATTTTTCGACGAATCATTTGTGGATATCACTTTATTATTCGACATGCGGTTTGTGGAATTATTTTATTCTCTGACAAATGACCGTTTGCAGAAATAGTGATGTGTGGACCTTTATTGTTTAAGATCGTCAATAGTCTTCATTCAATTTTTTTTTGTGACAAAATGTCAAAAAATATTCCTAATCCAAACAAACAAAATCGACAATTGTTTGCTAGACTATGGGATGCAACGAAAAGAAGGGCTGATGGAAAATGTTATTTTCCATGTAGTCAATGTAGGGGATTTAAGAGGTGAAGAATATTGATCACAACAACCACAAAACATTGTAGGGAACATGGACACATTAAGGGGGGGATGAATATCATCCATTTGTAAGTTTAGCATTCTAAATTTTTTTATATTTTTTACTTTGGTAAATGTATGTATTATTTTAATATTTATTATATTAACTTATATCTATTGATGCATTCATGTAATTATAAAGGAAAGACATCCTACGACATATCGTCCAAAGGAAGTGCTTTCAGAACAAGTACCAGAGGAACATGGAGCTACGATTAATGGAGAACAAGTTAATGATCCTATTGAAGAAGATGATCATACTAATAACGTAGTTGAAGATTATGGTAAAAATACATTGATCCATGATTCATTTAATGTTAGAGTGGATGATGATGATGACGATGATCATGAAAATATTGATGACTTTGATGATGTTCACGATATACCTCTTCTTGAGAAGGCATACAAACCCATGTATATAAGCTCCAACACAAGTCTTCTCTCTTCTATATTGTTGATAATGAACTTGAAGGTTATGAATGGTCTTTCAAACATATCAATCACATGGATGTTAGGGTATGTAAAAAAATCCATCACATATATATGATAGTGATAAAGGTTATCTTTGTTCCTCTAATACTTGTATTATTAATTCATAAATCAAATTAATATGGATGAAATGTGTTTCATTAATATTATTTATATATTATATTAACTTGATTTTAATTTTAATTTGATGTAGCTGGATAGCTGATTTTTTGTTACCTCCATCAAATATTTTACCACGCACATATCGAGATTTATTAGCCATCATGAAATAAATTGGATTGCATTATGAAGCAATTCATGCATGCCCCGATGACCATGTTATATATTATAATTAGCATGAATTTACAAGAAAATGTCTAGAATGTCATATAAGTAGACATCGAACAGATCAAGTAATAAAAAGAGTGCCTCACAAGGTTCTTATTTATATTCCCATTATTCCATGTTTGCAATGACTATTCAGGTGCAAAAACATAGCACAATTTATGGATTACCATGTAAGGAACATAAGTCAAGATGATGTTATTCGAATGCATGCAGATGGTTTTGCATTTAGAGATATGGAGGAAAAGTGGCCTCACGTTAAAGAAGAACCTTGTAATCTTAGGATTTCTTTGGCAGTAGATGGTGTCAATCCATTTGCAGAGATGAGATCCATTTACACTGTGTGGCCTATTTTTTTTATCAACAATAACATTCCTCCATGGTTGCCAATAAAGAGGGAGCTCATAATGTTGTC
>LPNX010324872.1:10440-61999 GCA_001517045.1 Pseudotsuga menziesii | reverse complement strand
TTTTCCTCTTGTGCATGGTTTATATATCTAAATGGTACTCATAATTATAGATTTTATATGTTCAAATCAATTAGGTAAGTACCAAGTTAAAGATAAGAATGCATATATCGAACCTCTTATAGACGAGCTACTAAGGTTATGGAATGACATCAGTATCTATGACATATCTAGACCAATATGACAATGGCAATTTCAATTCCATGCAATGCTTGTATGGAAAATACACGATGCCCCAGGGTTAACCAATTTTTTTGGTTTATATTTTTAAGTTCCACTTTAATTGCATTTAATTTTTTGAACTAGTTAATATAGTACTATGCACGAATGTTTTTATAAATATTCCATTCATTTTATATATAATTATAATTTACATAGATATTCCATATCTTTATGTAGGTCTTCAGACAAAGGGAATATTTGCATGTCCAGTTTATGGTCCTAAGATCAAATCACGTCACTCAAAAAGATTAAGAAAGGAGGTGTTTGATTAGTATAGCAACTTACTCTCTAAGAATCACAGGTATCGAACAACCGAAAAAAATCTATTCAATGGGAAGCAAGAGACTGCTTTAAAACCATAGAGAATGACACCTCACCTATGGAAGTTGCAATATAATAGAAATCGTCAAGCTGGTACGTATGGATCATCGCATATGAAATGCTATGTATTTTTTTTTATTGTGTGGTGTTTACTGTAGTGGCTATTGATTTCTGTAATTTATTTATAAAATACAATTCATGATGTCCATCATGATCATGAAGGAATTAATGGGATTCCACAAGGAATGAAAAATTATCTTAAACAATTTAGCAGGTTTCCCTACTATGAGGACCTACAAATTTCTCATATGTTCGATACAATGCATATCGAAAAGAATGCGTTTGAAACATTATGGAGACTATTGGAGATAAGGAGAGACAAATAAAAAAAATTCAAATTTCAGAACTTCTCCAAGAATAACTATCAGAAAACTGATTTTAAGAATAAAGTACCCCAAAATACTGCAGCACGAAAAGGCAGGGATATGTATAACAATTTTGTTAAGACTACTGAACAAAGGGAACCTATCAAATGTTGGGAATGTCAGGGATCACATTACTCCAAGTACTATCCGAACCGAAAAGGGAACATCAACAACATACACACTATCCAGGAAGAGGAAATAGTTGAAGCTGTGGCTAACGAGATGCACAGGATAAATGCAGCTCTGGAGAACCGACATGCGGATCATCATATTTCCATGGTGGAAGTGTAAGGTATGATCTAATTTTTTTTTCCATCTTGATTTATCCAGGTGCTATATTAAGTTATATATATTGTAGAATAGTGGAAAAGTGTAACTTATCCTTAAAAAAGTTTGAAAAATCCTGGCTGGTCTAGTTAGCCACATGAACCAAAAGAAAGGTAGTAAATTATGTTGAAAGTTGTAATTTTCTTATGATTCAGTTTGAAAATAAGGTCAAATTAAATGTGTTACCTTTAGGATCTTATGGTGTCCTAATAAGAATGGATTGGTTTGAAAAACACCAGGTGATTTTAAACTATTTTTAGAAAACTTTTACTCGTTTGAATAATGAAGGAGAACATGAATACTTAGGAAGATAACTGTTAGACAAATTTAAGCCTTACAGGTGAAAAAGGTTGTAAAGTCTTTGTGGTACACATAATAAATAATGAATAAATTGGTAAAGAAGATAAACCAAAATTTAGGGATATTCCGATCCTGCAAGATTTCACGGATGTATTCTCGGAAGAAATTCCAGGATTACCTCCTAAACGAGATCTGGATTTTACAAACGAGTTAGCACCCGGGGTGGTACCTAATTTAGAAGCTCCCAATCGAATGAACATCTTGGAGCTGAATGAATTAAAATTACAATTACATGAATTAATAGATCAACATTATGTAATACCAAGTGTATCTCCTTGGGAAGCAGTGGTCCTTTTTGTTAAAAAGAAGGACGCTACCTTACGTCTATATATAGACTATTGTCAACTTAATAAAATTATGATTAAGAATTGGTATCCTCTGCCCCTCATTGATTATCTGTTTGATCAAATACGTGGAGTGACGATATTCTCAAAGATCGATTTAAGATCTAAGTATCACCAAGTCAGAATTAAAGATGAAGAAATCTTTAAAACTTCCTTCGGGACAAGATACAGGCACTATGAATTTGTGGTTATGACCTTCGGTCTAACAAATGCACCAACAACCTTTATGTGCTTAATGAACATTGTCCTAAGTAAGTACTTAGACAAATTTGTAGTTGTCTTTATAGACGTCATATTAATTTATTCTAAGACAAAAGAAGAGCATGATGAACACCTAAAGATAATACTACAAGTGTTAAGAGAACATCACCTATATGCTAAGTTCAACAAATGTAAATTTTATAAAGATAAGATACAATATTTATGACACGTAATATCCGAAGAAGGGATATCAGTGGACCGAGATAAAATAAAATCTATAATTGATTAGCATGTACCTAAGGACGTAACTAATGTATGATCCTTTATGGTAACAACAGGTTATTACAAAAATTTTAGTGAACGATTTTCAAAAATTGCAAATCCTATAACCTCAGTACAAAAAATGTAAGAAATTTGTTTGGGATCAGAAATGTGAAGACAATTTTAATAAACTAAAAGAATTATTAACAACTGCACCTATTCTAAAAATAGCAGATCTAGACAAAGATTTTGTCATATGCATTGATGCATGCAATGAAGGTTTGGGTGGAGTACTGACACAATAAGGTCATGCAATTGCATACGAATCAAGAAAACTAAAAACTCGTGAAAAGAACTACGCAACTTATGAATTGGAGTTGGCTACCATAATCCATGCTTTAAAAATGTGGTGCCATCACTTAATAGGTAAAATATTTTTTCTAATGTCTGATAACATAAGCCTAATATATATGTTTGATCAGCAAAATCTAAATGCAATACAAACTCGATGGCTAGATTTCCTTAGCGAGTATGATTTTGAAATCAGACATATAAAAGGGAAATAAAATAAAGTGGCTGATGCCTTAAGAAGAAATACAGTAACAAATTTTGTAGCTTCCATTAGGAGTTATAAAAATGATTTAGAATATAAATTTGAAGAAGGAATAAAGTGGGACCCAGAATACTAGAGTTTAAAAGAAAAGGTAACTTAGAATGTATCTGAAAATATAATTACAGATTACAGTTTTAATGAAAAAGGTCTAATATTGTATAAAAAAAGACTTTGTGTGCCAAATATATCGGAATTCAAACTATTGATTTTGAATGAAATACACAAAAGTCCTTATTCTGGACATCTAAAGTATCAGAAGATGACGACCATGTTGAGAAAAGAGTACTTTTGGCCTAATATGAAAAATGAAGTTGCCGAATTTTTAGCTAGGTGTATCGAATGTCAGCAAGTTAAAGCTGAACATCAACACCCAGTAGGTCTTTTACATCCATTACCAATTCCAAATTGGAAATGGGAATTCATCAGTCTTGACTTTGTAACTGGTTTACCTAAAAAATAGAAACAAAATGATTCAATAATTGTAGTTGTGGATACACTAAGTAAAGAAACACACTTTATACCTGTTAAAACACTTATAAAGCTACTAACATTGTTGACATCTTCATGAAATAAATATTTCTCTTACATGGAATTCCAAAGGTAATAATTTCTTACCGAGATCCAAATTTACTAGTGATTTCTGGAAATATTTATTCAAAGGGCTAGATACTAAATTAAACTTCAGTACTTCTTATCATCTACAAATGGATGGACAAACATAAAGAGTTAATCAGGTACTAGAATATATGTTGTGAATGTATGCTAGAGATTATCCCAATAAGTGAGAAGACTATTTGCACTAAGTTGAATTTGCTTACAATAACCATTATCAGGCTTCGGCAAAGCTTAGTTCTTTTGACATATTATATGGTAGAAAGTGTAACACTCCTATTACATGGAGTAATCCTGTAGATCGATTGATGTTAGGACCTGACATGTTAAAATAATTGGAACTAATAGTGAAATAGGTATAAGGCAACTTGAAAACGGCTCAAGATAGGAAAAAGAGTCATGTCGACATAAAAATAACTCCGAAGGAATTTCAAGTAGGTGAGCATGTGTTTGTTAAGGTGAAACCCAAAAATAGCTCCTTGAAACTACGGAGCTGTGCTAAATTAGCACCTAGGTATTGTGGAACGTTCGAATTATTGGAAAAAGTGGGGCTAGTGGCATATCAGTTAGCCTTGCCACCTGATCTTAAAATACATAACGTCTTTCATGTTTTTATTTTGAAAAAGTATATACATACTCATTTGATTAATTGGAATGTGATTCAGGTAGAACCAGAAGGATATTTTTCAGTAGAACCGGATTATATTCTCGACAGGAGGGGAATTTTTCTATGGAATCACACCATTGGACAGGTAAAGGTGTAGTGGAAACACCTCAGTCCATATGAAGGGACCTGGGAATTGGAGAGCGATATGTGGGTGGAATATCCAACTATGTTCCAAGAAGACTCAAAATAACTTAAGAAACATTGAGGATTATGTTCAACTTAAGGAGGGGTGTTTGGAACATACCCAGAACCAAAAAATAAATATTTAGCAAAACAATTATGTTAATTTTTATTGTAAAGTTTATGACCAAGTGGGTCAAGGATGACTATAATCGAAGAATTATTTATTTTAATAATTAATAAAAGGAGAAACCTATTTAAGGGAGACTGTTAAATGAGTGTTCACTGACCCACTAGGAGGAAGGAGCAGCTGTAGAAGGTTGGTTGACAAGTGGCAGCACTAGAATTCACTTTTTAGTTGTTGCAAGAGCATAATCCCTAAAAAAGTGGTCATGTTCCCTAAGAAGGGGGAACTAAGTTGGTGGCTCATTAAATTCCAAAACTAACCCAAAGACCTAGGCAATGTTATATAAACCATCAAATTGAGCAGGAGGCTCATCACCCATACCAATTTCTGAGAAAATGAACCTTGTGACTACTGTAAACTGAAAATTCAGGCACACAAGGAATTTGATGAGGGGATAACTAAAATGATTTGCTGATTTAAGTTTGCTACTGAGTGCTAAGTTGTAGAATTATGTTGTGTGACAAAGATCTTCTTCCTAGTGGTTCAATGAATAGGATTGGGGGTCCTAAGCAAGTAAATTTGGATGCTTCAGGAGAAGATTGGGTGGAACAGTCTCCCGTGGGTGTTTGTCCGCTTTCTGCATTGCATCCAAGTTCAATTGCTAATTAATTTCTGAATCCGTTCTTTCATTTGGAGTATGCTTAGGAAACTATAAATAGGATGTTTGAACATATTATACTCTTTTTATCTAAATGTTGTTAGGAATACTATGCTTATTAGTTTTTAAATTTTAATAGATAGATCTACTAGTTAGAAGTATATGTAAAAGTGTTTTATAGTCAAAACTATGATATTTTTTGTATCAGTTTTAGATTGTTTCTAAAGGTATCACAAACTATTAAAAATTTAGTACTAGGCAAATAAATTTGTAGAGTACACTTAAATCAAAAGAATTTTGTAGCACAGTAAGGACTTGTAAAGGTTCCTACTTTTTATTTAATTATTCGTGGTTAAACTTTGTATGTATATTATGTTTATTGTATTACCCTATATAAGTAAGCTGTAAATTACTTCCATATGAGGTTATAGTCAATTGATATTATTCAATGATTATTTGATAAATTATTTGCAGAAAATCAGATTGATAGAGAAATGAAGTTAAATTATCTTTTGTATTTTTCCTTTCATCGAAGTGATGTACTCTAGTACAGGAAGATATTAAATTATGTTTGAGGAATAGTACTAGCATGATCGAATAAATTGTATAGTTACTGTACCCTCGTTAATACAAAAGAATAATAATGATTATATATATATAGATAGATAGATAGATAGATGTTACAGCTCCTAAATTCAATACAAATTACTTCTGATTTGAAATTTAATATCAAGTCGAGATAATCAACAGGCCACAGCTAAGATGCTCGGCTGAAGGCCAATTGATATTGTTTCTATATTTAAGACAAATATAAGGCCTCATATCTTTTTAACTAGTGTGACAAAAAAATACAACACTAGAATCATATCAAAACTGTAACAGTAAAAGCCTTACAGGATATCTTCCTTTTCATTTAAATGTTTTTACTAAAATATAAAACAATAGTAGCATTTCAATAATGGTTAAATGATCTAAATAGAACCACACAGAGCTAAGTCAAACATACAAACCTCCCTTCACATCACTAGTTTAAAATAGCAGTCAAATTCTGATGACTGAGGCCTTACGACTCTCATTGAATCGACAACTTGGTATCACGGCCATTGTAAACTGATCTAGTATTAAAGGAGATTCGTAATTATCATTTAAGGTTTTTTTTTCAAAATGGTTAACGATTATTATAATTCAAATGACCAGGAATATAGTTCACGGTTGATGGCCTTACAACCCTTTAAATGAATAAAACACATATATTTTCAAGAAGGAGGGTATAGGGATCGTTTTCTTGATAAAAAAATAAAACGAAGAAGAAAAATTGATTTGAAAGCTATTTATTACAGTGAGGACATTATTATATTTCTTTTGTCTCCTTGATGTTATTTTTGTCAAAATCCCTCTATTGTGTTTGAATAACAATAGAAATAACTAACAATGGCCTTACAGCCTTATCAACATCTACGATAGTCAAAGCCTAACATTTTTATCACTATTATTTATTCACAACCAGTAATCAGGACTGAAAGTAAATCAAGTGCGTTCATCCAAGATTATTTAGTCATTACATTACAGTACAGATAAACTCGAAAGCCCTCACAGGTTTTTTAATAAATGTAAATCTTGACAACTTCGGTGTAATTATGAAGTCAAGATAGAAACCTATGAAAGTATTATCAGTTTAAAAATGCTCTTGGAGTCTTATAAAAAAAAATACATTTTAGCAAAACAACCAACAACTTGAAACCAGAGGAGTGTGGCATAGTCGAAAGACTCCACAGAGTTCAAAAAAACCCTTGCATTAACACTTTCACATCCAAATGCATCCATAGGGATAATACCCTAGCATTCAAAAGGATGAACAGACTATCTAAACAATGGGTATAAAAATCCTATAAAGGGAGAAACCACGGTCTTACTAGCTACAAATCCTTTGTGGTTGTCCATTTCCAAATCCTTGACATAGTAAGACTCACCGAGAGAGCACCTGCATACACATTCAATTTAAAATTTAACTAATTATTTATATATATAAACTTTGTATAAGAGAAAACTTCTTTAATGATAGTACGTATGACAAATGTACCTCCTCAACGTTTGAAATCCAACCTGAGATGCCCAAATGACACCAGAACAAAGTTCGACACTTTCTCAACATGTTGTTCAAGATTGGAAAGTGTTAGAGGAGGTCGAGGGCCAAGTCTATTGGATCCTTCCTCTCTATTTGTTGACAATAGAATGGCGAGGTTGAGCATTGGGAGGCAAGGTGCAAAGAGGAAAAAAAGAACTAACATGAAACCCATCAGAAAAACATGAATAACCTTTAAGACAAATTAAAAACCTAGGGTTTTGAACCGTTTTCTTTGCCCGCCATCTAGAGGAATAAATGCGATCACATGGGTTGCATGTGGATGAATTTAAGTCACATCCTTTGCATTATCAGTATTATCCCAAGGGTTATTCCTTTATTCACACTGTGTTTAAAGACCAGAATAGTATACATAATTTCCCTTACCTTGGAGTGTAATACATATGATACTATAAGGTTCATCAGTGGTTCATCACTGTTGACTACTATATCTCTCAACCTAGTTGGAGAAATCCAAAACATAGTATATATATAATTTTAGGCATATGGTCTATGTTTATGCTAGAGTAGATAGGGTACAAGAATTTTGTATTTAGATCAAAGTTATGGGTTATTATTCCCAAATCACAGCGAATCCCTTTCCTTTAAATAACTTGTTGTTGGTTATCATAAGTTGTTCTTCAGCAAAACTGTTCAAAGGGTGACCTCATACACCTGCACAACAAGAATTGAAGGTTCATACATTAGTCGTAACGACTAAGTAAGACCTCAACCTATCCCTTTTATAGATAAACAATGGAATCAATAGGAGGAAATGACAAACTGTTTTACAACATCAAGTTCAAAAGATTCCCTTAAGGAAAATAATTATGTCACAAAATAATGTCATGATGACAATCCACAAAGAAAAGAAAGCTAATAATATTATAGGTACATAACTCTTGCAGTTAAATTAATATCACTTTTAGCGTATGACAAAAGAAATATGGATCTTAACATCTCTCAAAATTATTTCTTGGGAACTTTTAAAGTTACTCACAGTAAATAATTTATTTATTTATGAAATTAAGGGTTGTTATAGCATCCATATATTAATTGTTTTTTTAATTCTAGTGCATATTGTTGTTATTATGTTTGTCTACTCTTTGTTTAAAAAATGATGTGGTTTGTATATTGTTACAGTATGTTCTACCTCTCTCTCTCCCGTACAACTTCGACAATAATGTCAAACAAGTTATATATAATCTTGTTAAATACATGAGGTAACTAGCAATTTTTTGCATGTGCTTAGTGTTTGTTTAATTCATCATGGAACTTATATTTGTTGTTTGTGAATTATTTCTTTTTATGTAATTTAATGCTTTTTTTGTTAAATATTGTTATTGGTTTGCATCACTTGTAGATGGTTGTCATCTAAAGAAATCCATAAAGAATATATAAATTATCAGAGGAGAGAAATTCCTCATCTCATGTGTGAAATGTAGAAGCATCTACCTTCGTTATTTTTCAATGCACAGGAACACTACCTCATACACCAAGTCGAGGAGATTGAATTATGTGGACATGTGCACTCAAGGTCCATGTGGATGGTTGAGAAGCACTTGAAATTTAGGAAGGGTTTGGTTTTACAACGAGAACGTGCTGAGGGTTCTATGATGGAGGGATATATGGTATACCAAAACATGTTGTGTATTAGTGAATATATTCCTAATTTAGCGTCAAAGCTCAATTTACATCACATTTGTGATCCAGAATCCAATAACATTTTTGAAGGGGAGTACCTTAAGGGGATAGGTAGATCGAGGAAGGTGAAAGTTAATTATTAGCTAATGGATATTAATTAATATAATAGATTTGACTGTTGAATTTTATGTATATATATCATACATATTCTAGTTTTATATTCAATATATTGCATCAATTAAGAGCGTTTACTTTGTTAAGATAATTTACATTTGTATTGAATTTTAATTTTTATTGTCATCAAGCAGTTGGTCAAGAGTGGGATGCAATTCATTTATACATCGCACACAACCTTGACTGGATGAAGGTATGGATTGAACGATGTGAACAATCTGGTCATGGAATATCATGGGAAGATGTGGATTCATTGGTTAAATAAACACATCGCAATGGAGATACCAATATTACACAAAGGGAAATCGATTTTGCATATGGTTTAAAAGATAAGCATGCAAGCATGTTAATCAACCAATCTAATTTTTTTTTTATTTTTGCAAATTACATATTGATGTACACATTGATTTTTCCCTGTATGGCATAAAAATGCACTAAATCATAAATATTGAATCATTATCTAATTTTTTCGTGTATGGCTTGTTGTAGGTAAAACAACATAAGGATATGGCATGCAATGGCTGTAGATATCGCATCAAAAAGTTGTATGAAACAAAGAAAACATCAGATTGTGGGATATCTATAGTCTTTGAGGTGACCAATGTTTCCTCTAGAAGTGACAGACATCCAGAGCTCTCAGAAAACAAATGTCATGGGTATATGGAAGATATTCTTCAGCGTGGCTTTAACTCCTGCAAAATAGTTCTATTCATTGTCAAATGGTATAGGTTACGATTGAATCAACATGATCCTGATAGAACTATTATTGAACATGATAATGGATTTACCATGGTAAATACAAGGTTGTTTGAGCCAGGAACAAAGCCCTATGTTCTTCCAAGCCAATGTGAACAGGTATTTTACTCTGAGGTTCCAGGTAAAGTAGGTTAGTCATTTGTTGTGAGACATGATCCAAGGGGAAAGGCGGGAAAGTATAACCTATAGGAAGGTAATGAAGAGGGTATGGAAGAAGAAGACGATGATGAAGATCATGATCAACATGAGTTAGATGATCATGTTCGAGAAGAATATGTCTAAGAATTAGTTGAATCAGATGAAGTAACATACAATATCCATGAAGATGATATCGATGATGACATGATGATTGTAACTTACTTAGATGATGATGATGATATGGCCAATCCTTACAATGTTGAATCTAGATCTGATGATAGGGATGATGACTTGGATGAAGAAGATGATGAACTCTATTAAAGTTCATGAGGTATGTAGTAATTTCTCTACTATATATATTTTTATTAAATATTACGATATAAATATTGATATTTATTGGTATGTTTAAAATTGGCTTGGACTAAAATTTGACATGGTTAGACCTGACGCATCCATTGACAGTGTGGGAGGGTTTCTAGACTCAACATGACTGAATCTAACAATTCAAGATTGTTCCAAAATTTGGGATGGTCATGATAATGAATTACATCATCATCATCATCATCTTCATCATCATTATCATCATCGTCATCATCATAATCATCGTCATCATCATCGTCATCTTCATTGTCAAACAATATGACCGACACATGAATTGAAGGTATGGGAGGGTTTCTAGACTCAAACATCATCATCACCGTAATAATAACTACCATCATCATCCCTGTCATCATCATCATGAACTTCATCATTTCATATGACATTAACATAGTGATCACCATCTTCAACATCATCCTCATCATCATCATCTCATCATTGCCGTCATAACTAAAAACATCATAATCATTGTCATCATCATCATCATCATCATCATAATCATCATCATAATCATCGTCATCATCATCATCATCATCATCATCATCATCATCTTCATCATCATATTTTTCATCATCATCATCACCATCTTCATCTTCATCATCATCGTCATCGTCGTTGTCATCATCATCTTGATCGTCAAACATGACTAAAACTTGAGTTTCCTATAAATAGTGTTACTTCACCTTTTTAATGATCATAACTAACATCATCATAATCATTGTCATCATCATTGTCATCATCATCATCGTCACCACCATCTTCATCATCGCCATCGTCATCATCATCATTAAATAATTAAATAAACATAAATATAAAATAAACAAATAAAACAATACATTAAAAAAATTAAAATAATAAAAAATAACATATAAAAAAATAAATAGAAAAACACTAAAACAAAACATATAGAAATACACATTTAAACTAATTATAAACAAATAAAAAAATACATAAAAAATAAAGAATAATAAACAAATAAACAAATAAAATAAACATATAAAAATGAAAATAAACATGTACACTGATTTTTCACTTACCTCGAGTTGAAATCGTCCCACGCATTGCATTTTTCACTTTAATATAAAAATCATCTCGCACATTGCATTTTTCACTTCTTGAGTTCCCTTGTAGAGTCAGTTCCTTACGAGTTGAGTTCCCTCGCAAAGCTGGTTCCTTCACTTCTTTGCTCTGTCGGTTTCTTCAGCGTTATTCCTTCACAGAGTTTACTGCAATCTTCTCTGCATGGGTCTGTGATTGACCCACCATGACTGGTTTCAGCCCTTCATTATGTTCGATGCTAAATTGACTGCAATTATATCTTCAGTAAGTACAAATTTCTATCACTTTTTTCCACTCCATTTCAGAAACTACAACTATGAGTGCAGGATTGATGTAGCTAACGGTTTTGGGAAAATGGAACATCTCAATAGTATAACTAATGCAGGGATCTTCAGTACGCCTACTCTATCTCTTCAATTATTTGAAGCTTATCTACTTGCTCAAGCGTTTCATGGGAAAATTAACGTGCACCGGCACTTAGGTTGTGTTTGTCAAATATCTCCATTACCCATAGAGCTGTATTCTCAATACACTAACATGTTATTGTAGTAGGGCTTTCGCCCTAGCTACAGGCATGCACTACTACCTTCCATCTATAGGATGGAAGGGTAGGGTTCATGTATGTGAAAGAAAAAACCTGCAAAGAAATGTTAGCTCTGAGCCATGAAACCTTGCAGGAAACTGTTAGAAAAATAAGAGATGGCTATAGGAAATCAGAGGAGAACCTGCAACAAACTATTAGAGCATAAACCTGTAAAAAAAAAATCTAAAAATATAAGATCTCAAAAGAAACAAATGGTTATACCTTCTTTGTGGAAATGGGCCACCATCCCCTAGATTTGGAAGCACCTCTCTCTATGGGATGGAGACTTGGCTTGTGGAGCAATGGAGGAGAGGGAGGGTGAATGACTTGAGAGGAAAAGGGTCTCAAGGCACTCACAGAGGAAGCATAATGATAGGGAGAGAAGGAGTGTTTTGAGAGTGACCCCCACCCCTCTATTTATAGTTTTTTCTAGAGATTTTAGGGTTTTAAGCCCTTGGTCAGGAATTTAGCCCCTTTTTTTGTGTTTAAGCCCCTTTCTCCCAATTCTTAGCTCCTTTGGGGGTTTTAATCTCCTTTGAGAGGTTTTAGCTCCTTTTTGTAGGTTTTATCCCCTATGAGAGTTATTTTGGATATTTTTAGGGGTTTTTAAGCCCTTTTTCATGTTTTTGAGCCTTTGCAAGGGTGTGGGGGTCAAATGAGGGTAGTGAGATAGATGTATTTGGGTGGTGTAGGTTACGTAGAGCTCATTAAGGGATTTTTTGGGTTAATAGATTGCCCGCTGATGTGTGAGGGTAGGATCTCATCATATGCCCAACGGACATCATAGAATTTTTTTGGGGAGAGGTGGTGCTTCCTAGGTTGGGGCATGGTGGCTTTTGGTTTTTGTATTAATATGGTTTCCATCAATGGGTGAGATACAAATAATGTGTGACATGTATATGGATGAGGCGGGCATCCCCATGCTCGTAACGATGTCAAAAGAAGGATGTAATCTAAGCTCTATAATGCAAGAGCCAATCATGTACAACTATTGTTACAATAGTGGTTACCTCACTAAGAGGTTGAATACAATACTAATCTGCTACATTGGACCTATGGAATTCTCATGGAATGTTATATCTTCATGATTGATGTCCTGCTAGATCTATCCTGGTACATAGCTGTAGGGACTTACTAACAGAGAGTCAGAGTCTCTATGGTACAAATATGATGCATCAATCATAAATCTATATAGAAGCACTGCTGGGGCTTCTGAGCACTTTCTCCAACGCAACCCGAAAATCATAAGGGACATGAACCTATTTGGGTCCCTCAATAGACTCATAAATTTTCTAGATTCAGGTGACATCCTGGTTCTTCAACCCAATACTGGCCGAACCAATACCGTGTATGAATCTCAACGATGTGATGATGTAGCTGTAGTCAAGCACGTGACACACAACCATCCTGAGAGGAACTAAGGAATCCTCTCAAGTGGTCCAAGGAACTCATCAATGAGGTTAATAAAAACAGGATACAGGGACCTCTAGGTCTATCCTATGGAGTATATGTTTTGTCTTCGACAAAGGGAGACCTGTAATTGGCCAAGGCAATGGTGTTTCCTTGGCCAGAAGTGCGAGGGAGATAACTGAAAGATGTGAGACAATCCGAGGATTGACCCATTGAATGGGGGGGGGAGGAGTTGAACAGGGGTAGGGAATCACAAGGGACTCAAACTTCCTTTGTTGAGAGTATGAAGGTAGGCTGGAACAGGCAGCAAATGAAACTTACTCATGGGAAAGGGATCATATCTGTAATACCGGGAATGTAACTGCAGAAGGTAAATACTTGGGGGAGGTAGACACTTTTGGTATTGAAGGGATCCAATGAAGACACATCACAAATTATTCTGAACAAAGGAAACCCAAAGTGGGGATGCTGCCAAACTATTATATATGGGGTGGGGTGGTGTTTAAAGACACCGTTGTGGTACGATCTCGTGGATTTTTAGTGAGCCCAAGAAAGTGAATGCTCGATGGTGCTTTCAATTTTAGAGAGTATGAAAGCATGAAGAAGACTCCAGTGGGGTCTCTTTTTTGTTGATAGTCTCCTATTCTCGAAAAAGGTTAAAAGTGTACATAGGAGAGCTCACCCATCCTTTGGGGGATGGGAGACTTCTTTACCGTTGGTAGTCCAATCAAACTGGAAAAGGTTAAACCTGTACTGATTGGAGGGTCATTCAAATACTTTTACAAGCATGAATAAAGCCAAGTTTGCTTATCGATATTTTCTTGATGAGAAGGATGGAAAAGAGATTAATGACAACTCATGGTGATATTTTTCGTAAAGTTAGGCCCCTCTGTCAGAGAAAGCATAAAAGGATGTAGAGGGGAATGGTCTTGTCTTGAATGTGCCAAGGTAGTCCTTTTCATATGGTAGTCTACATGGTTTGTAAAAGGAGATAAACAAAGCAATGTAGACTCCCTTTCTTATACTTTAACGAGCGAGAAAGGAAGCAGTTGTGCTTGGAAATCTTTTCATTCTTTTAGGAGTCAGAAAAGAGCTTAATGGAAACTCTAGTATGCTCACACAATCGAGGGCCACTTATTGTGCCCCCATGTCAGGACTATGGATAGTGGTCCAATGGTCATTCATGCAGTATGGATGGAGTAGGTGTCTCTTGAACATACCTGTATATGCATGGGATAGATCGCGGCAGAGGCACGCGAGTTGGTGTGGTAGAGGCATGCAAACCGAGGTGGCTCTCGAACGGAGGTCAGGAGAGTCTTGTGTGAGTTGTGGTGGAAGGATTGGACTACATATGATGTGAGTGCAAGTCCAGGGGTAGCTATATGCCAAATGCATGCAAAATAAATGATCCGCCCTCCGGGGACCCGCGTAGGGTGCGGTGGACGAATTTGACAATTGTTTGCTGAAATAATAGAACAATGTGCCTTCCAGGGAGATGGTCTGGAGTCCTGCATGAGTTGTGGTAGGCAGGTGTGATGCAAGTACAGGTCCAGAGACACTTACATCACAATTTGGTACGTAAACCAAGGTGACTCTCAGGAAGTGGCCCTGAAAATTACTTGTTAAACATGAGACGATGGTCTCATTAGAAGATAGAGGACAAAATTCTGGGCCCAAGGGTGTGAGGGGTGTCTCAAATAGACTCTGGGTTACTTGGAATGGCAGCTAGTGGTGCTACCCCTAGTGTTGTGACGCATAGGGGAAAACTTACCCAAATGGGTGCGTATGGGTATGGAGGTAGCTCAATTTACAATGTTCGATTCACATGATGGTATGCAAATATGTTGGGCCTCCAAGATAGGTCTAGGGACCTGATGGTATGCTAGCATGGTGGTAGCTAAATCATATGTTCGACATACTGTGTGCATGTACAGATGTGTAAAAAATGTTGCAAAAGAAAAAACTACGCTATAAGGGACTCATAGTGGTGGTATCAGCATAGACTCTCTTGAGATAGATCCTGTTACGTGGCTTCTTCAAGAGGAAACCATCTGAGTCAGTGAAGAGGTATGCCCCTTGTCAGGATGAAGGTTGTTAGCAAGGTAGGGTGACGAAATCTGGTATTTTATGGGAAGAACCAATTCCACACTATGGTTTAAAAGGAATGGGGTAAAATCAAAGGCGGTCTTACAGATCTCTCCATCATCGTGTAAGTGTTGCCGTGATAGATCAGGTGGATCTTCCACATCCGATGAGATGGAAGGGTGACTGGTGCCAGTGATCATGTAAATGGTATTGGTTGTGGTTTTGATGGCCTTGTCCCTAGTCTCTGTTGGAGGAAGAGGGGCAGGCATGGAGATGGGAGGAGTCTTTGATGGACTTGGAGGTAGGTGTAACATCATCTAAATTGGATGGATAGGAGTTAACACATCCTGGGGCCTTAGAGGTAGTGTAGGTGGTTCAAGATACCACACAAAAACTCCCAGTGTGAAATCTTGTAAATCGTGGGTTGCTAAGATAGAATTACTCATGATCCCGGATGGTAGGAAAAGGAAAAGGAAAAGGAAAAGGAAAAGGATCGTGTTGAGTGGGAATGAACCCCAATGTTTCCTTGGTAACTAAGTTTGAGGTTGCGACTGAGGTTGTGGTTTTGGCTGTGGATGGAGCTGTGGCTGTGGATGGAACTGTGGCTATGGATGGAGCTGTGACTACGGTTGGTGTAGTGGTTGCAGTTGGTGCTGCAGCTGCAGTTGGGGATTAGGTGCAGTAGTGCTGGATGATATCATGCACAAATATGCAGTATCACTTGGTGTCGATGGATGTGACACGAAGGGGAAGGGAGCCATCATAGAGGTGTCGGTGAACAACCCAGGGCCTACATTCAATAATGGTGGGGCGGTTTTGCTATCAATAGTGATAATGTTGGTCGATTCCATTGGCCCGTACGGATCATGGTAAGTCAGTTGATCCACTGTCACAATCTTCCTGTCACGAGGGAACATCATAAGGAGAAACACGATGGATGCCACGGCTCTCATGGCGTACATGTAGCTTCATCCCAAGAGAAGGTTATAAACCAATTGTGCATTGACCACCTCTATGTCAATTAGGAATGTCTTCCCTGCTAAAGTTATGGGGACGTGTGGAAGGATTCCTTGGGCTCTGGTGGGGTTACCATCGTAAGCATGGAGTGTAGTAGTGGACGGTTGAAGGGTAGGGGACCTGAGTTTCTGCCAAACAGATGTTGACATAACATAGGTGGATGCCCCTTCATTGATGATGCATCGATGGACTACTAAATTCTGGATTGAGACTTGAATTTGAAAGGCAATGGTGGATCACATTTTGGGTTCTCCTTGATCCAAATCGAATGTGATCAATCTGGAATCGGAGGGGTCCATCGCACCTAGTGCGGATAACAACACTTTTCGATGTGGAAGGAACGTTTTGAGCACCTTGAGAGCTGACATGGTTGTAGGTGATTGGGAAAAGTCATCAATGATGCTATAGTTCACTACAGCTCTAGTCATTGCATTGTTGGAAACTTGTCGTATGGGGGGCATGGGGGAAAAGGGGGTAAGTGAAGAGGTATGTTAGTGGCCTTAAACATGGATGTTACTGATGGATCAGTGGTTTCAGTAGTGGACCCATATTGGTTCCTCCTATTCTGCAAGTTGACCTCATCATTTAGCATGGCTAGGAGGTGATGAACCCCTATCTCTATAGGCAGGGCCACAGAAGGGGTTGTAGGGGCAGGTGGGGGCATGGGTGCGGTTGCTACCAACCCTTGGAGTGGTAATGGGTTCTAGAGCACCATGGGTGGAGGGTCTGGTGGTGTTGGGTTCAGTTGAGCTGGGACTGTTGCATTGGTAATGCATTGAGCTTCGTTCTGAAGAACCTGCTTGGCGCGGCCCATGAAGGGGTAGTCATGCGTATAGTTCCCATAGACGTCGCATAGTTTGCATGGCTGATTTGTTCATAATAGAGCATTTCATCTCAATGGGTTGGATTGTTGGGGATTTTGAGCTGGCCAGTTTTCTCCATTGTTGTTGGGAGGATTTGGTTGTGGGCCTCCTCCTTGTGATTGGTTGTTACCCCCGTTCCTAGCTCGGTTATTTCTACCTTTCCCTTGTTGGTTATTGGGGGTTGGTTGGTTGGGATGATTCTATTGAAAAAAATATTGTCCCATGGGTGTTGATGGAGCTGGGGCAAGGGCTAGGGAGGCTTTCACAGGTGGTACATAGTAGACTAGGGGAGCTGGGGGGGCTATAAATCCAGGCATTTGTCCCGAATACTATTGTGCCAACCAAGTTGGTGCATAGGCATGTTGTTTTGGCGCGGGTTGTGTGTAGGAGGTTGTGGCTCCAGAATGAGACATCATCCTTGAGTAGTGGGGATCTTGATTTGGGTGGGAAAAACTAGGGGTGTTTCTTGGTGTGGTGGCATCATAGGTGGTGCCGCATGGTGTTGTGAGCGATGGGAGACAGATCCTATAATGCCATCTGCAGCATGGGATGCCCCCAGCGCATCCCAGTAAGAGGTGCCTACATGGGGAGTGTCTAGAATGATGGTGTAGAGGTATCTAGACTATGCGTTAATGAGGTCAAACTGTTGGGCCTTCAAGATGGCCTCTTCCTCTATTTAGGGACATTTGGAGGTGATGTCTTTGGCTATGGGTGGCAGCAATGTTTTTAAGAACCAGTCAAGGAAGATCCTGTCATCAAGCTTGATCTTGCACAAGCTGCGACGTCACCACCACTCATGGATGTGGTAGGTTATGTGGGTTGAAGTGTTTTCACGGCAAGATAGCAATATTTCCACTCCATCATATCAGGGAGCTGGAAATACTGTAGGAACATAAAGGCGAGAGAGTTGAAGTCTAGGTACTTGGCTTGTGGTAGCTCAATGTACCACTTGGCTGTAGCACCTGTGGGGGTGCATTGGAACAGTCTGAGTCTGATTGAATCATCTATGATGTTGTTTGATGAGCACCATAGGTGAAACATCACGATATGGTTTTGGGGGCACTTCCCTGCCTTCCCTTCGAACTTAGGGATGTCTGAGGGGAGCTTGGTTGGCATGGGAGGCCAAAAGGTTTGGTAACATATGGGGTCATTGGTTAACCTAGCCAAGTCAGGAATGTTGAGGCATGCCATGAAATGAAGGTTCGACCCAAGGTTGATGTGTGATGGGCCAGGAATGGTGGTGGGGTTTGCAGGAGCATGATGTACCTGCATGACTGGGGTACTTGTGGAAGAGTTGTGGACGAGCCACTGCCCCTAGGTATGGTAAGTGGGACAGTGTGAGCGGAAAGGCTACTGCTCCCAGGTATGACAGGAGGGACAGTGTGAACGGAGGTACCACTACCCCCATGTATGATAGGTGGGATAGTTTGACTGGTGGGTGTAGGTGGAGGTAGTTGAGTTAGGATAGTCTACATAGTAGTACTAGGACCACCTACAAGAGTGTTGGTGGTGGTGTTAGGTATGGACATGGGTCCACTACCAATCACCAAGCCATAAAATGGATCCGATTTTGCACCAGCCATGGGGCTAGATGGTGTAGTGTGTAAATCTGGCGCATATTGATATGATTATGAGTATGAGTTAGAGGTCTGTGGCTTTTTTACGGTGTAGAGGGTCATCGAGAATGGTCACGATGGTGTTGGTTCAAGGACCTGAACTATGGTGGATCTCCTCTTAGGCGTGAAGAAGAGCTCGTGGGATCAATTGTGTTTGCTTGGTAAATCAGGTGGTGAAATATGGTAGTGACGTTTTGGACCCCGGTTTCAGTGGCTTCCTATTGGATTTCAGGTGGTCACTTGACCACCAAGACCACCAGGAGACAGTGCTTGGATTTTTCCTCACGGGAGTGCTAGTCAATTGGTAGGGGTCGTTTCCCATTATGCTTGGCGATTCCTCTCAGCAGACAGCTACTTTGGGGTTCCCGTGGTACTCCTCACAATGAGTTTCAAGGATGAGCCCAAGTACTTCCCACAGTTAAGGAGTCAGGGACTTATGTCCTCAAATACTGGAAGTATTTGAATTAGTGTAAATTAATAGATTTTAACGGCTGGCTCAACGTCATGAACTTAGTTTTGTTATCTTGGTATGGTTGTGTGCATGTCCATTGTATGAAAGATTGTGTATTATTATCCAGTTATTCATTTGGTAATTTCTTTTATGGTTGATGAATATTTCACATAGATCTTCTGGTTTGTTATAGAACTTACAACATGGGTAACTTGTTATGAAACTAGTAAATTTTTAACAGAAAATTTAGAACATGCCACTAATGAACTTGAACTATGGTAGACTTACTAGGTGACTACCTTACAGCTATATTCCTCTTTGACCAGGAAAGAGTGCTAGGCTCTCAGCACAATGGGACTAATCCCATCCGTAGATCCTCAAGTCACTCTTCGAGTGCAAGGTCAGTTAACAGGGAGGACGCGGACATCGTGAGCCCCCCTGGGCCTACCACCCCCTCTACCTTCCAAGTCACCCATTTTTAGTAGTCTAAATCAATCACAAATGAAGTGCCTATTACTATATGAGCTTTATCCTTCATATTATCCCAAAATACCTCGGAGGGTGATGACTGGGTAGAGGAGGAAGGGCTAGGCAAGGGGTTAATTTCCAATGCTTATTTCAAAACTGAAATTTAACCTACATTAATTTATCCAAGCCTTAAAAAAGATTCATTATATCAATAACCAATTAAATCTATCATTGATTTACACAGATTGTATGCAGATAAAGATAGGCTATTGGATAGAGGCAGAAGAGCCACACTAATAGTCCAAACAACTTAAAAAACCAAATCTAAGAGACATGTCTCCTGTTTTGGGGCCAATGTAGCGAGGGGGTCATTGATTTTTTCCAAAACCAGGCGAGGGGGTCACCCAAATACTGAAAACAAGTACGATCGGGCTCCTGGGAGTGAAGTCGCACTTTTCATTTCCAAATGAGTGACTAGGTCATGCCTTTAGGGCCTGAATCCACGACTTGGCCGAATTTATTTATTTATTTATTTTTGCAGGTCGTGCATTTCATTCCTAAATAGGTGACTAGGTTGCTCTTTTTGGCCCGATACGAGCGATCTGGCCCGTGAAATGAAAAAAATTGAAATCTAAGAAGGGAACGACTGACAGTAACTTGTACTATTGCTGAAATGGATCGGGTCGGCCTTAAGGAGGCTCGATTGTAACTGCAAGTGCAACAAATTGAGATCTAAACTAGATTTAACAGAAATTTAAGCTAGGTTAACAAAACAAAAATAAAACTAGAAAACTTGAAAAACAACCCAGGGATCCTATGGGATCAACCTGGTATGGTTGCAAAATTTTTAGTAGGGCTTTCTCCCTAGCTACGACCAGGAACTGCTACCTTCCATCTATTGGACAGAAGGGTAGGGTTCCTGTATGTGAAAGAAAAACCTTGCAAATAAATGTTAGCTCTGAGCCATGAAACCCTGCATGAAACTGTTAGAAAAATGAGAGATGGCTACAGGCAATCAGAGGAGAACCTGCAACAAACTATTAGAACATAAACCTGTAAACAAAATAATCTAAAAATATAATCTACCAATAGAAACAAATGGTTATACTTTTTTTGTGGAAATGGCCCACCATGCCCTAGCTTTGGAAGCACCTCTCTCTATGGGATGGAGACTTGGCTTATGGAGCAATGGAGGAGAGGGAGGGTGAATGACTTGAGAGTCAAAGCATCTCAAGGCACTCATATCGGCAACATAACGATAGGGAGAGGCGGAGTGTTTTGAGAGTGACCCCCACCCTTCTATTTATAGTTTTTTCTAGAGATTTTAGGGTTTTAAGCCCTTGGTCAGAGCTTTAGCACCTTTTTGGGGATTTAAGCCCCTTTCACCCAATTCTCAGTTCCTTTGGGGGTTTTAAGCTCCTTTGAGGGGTTTTAGCCCCTTTTTGGAGGTTTTATCCCTTATGAGAGGTATTTTGGCTCTTTTAGGGGGTTTTTAAGCGCTTTTTCATGTTTTTGAGCCTTTGCAAGGGTGTGGGGGTCAAATGAGGGAAGTGAGATAGATGTATTTAGGTGGTGTAGGTTACATAGAGCTCATTAAGGGATTTTTTGGGTTAATAGTTACTATGCCTACCTGAAAGTAGTTGATTCAAGAAGATTGCTCTCGATCTGCCTCAACGAAATAGTGGTACAACTTGCTTCGAACACCCATTTATTCATATATCCTGAAACAACCACCCTTTATAACCCCATATTCAATATTATTTCCTCCATAAAGACCTCTACTCTAGCCATAATGGTCCTTCCATAATACGGCCTATTCAGTCTTGTTCAAGAACCATGGCGAACCCATGAGTTGGTAGAACCTATCTATTAACACTAATAGGTTACTATGCCAACCTGATTTTCCCACTAGCCTCATCTCCTTACAACGACATCTTCAATTCCCATCGTTTTCAATCCAAAATACAGACGCACTCAGTTGAGCGCATTTGCAAACCCCACTCAAAACTATCAACACTCCTTCAAACATTTGATCCCCATCCAATCTATTGACTTCACCATTATAGTCTCATTCTCATCAACTCTATCTATAAATTTGAGTCTTTCCACAATCCTTCAAGAAACCCCATGATTATAATTAAACTAAAACATTCAATAAAGAATAATTCTTACCAGACTCCACATGCATAGCTTGCAGGTGGTTACATTGTTCCTTATGTAAAATAGAGAAGCATATAATTCCTTTGATTGCTTTAAATGTGTTTTATTGCTGAAACAATGTATCCGTTTTAATTTTATGAACATGGAGGTCATCAAAATGAAGCTAAAATATAAGCTACAACTCAGCTACAACTATCCTATAGATTACTGTTATCTAAACAATCAGCTGCAACTATCATGTAGATTACTGTTAGCTAAACAATCAGCTACAACTCAGCTGGAACTGTCCTGTAGATTACTGTTAGCTAAACAATCAGCTGCAACAGTCTTGTAGGTGAAAATTTCTAAAGTTAGATATTTGTGTGTGTTGTTGAGAGTAAGAGCAGGACTCCCCTACCTTCCCACAATTTAGGGTTCGTTAAGTACCTGACAGTCCCCCAAATGTGCCCAGAATTACTCAGTTTTGGGATGTTTACATCTTGATGGTTGCATGATGGATCAGTTCACCCAGAACTACCTCCTCATGCCCCAAATTTCTAATGAGGTGTTTCTTATGTCCTCAATAGACAAGTCATCAAAAGAACAAGGCATGTGCATAATTTTAGTGTTTAATGATCATAGAGAATGTGCTATTTATTACATCACATCAGTAGGACCCTGGCTAAATAAAATACCTGTTATATACACATAGAAAAGCTATTCCTTACTATTATTTTTTCCACACATATACGCTTACACTATCTGTTGAAATAATAAACTCTTGAAATCCCTTTGTATAGGGGGCACTATTATTCATCACTGTACAAGGTTTTTCAATGTGGAATTTTCTCTAGTCGATGGTAGAGATGACATGCTCCACAAAGGGCCTTCACACCGAACATCCAATCCCTTCTCAAACGTCTTATGCACTATTCCATTTTGGAATGGATTATGAACCTCCCTCTACTTTTTTTAAGTTAGGATTCCCTTCAATTAATAGGTGGATGTATTGAAAGATATGTCGAATTTTTGACGCGTGTTTTCATTGTTGAAAAATTGCCAAAATTTAACCAACGTTTAAAAAGAAAGAGGATTGTTGAATTGTCGACAACAATATGTCGAAAATCAGACATATAAGCCATAATATTTTGTGTTAAAAAATTATAGTGTACATGTTAACCTAGACTACCACATAAGAACTACGTATGGAATATATAGCCTACATGTAACAATGTGGCTCATGATTGATGCATCGTAAGGCCTTGAGACAACACATAATGTCTATGGAGAGAATATTATTTCAACAACAAGTGGGATATGTTTTTATTTTGAGATTTATAACATATATAATGGATATTTTTGCCCACACCATGGTATAGGGTTTAAATTTATGGCCTAAGTTCACACCATTTGTTTACAGGGTCATGTACCATCATGATTCCCTTGACTATCATATAGCATGAATTTTCTTAGAAAATATCTAGTCTACATGTGATATATGGTCATCATTTTGAAAACTTGCACATATGGGGATGGTTCTTGATGCATGGCTTAAAAATAGTCAAAACTATGGTCTTAGGCTGTAACATTTTCCTCTAAAGCTCATGCTCCATAAGTGGGGACCCAAATCACCACGACAAGAAATCCATAGGGAATATTTGACATGTAACTTGGATATGGTCATGGACATTTTGGGTTTTAGAACAACATGGATGGTTATAAATGATACCAAAGTAAAGGTTTCATGAGCCATAATTTGTGGGGTCCTTAGCCACTACGTAGGCCTTATAAATGGGAACTTTGTCACGTGAGTACAATATGGTGTCCATTTAAATTTCGTTACACCAAGTTGATTTCAATGACAAAAATGTACGGTGTTGGGTCAAAAAATTTAGTATACTCTAAGGTTCTTCATGGGAACTAGGAATGGTTATCATGGCATGAGCTATAATTCATGGAAAAATTTTAGGTCCTTGTCGACGATGATGATTATGACAAAAATTCAATTTTTATTTTGATTAGGTTTTGGTTAAGGGGTTAGGGGTTTTAGGTATAGGGGGTTTATAAGGAGTCAAGGTTATGGTTTAACGAGGTTATGGTCACTATGGTAATTCTGGTCACATTAGGGGGTTAGGGAGTTGGGGGGGTTAGAAAACCACCTCCAAAAGTCATTAGGATTGGAATTTTCTTTACCTATCTTGATAGTTTGGGATAGAAGGTTTTACATAATTTAATTCTTAGTCGTTAGGGGTTTTAGTGGTTAGTTTCCTTATGGTCATGTTATGATGTATGAATTGTGAAAAATACATAATCATTATGGTCACACTATGGTCACCTTAATTAGAAATTAAGGGATTTGGGGGTTAGGTCTTAGCTCGTTAATGTTAGAAAACAAGATCGCAGAGCAATAACATATATGCAGTTAAATCATTGAACAAGATGCAAAAACACATTTAACACATTACAGAGAGACACAAATATAACATGGTTCACCCAAGAGATGGGATACATCCACATAAATTTCCAGTCCTTTTATTAGTGTCTGGAAAGATAAAGGGATACAACTTGCAGCCACTCTGTTGCACTTCCTCTTCACACTCTCACAGTCTCTCTCACAAAATCATAGAGATTGTTTACAATACAATACAATACAATACCATATCATACACAACCATATTACAATGCTTTTATTTTATAGGGGAAATACCATGGGAAAATAATACAGTTAACCCAAACACGAATGAATAACATCTTTGAATCTAGAAGATCAGACTCCACAACCAACAGTTAATGGGTTAGGGTATTTGGGATTAGGGGGGTTATAAGGAGTTAGGGTTATAGTTCACTGGGGTTTTGTTAATATTTTTTTTCCTCAGACTGTTGCTTTAACACATAAGTAATGTTTTATATATTTTTGTTGCAAACGAGTGATTCGGTTTATGAAATAGGATCACAACAATCCATAGATTTTGATGTGAATGAGTTGTTGAATGATGTTGGCATTGGTTCTTCTCTAGACCTGGTTAAGGTGATAGAGAAGACCTTGAAAAAAATTAATGTGGATATCCTCCATCTGCTATTCATTATTCCGTAGAAAAACGAGATTAAATCCAAGGTTGAAGTGTTGATAAAGAGATATCAGGCCTTGAAAGTAAGTTGCGGAATCTTGAATCATAATATCAATTAATTTAGAACTTTATATTTTTTAATTTTATATGATAGTGAACTTATAATTGAATGGTTTGTATTTACAGTATTTTATGTGACCACACACTAGTGGTGAAGGTGGTGTTGGTCCCAATGAGAAAACAAATCCACGTTCACCATGTACTGCACCATTGTTGTCAACTGAACAGTCAGAAACATGTTTCGTGACACCCTTGATACCAACCGAGAGTGTAGCCACTGCTGACCGATGCACACTAGATCGTGCAGATGAAGGGGTGGATGTAGAGCTTGCTAGTAATGCTAATGTTGAAGCAACATTTTTTTGGGAAATAGGGCAGACCCGTGTTTAATCCTTTAGTGTCGCACCAACAAAAGACCCACAGTGTTGGCCCTTTCGGCAACAACCTGTGTGCAGGTTGCAGTCTCACCTGAAACAGCTATGGGGTGCCGCAGAATCAGGTTTCTGCAAGCAAAGAGGGGAATTACTGTACCTTAGCCTTTTAATATCCTTATTAATCAGTACTTATAAAGCTTTACCATTCATTCACATACAACTTCACAGATAAATAAACAGTCGTGACTTGCTCAACCCACTACAAGGAATTCACAGCGAAGCTAAATATTAGCAACGATCTAACTTATCAGATATATACAGTTATTAATGCATAAAAGACAACAGAAACAGAAACAACACAAGAAACCACAACACCGGATATAACGTGGTTCACCCCCAGTGTAGGGGTTACGTCCACAAACTATGTTCTATTCAACTTGCTACAAAACCACAGTTTGATCTGCGCACTCAGCTGTAGATCCCTTCGATCCTTAAAAATCCATGCACACAGCAGCAGGCCCCTGCGCACACAGCTGCAGGTCTTTCCTCAATCTTCCTTACAAAAAACCTCTGCGCACACAGCTGTAGAGGTCATCCACGCACACAGCTGGGACTTAACCTTTTCTTACAATATCAACCTTAGCTTCACCTTAAGCTTTCTTACATCATAAAACCTAACCCATCTTCTTTACACAAGCGCTTATTTATACTGCGCATTTTTACAAAACCATGGTCTTAAACCATGGGCACCCAAAACCCTAAACCCTGGATTTCAACCAAGGGTTTATTACAGAAAAGGAGTTTTAACTTCCCCTGACACCCCTAAGAATGTTTTGACCCGTAACTCCGCTTACAAACTTTCTGATTAACTGCGAAGTTACCCAAACATGGAGTATGCGTCCCAACAGGCCCCTAAGACTCACTAGTGGCCCGTCCCGGGACACTCTTCAGTTTCTCTGGTGGAAAAATTTTGCTGACGAGCATAGTGTACTGCTTGCTGAGGCTCTCCATGCTGCGGCCGGTTGCCTAATTCTGTCCTTTGCAGAAGTTTTGCAGATGAAAACCGTCGCGATCCACCTGCAACACCATCCTTCATTCCAATTGCTGATGCCTGACCATCCACAACTTTGGGGTCCCCTGGGATTGCGTGTCCCACTGTAGAAGGAGTATAGCTGCCATGGTTCTGCTACGCCAAAAGATTGCATGGTGGGATTCCCCAAATTCTTTCTGCGAGGCCTCATGCCCTTTGTTTCTCTACGTTAGAGCAAACTCCTGTCCGTCTTTGCAAATTTAGAGCAAACTCCTGCCTGTCGATGTACTTAGCCAAGTAGGGCGGTACTGGTGGAGTACTCAGAAGGTGCTGCAAACCTCTGTCCCTTACTTCTCGTACTAACTCCTGAACTTTACAGTCGTTCGACATGGTTCGGGATGAATATCTCACAGATGTACTTAAGACAGAAGACACAGGTCGAGATGGCTTCTTATAGAATCCCGAGGTGGAATTTGTCATCACGGTGTAGTAATGACACGAAATCTGATGAAGTTCCAAAAATATTCTCCGCACAGCGCCGGATTTTCCCAAAATCTTATTATGACAAGTAATGAGAGCAGCTCTCGTGCCAGTGCCGCCGAATGCGGTATGTCCCATCCGTCACATTTTGGGCTGCGACACACCTTGACAACCTTCGACTTTGACACAGTCTGACCCTACGACCTACGACCAACCTGTAGTTGCGCATCCCTTAGACAAAACAAGCTACGAGAATCCATAATGCTACGAGCATCTTCGCTTATTTGCTTGGTGCTACCTCCTATTCTGAGTATCTGGCCTGTCCATGTACTTCTTTAAGTGGCTCCCATTTATCATAGAGGGAAAGAGTTCACCATTTAACTTAGCTAGCTGGACTGCGCCCCCATCAGTAACTTTCTGTACTACATACGGACCTTTCCAATGTGTCTTAAACTTTCCTGGGAACTTCATGAATTTTTTGTCATAAAGGAGCACAAGATCACCCTGCTGAAAATGTTTCTTTTTGATGTGTCTGTCATGCCATGCTTTTTCTCGAGCTTTCTGCACCTGTTGTTGGAAGCCTGCGACAAATCTATCCTCTTCAAGTTCTAATATCTATTTCAGTCTTTCTGTGATTATGGCTGGGTCATCCATGTCGGTGAAAGAAGATATCTGGAGGCTAGGAACAATGTATTCCATGGGCATGACAGCTTCTTGCCCATAAACTAGTCGAAAGGGTGTATGTCCTGTCAACTTTTTGCAAGTAGTGTGGTAAGCCCATAGCACTGCTAGAATTCGAAGATCCCAATCATTACTGTTAGCGTTACAAACCTTTGTCAAGGCATGCTCAAGGATTTTGTTAAAAGCTTCGACAGTCCCGTTTGCTTGAGGGTGATATGCAGTACTCTTTTGATGATACACCTGAAATTCTTCAGTCAATACTTCAATAGTCCTGTTCAGGAAATGTGACCCCTGATCACTCATAAGGACTTTGGGACACCCAAATCTGGATAAGATGTTGTCGAAGATGAACTTTGCAGTAGTTGCAGTGCTACAGTTCTTGACTGGTTGAGCTTCAGCCCAACGGGTAAGATAATCAGTTGCTGTAATGATGTATCTAGCTCCTGACTTTTTCGCAGGGGGGTTGATAGGACCAACAAAGTCAATGGCCCATTTGTCAAAGGCCTGTAATGTTACTTGCGGAGCTAGGGGCATTTCCTCCCTCCTATATGGTTTACCTGTCCTCTAACAGATGTCGCAACTGTGGCAATATTCTCTTGCATCTTTGTGAAGTGTGGGCCACCATAAGCCTGCTGTCAAGATATTCTGCGCTGTGGCTTTTCCTGCATAGCGACCTCCCGCTGCACCAGAGTGTGCTTCAGCCAATATTAGAGGTTTTTCGTGTTCCAAAACACATCTGCGCAGTATCTCATCTGGTCCCATTTTATACAGCTGTCCTACTATTAAAGTGAAGTCCGCGGCTCGAACCACCAACTGCTTCTTCTGCGGTGTGGTCATCTCTGGAGGGGGGATACCTGTGGACAAATACTGAACAATATCCTGGAAATATTCATCAACTATCTGGATAGCAAATAATTGTGCATCTGGGAGGCCTTCGTCCAAATTGGTAGGTTCTTCGCCTGACTCGAGCCTCGACAAGTGGTCAGGTCCTAGGTTAAGTCTTCCAGGATTAACAATGATCTCAAATCATATTCTTGAAATAGAATTAACCATCTGCATATTCTTCCACCTAGCACAGGTTTGTTAACCAAGTACTTAAAAGCAGAGTGGTCAGTAAACATCTTAAAATGAGATCCTAGCAGATAATGTCGAAATTTTTGTAATGCATATACCATAGCAAGACCTTCGCGTTCTGTCGTAGTATAATTTTTCTGTCTCTCGGGTGAGAGCCGAGTATCCTAACCAACTAGACTACAACGAAACCAATTTGTTGGGCAATATGGCAGACCCAGGTTTAATCCTTTAGTGTCGCACCAACAAAATACCCACAGTGTTGGCCCTTTCGGCAACAACCTGCGCGCAGGTTGCAGTCTCACCCGAAACAGCTATGGGGTGCCGCAGAATCAGGTTTCTGCAAGCAGAGAGGGGAATTACTGTACCTTAGCCTTTTAATATCCTTATTAATTAGTACTTATAAATCTTTACCATTCATTCACATACAACTTCACAGATAAATAAACAGTCGTGACTTGCTCAACCCACTACAGGGAATTCACAGCGAAGCTAAATATTAGCAGCGATCTAACTTATCAGATATATACAGTTATTAATGCATAAAAGACAATAGAAATAGAAACAACACAAGAAACCACAACACCGGATATAACGTGCTTCACCCCCAGTGTAGGGGTTACGTCCACAAACTGTGTTCTATTCAACTTGCTACAAAACCACAGTTTGATCTGCGCACTCAGCTGCAGATCCCTTCAATCCTTAAAAATCCGTGCACATAGCAGCAGGCCCCTGCGCACACAGCTACAGGTCTTTCCTCAATCTTCCTTACAAAAACCCTCTGCGCACATAGCTGCAGAGGTCGTCCACGCACATAGCTAGGACTTAACCTTTTCTTACAATATCAACCTTAGCTTCTCCTTAAGCTTTCTTACATCATAAAACCTAACCCATCTTCTTTACACAAGCGCTTATTTATACTGCGCATTTTTACAAAACCATGGTATTAAACCATGGGCACCCAAAACCCTAAACCCTGGATTTCAACCAAGGGTTTATTACAGAAAAGGAGTTTTAACTTCCCTCGACACCCCTAAGACTGTTTTGACCCGTAACTCTGCTTACAAACTTTCTGATTAACCGCGGAGTTACCCAAACATGGAGTATGCGTCCCAACACATTTCCTAGATCTTCCTGTGTCACTAGCATGGGTTCAATAGAGACAAAAATTTTGGTGAATGAGGAACTCGTTCCAATAAAGATACAGAAAATCCAAGGTAATCATATATTGTTCAATTTAGTTTTTATAATTTGATTGTAATACACTGATAAAACCTTTTTTATAACTAATGATAGCATGATCGTTTTGTAGGAAATGATGTTTTTTATAAAAATATAAATGATTTGACCTTGGATATATTTAGGCCCACCATCTTCACAAGGTGGGACAAACAAACACAAATTTAAAGGATGATCTGACTAATCGATTGGTTGGTCTGTTCGGAAATGACACCTTTGATACAACAAACGTCCTAAAGATGGTTGGACAACATATGAATATTGTCTGAGACCAATACATGGTTCACTTAGAAATGAACCCTAGGTATGAGCGCCCTCTGATGATTCCATCAAGGGAGTGGAAATACCTAGTGGAAGAAGGAAAAAAGAGGGCTCTGAGAAAAGTAGGTAAGACACCACCAGGAACAGGGAGGTAAGCAATACTTTTCAAAATGTAATGCTAACCCTTATTATTATTAATTTTTATATCGAATTTGAAACATCTAACACAACTCAACACTTTCTTAGGTTGTCAGACACATCAAAGGCCACAAATGAAACATTGGAAAAATTGTTCAGCACAAGCTTGTCTTGGTGGTTATTCAAATTCGACGGCACGAATTGTAAGTATCAAAAACACGATAATGCATCCAAATATTAAATTGAAAATTATTTTCGTTTTAATGCGGCGCAAAATGTAAAAATAATGACGTTATGCAAATATACTGGCAAACCGATTCAAAGAAGTTCCCACTCAAGAATACTTGAATTTTGGCTTCCAACATGGCTTTGAAGCCGTTGTTGAATGCCAAAAAAGCTTGTATGGGAATACACGGTCTTTTGGTGATCTGTCTGGTGCACATGTATATAAAATATATATATATATATATTAATGAAAATTTATTAATTGTCATGCAATCTATTTGTTATAAATAATTAACATAAAATATTTATTCTGTTTTGAGCAAAAAAGCAATGATCCCCTTAATGTCGATGATGGACAACAACCCGTCAAAGATCATGCTTTGATTACTGGTACTAAATTTATTCATTTGCTATAGTTTTGTATAGATAATTGCAGATGGTGAACATTAATTGTACTACTCCATATTTTAGCTGCAGAGCATGTAGATGGTCAGACTATATAAGTTGAGCCTGGACAAGAAAATGAAGAACATGAAGTGGACACACGAGGTAAAAAAACCCCTTTGTAATGTTCTTTTAAATGAAATACTTTTAATTATTAGAACAAAATAAATTAATGTAACACTTTCACATTATTGCAGCAATTCCGAAACCCTTAACGCACGATCCATGTGGTGAGTAGTCTACTAGGGAGACATCAGAACAGGTTGATGAAGCACCAAGAATCGAACGACAAATCCTAGAAAATGCGCTTATTATTCATTTTGTAAAGAGAAGAAAACTAAAAAAGAAGTGACTCAAGAAATTTTGAGTAATTATTTTTTTATAATACAATGTCGTGCATGGTTTTTTTGGCTATTTAATGAATGAATGCTTTAATGAATGTTTTTTTGGGATATTGAATGAATGAATGGTTTAATGAATTGATTTAATGAATTCTTATTGAATGGTTTTTTTGACTATTGAATGAATGAATTTGCACTAAATTATTTTTTGCAAGTAGATGCATTGACTTTGGGGAATTGAGAGTGATGTGAGGTGAGGGGCATAAGAGCTTCCACCTTCATGTGGTTGGCTCTGTTCAATAGAGAATATTAAATTATTCTTGAAACAGAGAGGAGCTCAATAATTGGTAAGGAATTATACATTTCCCATAGCTATTTCTATAATTGTAGTGTTTAAATTTAACTATTGCTATTTCACTCATCCTTTGGAACTTGTTATAGATAGTCTTGGGAAACATTTTGATATTTCAGAAGCAAAATTGGCGTTTTGATGTGATCGATGGCCATATATACTTTTTTTTCTGGTTCCCCATTTTTCCTTAGGTGATCTCTTATTACCAATTATTTTACTTGAATGCAATTGTAATTTACATTGTTAAATTAAAAAAGTTCATCAAATGTAAAATGTTCATTATTAATGTTGTTTTTATTCATTAAGCCAAACTACTCAAACTGTATTTTTTTAGCTTCATTTTTTTATTTTCACAAACAAGCAAATATTTATCTGATGGGTCCTAACATGAAATTATTGCAATAGGAAAATATTTGTAGTATGTTGAAAGATTTTTTGAAAGGTAAAGCAAAAGTAGACAGTGTCAAGCTCCACAAATCAAGGTAAGTTGTACTAAGAAATTATAAGTATCAGCAACGTATTCCTAATTCGCATACCTATTTTTCTTCTGTTAATTTGATTTGTATTCCATACAGGGCCCACTTTACCTCTTTTTAGCCTCTTAGTGAGTTTGTAGTGAACTTTCTGCTTATGCTTGTTGAAGATGCCAGGAGAAAAAGCTTCGTTATTCCAAAGAACTCAGTGATGTAACTCTTATGCAAAAGGTGAGTGAATATCAATTTCATGAAAAATGTGTCATTGTAGTAAACACGTATTTATAGCTGGCTCATTCTAGTTAACATGCTTTCCAAAAGGTATTGATGATTGAGTTGTATGCCACAATATCCATAACATTCCCTTTGGTCAGTATATATTATTTATAGAAGAAGAATATTCTCTTTCCCAACTTTAAATGAAACTCTAAATATTTTTTTTGGTATCTGTAAGTTTTAATCTAGATAAGAAACTTCAGTTGGTCAATGTCTATGGTCCTTATGACAATAGATTTAGAGGGATGGGCTACATAACCTAGAGACACATTTGAGAGTCCTATCAACTTATTTTGAAATGATTTCTTTTGAGAATATATATAGAAAATTTAATGTTCAGGAGGGTACTCTTTCAAAAGTGGGCTTACCAGGTACACTTCAACATATTATTGAAGATGAATGCAGGATAAGGATTGTGGTTTCAACCAAGTATTTCTCCTTACAAATTCCTTAATCCTTTCTATTGTTTCCTCAGTTTTGTTTACTAAAGGACAAGTCTATTGTTGAACTTTATGTATTGTATTTTGGGTTTTTGAGATGATAGTACTATACATGAAACATGAAATGGTGATATTTTGTAACACTGTTACAAATAGCGTATGACATTTGAAATACTAGGTGGTCCCTGGATGTATCTGTTTTGAGTCTTTTTGAAGAATGTATTACATTTCTCCTTGAAATATAATATGATTTTTTCCTGAGGAAAAAACAAAGAGTGATTTGAGGGTCTTATTAGACTATAAAAGGATAGCTCTAGATGGTATTGGGAAGTTTAATTGTCTAATTAATTAAATAGCTAAAACTCCCATAACATAAATTATCAACCCGAGGAAGTCTTTTATTTCAAAGGTAACTACTCACAATATATGCTTAAACAATCAAGTAGTTGATCAAATGAATATAAATCAATTATCCTACTTGACTTCTCAGCCTAACTCAACTTATTGCTAAATCTAATCTAAACTATCCATCTAAGAATTAAAGGGACTTTTACCTTCCTGCGACACATAACATTCTACCCTCTTCTATAATGTATCCTATTTAACAAAAAGTGAAAAGATTCCTTGAAGCTTACATATTTTGGCCATAACGTTTTTCTTGTAACTAGGAATTGGGCAGACTTTAGACCATTGGAAAGTTATTAAAATAATCTACAACATTTTTTTTGAGTTTTTCCTAATTACTTACCATGTTTCTGGGGCGTACATTTTAGTAACAAGGCATATTTTAAAAGATGCCTTGTTACTAAAACGCCCGCCCCAGAAAAATGGTAAGGAATTAGGAAAAACGCAAAACAACAAGGTTGTATAGAATTTCAAGTCACTTCCAATGCTCTAAAGTCATCCAAATTCCAAGTTACAAGTGAAAATTTATGTCCAAAATCCAAAATATTCATGGATGAATCTGGTCTTTTTTCAAATAGGATACATTTTTGTCAAAATAAAACCATATGAGCAATCCAATATTAACTAATCTAAGAATAAATGAACAAGAATTACTTTTGCAAGAAATCAAACCCTAAAGATATCAAGCTACAGTAACCCAAACCATAACCATCTAATTCAGAAAATCCTAAGAAAGATAATTAATAGTAATAATCAGAGCCGAGCTTGAATGTAACAGTGGTCTAACACACTTGCATAAAAAGAAAAATAGACTACTTGACACAGTTGAATGTCATACCACACTGTTGCATCAAGCCAAAGTAAATTGTAATCATTAACTACTGTTGCAATGTGTTGTACATAATCCTACTCTAATTCCACACCAAATTAACATAAGCAAAACTAAATAATTACTTAAGTAGGAGAGCTCGGTGATAAGTTGGGCCCTGCCCTCCTAATAGAGATGCAGGTTATTAACACAAGTCAGAACACAAAGATATGAAGAATTGTTGCTCCTTGTATTAGGAAAGTAAAACCACGGTTATATTGATATCTGTTACAACTTCTTACAATCAAATGCTAACAGTTAATGAAAGAACCCCTGATTCATATCACTTCTCCATACTTATACATAGGTGACATAATCTAGATCCACTAATATCGGGAATCCATGAAGATCTACAATCTTCAGGATGCCATTTTGCAACAGAAACATTTACAACCATAAATGTAATTGAATGAAGTTGTTCACATACAAGCTTGTGTTGTTACTCTAAGTGATGAATGGTTTGAATAGACTCAACTGATTGGAAGGGGAGATGCCTGGATTGTCTTACTGATACCCAGTCTTGACTGACCATGTGGAATGAAACTCATGATACTACATCAACGCATGGAACCAACTCTAGGAAGTAATAGCTGGCACCAAACATTCCTTTCTTCTTCAGGATCAGCCGGCTTCGACACTTGTAATCCTTCAAGGCTTTGAACTATCTTTATTGAGCCAACATAAGTTACTACAAATCAAAAGATCAATTTCATAATCATAATCAATATTAGACATTATTAGAATAAAGCAGTAATAGATTATACCTGTCAAGATTCATTCTTAATCTGGAAAGATATATTGCTGGGGTATGGAAAAGTAAGGTAAAACAGGGGAAAAGGCATTGATAGATATAGGTAAAAAGGGCTATTTTGGGACCCAACTTGTCTGAAATTGATTCTGATTCAAAACTCTTTCGGTGGAGATGGGTAATATTGAAAGAAGGTTCATATTTCTCTTCTGGATTCCTGAACCCTTTGCATGCAATTAAATCATTCCAACATTGTTTCTCTTCCTTCTTAGTCAGCTGGTACATGCTCTGTTATTTTCCTGCTAGCCACCATAAAATAGGAAACTTAAATCTCAGTCCCAACAAACTAGTTCCACAAGTTTTATTACATGCAACATAGTTGGGAAACCGGGACATGGCATATTTGAAGTTTTCAACATAGTATGGATCTCTTTCTCTCAAAAAAATAGAAGAAGCATCACATCTACTCTTGCTTCCTTCTCTTGCAAAGAGATTTTGCTGAGAGATCAAATTGAAAGAGGAAGAGAAAACTTCTTGTTGGAAGGATTCCATATGACTAGCCTTTTGAGGAGATTGTAATTGTCGCATATGCCTGATTCTTAATGATGTAGGATATTGGGGCTCACTTCGGACCCAAAGGGTGGAAGTCTCCTTATTCTTCTTTATGTTATGAATGGCGCCCCACCAATGCATATGATTGGTAACAAATGAAGTAAATGCTCTTAGTTGAATATATCCCAACTGAGGAACTATATTGGAGTGGACATCCATAGGGAATGCTCTTTCATGCAACAATAATTCACATAGCAAATTTTGATCTGAAACATCGCTCTTAATGAAGGCATCCAAGAATTTAGGGGTTGAAAATACCTAATAGGGTCTCCCTTCTGTTAGTGCTCTAATTTTAAACAGGACCATATGTTCATATAAGAAAAATCGATAAGATGGGAATGGAGCTCTACAGCTCAATAATTCTTTAATTAGGTTGTACATGTCCTTGCCCAGCTGTTATTTTTCTTCTTTTAGGAACTTAATCCTTCTCATCTCCTATAGCTCCTTCTGCAAATCATCCCATTGGGATGGTTTTTCATCCCATTTATCCTTAAGATCCTGGACAATCCTCCTATGTTCAGACAAGGAGATCATTCCTTTCTCCACCGGGATGGTATGATTTTTCCATTTACTGAGCTCAAGTTGCAATAGATAGAGATTATTTTCCAATTCTTGCTCCTTATTTTCTCGTTTATCCTCTCCTTTTCCTCCGTCCAACAAAATTTCTACTTCAACCCCTGCTTCGGGTGCTTATCTTTGTGTTGTTGATTCAACAAACAATTTTGGGAATGTTGGTTCTTGTGTAGTAGCATCCCTTTTCTATGTTTTAACCCCAGCAACTTTAGTTTGAGTTGCAGCTTCAACAAACAATTTTGAGGATGTAGGTTCTTGTGTAGCAGCATCCCTTTTCTGTCTTTCATCCCCAAAAGTTTCAGTTTGAGTTGTAGCTTCAACAAACAATTTTGAGGATGTTGGTTCTTGTGTAACAACATCAAATTTCAGTGATTCACTCAAATTACACACTGTTTGAGCTGGTGATTCAATGTAATATCCTTGGAGTGTTGGTTCTTGTGTAACAACCTTCTGTTCCACAATTATTTCAATGCTTTTAGGCTGCATAGATTTCTCTTGAATGATTTCTATATCCCCTAAATGTTGAGACTGACCCTGCATCAATTCATTAATGTCCTTGGATTGCTGATACTAATATGGAATCAGTTCAATTTCATTTGATTATTGGGACTGTATTTCCTCTTGTTCTTGCAATTCATGATCAAGGGTTATGCTCATCCTTGGCTTCCTTTCTTCCATGCCATTCTGTTGGATGTATTTCTTCTCTCCTATTCCTTTCTTATGCTAATTTTCACGTTGTTATATCCACCATTGTAACTCTATACCCTTCAATTTTTAATAGATCTCGACATTCAAGGCATAGTAGTTCATCATGTTCACCATCCTTCAAAGCGGAAGATGGATTCTCCAACTGGTCCACAGCTTTAGCCAAGCTATTCAAGATCTTCATCATCTATTTTTTACAAACTTATTTCAACCTCTACACTTCATCAAGGAGCATTCGTACTTCTTCCTTTAATAGTTCATTCTCAAAAACAAAATTTTCAATTTGAGGTTCACTTGCAGCAGGTTCTTCTATAACAATAGATGCTCCAGGTTTTATAATAGGAATCTAAACATTTTCCCCTATTACATGTACCACTTCTGCTGTAGTAGAAGCCCTAGTCCTTCTCCTCTTTTAAGGGCTAGATGTCTGGCCCTTAACATTTGGTATTTTCCTTCTTCTACATGACACAAGAATTTCCACATTTTTCAGAAGTAGGGATGGAAAATTCACTAACTTTCCCAGTTTCAAAAAGAAATTCTTCCTCCCAAATTATGGTTCCCCTGATTTCATGGGAGGATTAAATTTTCATGAATTCTACCTCCCTTGCTTCTATTTCCTCTGTATAATATCCTTCCTCTGCCATTACGGCTTCCGCAGTTACAACTTCTATTGTCACAGCTTATATAGCTTCTCTAGTTTCAGCTTCTGTTGCTGCAACTTCTCTGACACATTCCTCTTGAAAATTCTCCAATTGGTCTTCTGACATTCCATCCCTCCCACCAGCTGAACTTGAGGAGCTCTTCTCTTCACTTTATTCCCCAATACCTTCTATTTCCAATACAGGTTCCCGGTCTACCCTTCGCCTAGGAACAAATTGTTCCCATGTTAAATTATGATTTGCAAGGGCCCTCAAAACTAATAATTTGATTAATCCATGATTTGTTAGGGAATATATGGGATGCCGAGATGCTTTTACATATTTAGTTATGATTTGTAGGGCTCTTATGAGATAAAATGACATATTGAGTAATATATTATGGAGTAAATGTGATAGTAGGATAAAGTCAGATATATAAATGATTTGGTAACTTCCTTCACAAGTTATGTATTTCTTTATAAAGATGAAAACTTGATCCCAAGGTCTTGGAAGAGAATACAGTGATTTTCCCCTTCCTCTTGGATGAACAATTTTGCATGCTACAAGAAAGTCACGTACTGCGGTCTAATTGGGTGCCTTCCGACCAAACCATTTCTTCCCAATCTATGGTAATCCTATCACTTTCGCCACAATTGCTTTTGTAACGTCTATCTGCAATCCTCAAATGGTTGAGTGAGTATCGATCAAGTTGAGAGAAATTTGCAACGTCGTATCCACACATAAGTTTTTTAATCTCTGGAAGTACCCTGCCCACCCAGCTATTGATGTATTTGTAACTTCGGAATGTATTCATCCATATATCTTATGTATTGTAACTCGATGTTTATTCATGGAAGTATCTATAATGTATTTGAGTCATGTCATACCCCGATGTTCCTATCGGGAGATTAAATAATGTAAACAAGTCATGTCAAGTCATTGTGGGTAACCCTCCTATTGATCAAGGGTTGAAGTCCCCATAGTTGTGGGGCCCTAGAATTATTAGACTCTCCTAGAGAAGTCAGCCCTAGTGAGTTATTTTCAAGTCGGGAATTAGAATAAATAGAGAGTGAGCCTCTCTATTTATCACACACTCATTCACACTTAGTTGTAGCGCATAAGTGAGGAAGAAGAAGTTGATGGGGCTATAAAGAAAGAGGATACTATTGTCGGGAGATCATCTTACTGTTTTGGGGTTTTAATTTGGTGCTTATTCTATCTCAGAGGAAGTTGCGGGGTTTTCTCCATTTATGGTTTCCCTGAGGAAAAACATTGTGTTCATTGTCTCTTGTGTTTGATTACTGTGCTTGTTATTCTCTCAGTTAAAGATCCTAATATAATGCTAGATTGAATGATAAAAATATAACATGGTATCGGAGCTAACCTGAGAAGAAGACACTATGTAGCTGCAGAAACTAGGGATTCCTACTTTTTGGATCTCTCTCCATAGATTTTCAGCAAAAGGAGTTTGGGATGACTCTCCTCTCTAGGGCGCATCTTTTTGTCGAAGCAGAATCTGATTCTAAGTATTTTCAGTTTTTGACCCGACACTACTGCTGAAAATTAGGGATTTCCACAGAAGTGGAATTTTTGAGTGAGCCTAGGCATGTATTGATCTCCTCCTCAAAATCAAAGTTTAGAGATCAAGATCAAATCATTTGGTTGGACAGAACTCCGAGAAAGTCAAACCCTAATTTTCTCCTGAACCAACACTGTAGAAATTCAGCTCCAAATCCAGATCCAACATCTTGACCTGGTAAGATCTAAATATTTTGTATTTCCATTTGAGGTTCTTAGTTAAGATGTCTCATCATACCAAGCTTGATGAAAAGCTTGAGGGAGCTAATAACTTCTGAGCCTGGAAGTATAGGATCTCCCTAGTCCTGGAAGAAAATGAGTTAGACTCCTACATCAAAAAGGAGGTTCCAGTTCCAGAGGGAGATGAAGCCAAGGCCTTACACAAAAATAATTTGGTCATGGCTAAGACGATTATTTCTGATTCAATCAAGGATCTCCTCATACCACAGGTGTCCTCCCTAAAGACACCTAAAGCTATGTTTGATTCCCTAACCAAACTGTTTGAACGAAAGAACATAAATCGAAAGATGACTTTGAGGAACCAGTTGAAGAATGTGAAAATCTAGAATGTGAAGACCATACAGTCATATTTCACAAGGGTCTCCCAAATCAAAGAACAACTTTGTTAGATTTTTATCATATAAGCTAGCATTATGATCTTAGGATCTTTAACTGAGAGAATAACATGCACGGCAATAAAACACAAGAGACAAGAGACACAAAGAATTTTCCTTGGGGAAACCATAAAGGAGAAAACCCCGCAACTTCCTTAGAGATAGAATCAACACCAAAAGGTAAAACCCCAAAACAGTAAGATGATCTCCCGACAGCAGCAGTCTCTCTCTCTCACACTGAGAGAGTTTCTCCTCTCTCACTCATGTGCCCCAATGGGTGAGTGTGTGTGTCCTAAATAAAGAGACTCACTCTCTATTTACATTCTTCCGTTCACTTGGAACGCACTCCATCATGTCGGCCTCACTTGAAAATTACTTACTAGAGCCGACATCTCTAGGAGTGTCTAATAACCCTAGTGCCCCACCACTTGTGGGGACTTTGCCTCCTCCGACCAATAGGAGGGTAACACAATGGTGGGGGACTATTGCCCCGACTTACAATGACTCACCTAGGGTCGACTTCTCTACGATAGTCTAATAACCCAAGGACCCCATAACTGTGGGGACTTTAACCCTTGACCAATAAGAGGGTTACCCACAATGACTTGACATGACTTTTAAATTATAGAAAATTCCCAGAATAAACATCGGGGTATGACATGAATCAAGTACATCATAAATACATCCTGAAATAAACATCGGGTTACAATACATAAGAAATACGGATGAATACATTCTGAAGTTACAAATACATGAACACTCCCTCTTAACTAGGAAAGTATTCTCTCGACACAATTTATCAACACAAGTCTTCTTCTCTATATCATCTGGATCATCATTTAGTTTTCATCATCTTAATATTCAAGTCATCTTCATCTTCAAGTCATCTTCATCTAGATTTGGATCATCATCACTAGATATGAATCATCACTCGATCTGGATCATCATCACTGAATCTAGATCATCACTCGATCTGGATCATCATCACTAAATCTAGATCATCACTTGATATGGATCATCATCATTGAATCTATATCATCACTCGATTTGGATCATCACTGGACTGGTTCTGGATAATCATCACTGAATCTAGATCATCACTGGATCTGGATCATCACTGGACATCAACATTGGATTTGGATCATCACTCGATCTGGATCTCTCAGAGTCATCATAACTGGATCTGGATCATAGCTCGATCTGGATCTCCTCTGGTCATCATCATATGTGCTATATCATGATTCTTCTGATCATAGGAAGTTCTATAGAGCCAGCCTTCTTTCATGCTGGGTGTATGCCTACCTCCTCGTAGGTCTTTGGTAGCCCTTACATCTGAGCTACTCGTTAGAATGGCGATAGCCCTTACATCTGAGCTACTCGTCAGAATGGCCAGCACTCACATCTGACATGGGAGGAACCTAATCCTTTAGCCATGAAAGAATGGCACAGCCCTTACATCTGACCTAGTCATCAGAATGGCGGTAGCCCTTATCAAACCTACTCGTCAGAATGGCCAGCACTCACATATGACATGGGGGGAGCCTAATCCTTTAGCCATGACAGAATGGCACAGCCCTTACATCTAACCTACTCATCAGAATGGAGGTAGCCCTTACATCTGACCTACTCATCAGAATGGCCAGCACTCACATCTGACATGGGAGGAACCTAATCCTTTAGCCATGATAGAATGGCATAGCCCTTACATCTGACCTACTCATCAAAATGGTTGTAGCCCTTACATTTGACCTACTCGTCAGAATGGCTAGCAGTCACATCTGACATGGGAGGAACCTAATCCTTTAGCCATGACAGAATGGCTTAGCCCTTATATCTGACCTACTCATTAGAATGGCTCTGCACATATCTGATCATATGAGAACACATCTCACAATCATATTAGAATAGCCCTCAGTCCCAAACTGAGTTTTCCTGGTAACTAACCAGGCACCTCCATTCCAAGAATGGCAATAGCCCTTATATCTGACATGGAAGGAACCAAATCCTCTCACCATGACAGAATGGCTCAACCCTTACATCTAACTTGCTCGTCAGAATGGCTTTAGGACTCATAATTTCCCCTTAGAGGGAACCTTGATCTCAAGAACACCAAGCTTCTCCTTAAAGTACTCAAACTTCACTTTGGCCATTTCTAGCATAGAATCACACCAGGGTTGATTATGTCCAAGGATGACTTGCGAGCTTCACCAGGACTGATAACATCTAAGGGAAACCTGTCTCATCAGCTATGCTAGAAATCCTTCTTTCAAGAGATCTTGATCTGGATCACTGCTCCTCTCTGCATCATACAAAAATGCAAGTCAAATCAACCAAATCAAATAGTAGTTTTCAAAAGAAACATACTACCTCCCAAATAGCAAGTGGCAACATCTTTTTCCTCAAATGTACTCGGCGCCATGCAGGACTCCATCCTGCCAAACCAAGAGATCACACTTGATCCCATACTGAAGTAGCAGCTCAAAGTGCTCTTCCTATCAATGGCACTACCTTCCCAATACGAATCCTCATAACCCTCCAGTTTAATCTTCTGATTCACCTCATACTTGAGCCCATAATAAACTGTACGCTTCAGGTACCTCAGAATATGCTTTGCAGCAATCAAGTGAACATGTCTTGGATCTGTCAAGAACTGGATCAAGGTGTTCATAGAAAAGCAAATATCTGGTCTCATGTGCATCAGTTACATCAAGGACCCAATCATCTAACGATACATTGTAGCATCAACCGACTCTGATGAAGAATCGCTCAATAGCTTCAGGTTCGATGCATTAGGTGTGGCCATAGCCTTGTAGTCCGTCATCCCAAATATTTTCAGAATCTCTGCTACATACTTCCCTTGTCCAAGAAATATTTCATTTGTATTCTGCCACACCTCCATGCCTAAAAAAATAGTACATCGACACATAATAGGAGCATCACTGGTCTTCCGCCTTCAACCTTGAAGCAAAGGTTGGAATCTTCTTTACTCTCAGTAAATCCTAGAGTCATCAGTAATCTATCCATCCTATCGTACCATGTTGAACCTTAGATCTTCTGTAGTCACTCCCTCTGAAGCGAAGTATCATACTCCCTCTGTCTTCCGTACTCTATGCATTGAAACATTCTGTACCGGAGTGACAAGTAGCTTCCTATGCTACTAGTATTCTATGTATCCATCTAGTGTATAGAATTTCATCTTCAACCTTGTAGCAAAGGTTAAGATCTTCATCAAGCTCATCATGTATGTGTTTTAATTCTTACTGGCTGCAAATGTCTCTTCGTAGTCTATGCCTTCTTTTCGTGAGAAGCCTTGTGCTATGAATCTTGCTTTGTATCCCACGATGTTTCCATCTACTACATGATGGAACTATGAACTTCTTTTCAGGTCTCAATACTACATCCTAGACATCATTCTTCTTGAACTGATCTTCCCTTTGTTCTTGGAAGGTTCTGCATCAATGATGTCACTGCAATCGTCATATTATTCTTTGTCTTTGAACTGTCATCACTTGTTATTTGGAACAAGTCTTCATTCTTCTTTGCTTGTAGGCAATTATGTATGCGATCTTTCCTACAAGTAAAATGCATTTGTATGGTTAGAAACATTCCATAAGGAATATTCATATTGACAAATTCTTATGCATAAATATATGATCATGCAACTACTTTAGCTAATACAACATTCATCCATATCTCACGGAAATTTTTGTAGATTCCTTCCATCTCTACCAGGACAACATTGAGATTGTGCACTAATCCAATATGTCAGCAAAGAGGTTTCATTCTAGATAAGTAGCAATGGAGAGTTGTATAGCACCATGAGCTACTTACCCATCACATGCATATTACTAGTATACTGTCATTAATGCAAACATTCTATCATGCATAATACATTAACTGAATATAAACAAATGCATAACAAAACAATGAAATGACAATTGAATACTTATCTTTATTTGTTTCGTGGGTAGACTCCTTCTTGAGCCTTCAGCTTCATCATCTTCTTCATTCATAATAGCGTCATTTCTTATTTAAATGCTAAGGTGGATAAGAGGTTCTTCAAGAGTTCAGATCTTCATATTCCTCATCGCTTGAGGGATATTCTTTGGATGGCAAGAGCTTGATCTTTAGTTGGTCCCACCTTCTCTTCTCGATCTTCTTCTTCTTGTGTGTTCTCTTCCCAGAGTCCATTGAAAGCAATCACTTCTTTCTGGCACACATTCCTCGCATGAATGAATCCCATGATCCTGGGAGGCCATTCAAGGCGGCTATCACCACTTCTGCATTCTTCACTTCTTCTTTTAAGGTCATATTCTGATCTATGTTCTTCCCTTCAAATAGCTTGGTCAAGGAATCAAGCATCTTCGATGTCTTTAAGGAAGACACTTGTAGTACAAGTTGATTCGTGATTGAATCAGCAATGATCTTCTTGGCCTTGACCAAGTTCTTCTTGTGTAAGACTTCTAGCCTCATCTCCCTCTGGAACTGGAACCTCTCTACTCAAGTAGGTGTCCAATTCATTTTATTCAGAGAGATCAAATATTTCCATGCTTGGAAGTTTTCAACTTCACCAAGCTTATCATCAAGCTTGGCATGATGAGACATCTTAACTAAGAACCTCAAATGAAAATAGCAAAAGATTAGATCTTACCGATTTGAGGTGTCCGTCTTAGTTCTGGAGCTGGTTGATCTAGGGTTTGTTAGAGAAACCCTAACTTTCAAAAACTTGGAATATTTCAGATCTTATTGGATATAAATATATATCTCTTCGAATGGAGCTTTCCAATGTACTCCTCTTCTGAAAACAATGGTGGGAAGCTCCCGGAATAGGAGGCCCTAGTTTTCCAATTTCTTCTGCAAAAATGCCTATTACTGTTTCTATGTTATCTCTAAAAGCACAAATCCTATGTTTCTAAAATTTCTCATTGAGGTAGCCTCACATGTCCCTAATCCAACACCATATGTTTCATCAGAATTGGTTTCACCAATTGGTATTTATGATCCTTTTCCCAAGGTGACCTATTACAGGACTGTTCAGAACAACAAAGTTGTATGAACTGCCACGTGTCACTATTTCATCTTCTGGGTCGAAACTTTGGACCAAAAAAATTAAATTCCGTGAAATTTATATAAAATATTCAAGAATTCAATTTGGACCTCTGTAGTCCAAGCTATAGCGATTCTCCCCAGGTGTCCTGTTTAGGGATGAATTCTGGAAGAGGATGGAACCCTAACTTGGAGGGATCATATCTCACAGAATATAGTGTATCTATGGCTGATTTTTGGACAAAGTGTAAATAAATATTTTATCTTCAGCCTCTGCAATTTTCAGCTCCTAATACTTCTCCAATCTCGGGCTATAGTGAATGTACAAAAACGTAGCATTTTTAGTATTTAGGGTTTTTCTAGCTCGAGGTCAAACTAGGGTTTGACTTTCCCAGAGTTTCACCCAACCAAATTTCTTGATCTAGGTCTCCAAACTTATATTTTGATGAGGATAATAATCCTCTTCTGGGCTCACTCAAAAATTGCTCTTCTATAGAAAGCCCTAATTTTTCGCACCAAAACTGAAAATGCTCGGAATCGAATTCCACTTCGACAGAAAGATGCGCCCTTCAATGGAGAGTCATCCTAGCATACTTTTGCTGATGGATTGTGGAGAGAGACCCAAAAATTAATAATACCTAGATTTTGTAGCTGTGCAATGTATTCTTCTTAGGTTAGCTCTGATACCATGTTAGATTTTCATCATATAAGCTAGCATTATGATCTTAGGATCTTTAACTGAGAGAATAACATGCACAGTAATAAAACACAAGAGACAAGAGACCCAAAGAATTTTCCTCAGGGAAACCATAAAGGAGAAAACCCCGCAACTTCCTCAGAGATAGAATCAGCACCAAAAGGTAAAACCCCAAAACAATAAGATGATCTCTTGACAACATCAATCTCTCTCTCTCTCTCACTGAGAGAGCTTCTTGTCTCTCACTCGTGCGCCCCAATGGGTGAGTGTGTGTCCTAAATAGACAGACTCACTCTCTATTTATATTATTCTATTGACTTGGAACCCACTCCATCATGTCAGCCTCACTTGACAATTACTTACTAGAGCCGACATCTCTAGGAGTGTCTAATAACCCTAGAGACCCACCACTTGTGGGGACTTTGCCTCCTCCGACCAATAGGTGGGGGACTATTGCCCCGACTTACAATGACTCACCTAGGGTCAACTTCTCTAGGATAGTCTAATAACCCAAAGGCCCCATAAATGTGGGGACTTTAACCCTTGACCAATAAGAGGGTTACCCACAATGACTTGACATGACTTTTACATTATAGAAACTTCCCAGAATAAACATCGGGGTATGACATGACTCAAGTACATCAAAAATACATCCCATAATAAACATTGGGTTACAATACATAATAAATATGGATGAATACATTTCGAAGTTACAAATACATCAACAAACTTGAGGAAGTGGATGAATAAGTGGAGGATGCAGAGATTGTAATGACCACCTTGAATGGTCTCCCTAGATCATGGGACTCCTTTATTTAAGGGATCTGTGCCAGAAAGAAGCTAGTCAAATTTAGCAGAATATGGGAAGAATGATCTCAAGAAGAAGCTTGGATAGCAGCTCGAGAAGAAAAGATGGGAAGTGAAGATCAAGCTCTCACAGTACACTCCAAGAAAAGAAAAAGAAGTTCTTATCACTCCAGAGGTAAGCACTTCCATAAAAGTAACACTAGAAAATATTTATCTAGAATCAGATGTTATACATGTGATGAAGTAGGACAATTTGCAAAATATTGACCTAAAAATAAAAATAAGAAGAAGGGAAACAAGAGAAGACATCATGCTCATGCTGTAAGGGATGATGAACCTTCCTCAAAGAGAATCAGACATGAAAGTGATGATTCTTCAAGTGATGAAGAATATGTCTTGATTTTCACTCTCATGGGAAACATCACACATGGAAGCAATGATTGGCTTATAGATAGTGGGGCATCCAAACATATGACAGGATTTAAAGAATCCTTTGTGAAACTATCAGAACATGAATCACCCCACAAGGTGAAACTTGGAGATGACTACCAGTATCCAATAAAAGGTAGTGGGAAATCCTCCTATAAGCTAGAGTCTAGAAAGTCTATGATGATGAAGGATGTATTGTTTGTACCGGGAATAAAGAAGAACCTCATGTCCATATCTGCATTGGATGCAAAAGGCATGAGGGTTGCATTTGTAGATGGCCAAGTTCTCATGTGGACAAAAGGAAAGACTATTGATGATGCAATAGTAATTGCGGAACAAGAAAGAGGATTATACAAATTGAAGGGCCATCCAGAACAAGCTTTGGTCCATGAAACAGTAGAGGCAAATGAACTTTGGCATAGAAGGCTTACACATGTGCATTAAAGAGCACTACCACTTGTAAGAAAATCTATTGAAGGACTTCCAGAAATCCAGTCAAAACATGACGGTGTCTGCAAAGGATGTGTGAAAGGAAAGAACACAAAGAAGACATTTCTAAGTAGCGAGAGAAAGGAAAAAGGAATATTGGAAATCATTCACTTTGATGTATGCAGTTCGATGTCATCCAGTTCATTAAGCAGGTATGTATACTATGTTTGTTTTATTGATGATTTTTCTAGAAGGACATGGATATACTTCATGAAGAACAAAGATGAGGTATTTAGCAAGTTCAATGAATTCAAAGCCTTGATTGATAATCACACTGAAAAGAAGATCAAGACCTTTCGATCAGATAATGGTGGAGAATTCACATCAAATGAATTCAAATCATTATACAAAGATTAAGGGATTAAGGGGGAGTTAACTACTCCATATAATCCACAACAGAATGGGGTTGTTGAAAGGAAGAATAGAACGATCATGGAAGCTGCAAGGGACATGCTTAATGATCAAGATCTTCCCATGCATCTATGGGAAAAAGCTGCCAAAACAACGATGTATGTACAAAACCGTACTCCACATAGAATACTCGAGAACAAGACACCTGAAGAAGTATTTTTTGGTAAGAAACCAAAAGTAAGCCATCTCAGAATATTCAGCTGCCTAGTATACATACACATTCTGAAAGAAAAAAGGACAAAGTTAGATCCTTCAGGAAAGAAGGGTATATTTGTGGGATACTCTGAAAGCTCGAAGGCTTACAGAATATACTTCCCAGGATTCAAGATGATAGACATTAGTAGGGATGTAACATTTGACAAAGACTTAGTTTACAACAAATCCAGAAAGAGACCTGCTGAAGAACCTGAAGAAACAGAAGTACCCAGAATTCATGACACAACCATGAATGGAGAAATTCAAGAAGAAGATCGAGAATTTGAAGAACCTTAAGAACCTGTAGATCCACCTCAGGAGAAGAATCCTCACAAGAGGAAACCTGCTTGGGTAAGAGAAGCTATGGGGCTCCAAAAGAAAATTATAGAGAAAGAAAAAGAACCAGGTCCTACTCTGGTTATGTAGCCTTATTATGTGACTTCATCGATAAAGAACCTTCCAACTATGAAGAAGCGATAGAAAGGAAAGAATGGAAGGATGTTATGATTGGAGAGTATCAATCGATCATGAATAATGATGTTTGGGATGTTGTCCCAAGACCAAAAGGGAAGTCTATTGTAACTTCCAAATGGATCTACAAAATAAAGCATGCTGCAAATGGTAGCATAGAGAAATATAAAGCAATATTTGTGGCTCGTGGCTTCTCCCAGAAAGAAGGAATAGATTATGAAGAAAATTTTGCACCTGTAGCCAAAGACACTTCCATCAGATTAGTAGTTTCTATGGCTGCAATGATGAAATGGAAGATACACCAAATGGATGTCAAGACTACTTTCTTGAATGGTGTAGTGGAAGAGGAAGTGTATGTGGATTAGCCACTCGGTTTTGAGACACATGATAGGGAACCTCATGTGTGTAAATTGAAGAAATCCCTGTATGGTTTGAAACAGGAACCCATGACATGGTTGTTGATGTAATTGTAACTTTGGAATGTATTCACTTGTATTTCTTATCTATTGTAACCCGATGTTCATTCCGAGATGTATTGTAATGTAGTTGAGTCATGTCATACCCCGATGTTTATTCTGGGAAGTTTCTATAATGAGAAAGTCATGTAAGGTCATTGTGGGTAACCCTCCTATTGGTCAAGGGTTAAAGTCCCCACAGTTGTGGGCCCCTTGGGTTATTAGACTATCCTAGTGAAGTCAACCCTAGGTGAGTCATTGTAATTCGGGGCAATAGTCCCCACCATTGTGTTACCCTCCTATTGGTCAGAGGAGGAAAAGTCCCCACAAGTGGAGGGGCACTAGGGTTATTAGACACTCCTAGAGATTTAGACTCTAGTAAGTAATTGTTAAGTGAGGACGACATGTTGGAGTGCACTTTAAGTGAACGGAAGAATATAAATAGAGAGTGAGAGCCTCTCTATTTATCACTTGCAACACATCACTCACTCACTCAAGTGTGGTGCCTAAGTGAGGAAGGAAATACACCGGGACTAGACAAGAAGAAGACTACTGCTGTCGGGAGTGCATCTTTCTATTTTCTGGTTTTACCATTTTGTGATGATTCTATCTTTGAGGAAGTTGCGGGGTTTTCTCCTTTATGGTTTCCTCAAGGAAAACTCTTTGTATCTCTTGTCTCTTGTGATGTGCTTATGTTTTATTACTGTGCTTGTTATTCTCTCAGTGAAAATATCCTAAGATCATAATGCTAGCTTATATGATGAAAACCTAACATGGTATCAGAGCTAACCTGAGAAGAAGACATTGTGTAGCTGTAGAAGCTAGGGATTCTTACTTTTTGGGTCTCTCTCCACAATCTATCATCAAAATTATGCTAGGATGACTCTCCATTGAAGGGTGCATCTTTTTGCCGAAGCGGAATTCGATTCCGAGCATTTTTCGTTTTCAATGCGGAAATTAGGGATTTCTATAGAAGAGAAATTTTTGAGTGAGACTAGCATAGGATTTTTCTCCTCATCAAAACCGAAGTTTAGAGACCTGGATCAAGAAATTTGGTTGGGTGAAACTCTGGGAAAGCCAAACCCTAGTTTGACCCTGAGCTTGAAAAACCCTAAATACTAAAACTGATAAGTTTTGGTATAGTTGCTCAAATCCAAGGTTGGTGAAGTCTCAAAAGTTGACAATTTCATGGGACAAAGGGGAAATCCTAAATAACACTGTATCCAAAATTCAGCCTCATATTCGCTATATTCTGGGAGATATGATCCCTCCAAGTTAGGGTTCCAACCTCTTCCAGAATTCATCCATAAACAGGACACCTATGGAGAATTGCAATATATTGGGTTACAGAGGTTCAAATGGAATTCCTAAAGATGATCCAGAAATTTCACGGACTATACTTCCGGTTGTCCAAATATCAGACTCAGAATATGAACCAGTGACACGTGGCATGCCGTACAACTTCGCTGTTCTGAACAGTCCTATAACAGGTCACCTTGGGAAAAGGATCATAAATCCCATATGGTGAAACCAATTCTGATGAAACCTACGGTTTTGGATCAGGGACATGCGAGGTTACTTCAGTGAGAAATTTCCAACATAGAGGATCAGTAATTTTGGAGATATCATATAAACAGTAACAGGCATTTCTGCAGAAGAAATTGGAAAATTAGGGCTTCCTGTTCCGGGAGCTTTCCTCCACTGTTTTAAAAAAGGAGTACATTGGACAGCTCCATTTGAAGAGATCTATCTATATATCCAATCAGATCTAGAATATTCCAAGTTTTGAAACTTATGGTTTCTGTGACAAACCCTAGATCAGCCAACTACGGAACCAAGACGGTCACCTCAAATCGATAAGATCTAATCCTTTGTTATTTTCATTTGAGGTTCTCATTTCAAAGTGATCTATCACATCAGTTTGATGATAAGATTGTTTCAGTTAACAAATTCCAAGCATGGAAGTATATGATCTCTCTAAAGAAAATGAATTGGACACCTACATGAGTAGAAAGGTTCCAGTTCCAGAGGGAGATGAGGCTAGAAGCCTCAACCAAGAAGATCACGGTTGATTCAGTCATGGATCAACTTGTACTACAAGTGTCTTCCTTAAAGACACCAAATATGTTTGTTTCCTTGACCAAGATATTTGAAGGGAAGAACATAAATCAGAATATGACCTTAAGAAACTAGTTTAAGAATGTGAATATCCAGAATGCAGAGACCATGCAGTCATAAGAGTCTCTCAAATCAAGAACAACTTGAAGCAGTAAAAGAAGAAGTGAAGAATGCAGAAGTGGTGATGGCCACCTTGAATGGACTCCCAAGATCATGGGATTCATTCATGCAAGGAATGTGTGCCAGAAGGAAGTGATGACTTTCAGCAGACTTTAGGAAGAATAAGAAGCTCTACCCATAAGAAGAGAAGAGAAGATGGAAGCAACTGAATATCAAGCTCTCACCTTCCAAAGAAGATCCCTCAATCAATGAGGAATATGAACATCTCAACTCTTGAAGAACTTCTTATCCACCTTATCATTTGGATAATAAATTATGTAGAAATTCAGGCCTGTAGTAGATTAATTTCACCCACAACAATTAACAATTGATCATGCAAAATTATCAACAATGGAGACTAAATATGGAGCTGTAACACAAAATTATATTAACTGAGTGTACAATAGCCAACCCTGTAATAACATAGTCT
>LPNX010324867.1:295231-316585 GCA_001517045.1 Pseudotsuga menziesii | reverse complement strand
GTAGTCCCTAACAAAGAGTTTCTATGGCTCAATGTATTTTAAGTGTTTTTGGTGTATGGTGATGCAGATGGGTGTTGTTTAGGAGTTTATTATGGTGAAAACATCACATATTTAAAATTTAAAAAGCACAAAGGTATACTTGCAATAATTTAAGGACAACACAATTGATTGATTTAAGCAAAGGCATCCATAATGAAATAAAATATGCATTTCAGATATATAAATGAAATGAGCACAAGACCAGTGCCCTATCCGATGGGTAACAGAGTCAAGATTGTACTGCTTGGGATGCAAAGATACAAGCGTTCAGTATGTTTGTGAGATCATTTTGCAAGTGTTCTTTGTAAATTTTATAAATTTTTAGTGATCTTGATTATTATGCCTAAGAGCACAAGGTATCAACCGGGAAATATACCTCCAGTGGCTCCCCTCAATGACATGTTGGACCGTCCTGTATTCTAGGCTAGGTGTCCAAGGAACTTAACCAACAAGCTAGAACTCTATGACAACAGTGATTTCCGTCGTCACTAGCAAGAATTTGCCCACTACCTCAGTATTTATCGACAACGTCGGTTCCTTGGTTATGGGGGTGAAAGTTTTACTTATGGTTGTCACTTGTAAGATTAATCAAATTCCAATCACCATTCTAAGTACGAATCCAACTTTTTAAGGTCGACGGAGCATACTAAGTGATGGAAAGCAACGAAGTAAATTTTATGGGGAATATGTGTTGGAAATATTTTATTAATTATGAGCACACAGATGAACCTCTCCGACAGAGAGTGCTCTTGACTTTGTCTTATGACAGAAGTTCAAGAGACTTTGGCTAATCTATATGCCTAATGCAAGGAAAATGCAATGTAGCTATGCTCTCTGACAGAGAGTGCTCTTGACTTGGGTTATGGCAAGTTCAAGAGACTTTGGTTTCTTTTTAAGAGACAAGCAGATTGTAAATGTGGAAACGAAGTGATAGCTCAAAAAGATTAATAAACAATGACTTGAAAGAAACTAACTTAGCAAAAATAAACTGAACTAGCAACTAGTGTTTTAAGCATAAAATGAAACTACTCAAAGCATGCTAATAACCAAACAAAAGGACAACCCAAGGCTCTTCCCCAACTGGGGGAAGGAAAACACAAAGTGTGGGAGGCCTTATCCCACTTAGCCATTTTTTATTAATCAAGTACAATATTGAGCATTTTCAACCTTTTGGGAATTGAAAGTAAGCAAAAACTTGGAACAAGAAGTCTTATAACTTCTTTTACAAAAAGGAGAGTGAGAAGCTTTAGATCTTCTTGTTTAACACCATCTTCATTGGGTTTTGGATCTTCCTTATGGTTTCTTGATGCGTTTCTCTTCTTCTTTGGGTAATCTCCAAGTGTTTTAGGTTCAAGTCTCTCTTTGCTTCACCTTTGCACTTTATTCTCCTCTCAATACCTACAACAAACAAAAATTCAAACAACTCATGCAACCATTAGTCATTAGCAAAACAAATCAAACTTGAAACTAATCTAAGGTTAAGATCTGCAAACTTAAATCTAAGATGCAAAAACTGATCCAAATGCAAGCTAGGAAATGAAACTAGAGTGAAATCTAACAATGCACAAACTTTATGGATCTAAAACTATAGAAATGAGATCTAATGCAAAGCTACACTAACAATACTAACAAACTAAACTAACAAAGAAAAATGCAAGCTCTAAACTAACCAAAAGAAGGGGAGCAAACAAAAAGGAAGCAGAAGAGAGAAGATGGACGAGAGGAGGAGAGGACAATGAAGCAAAGAGAAAACAAAGGGAGGGCAAGGAAGAGAAAGTTGAGAAAAACGAAAGCAAGAAGGAGGGACGAGATTAAGAAGGAAGAAAGAAAGGTAAGACGAGAGGCAAGGAGGAAGACAAAAGAGAAAAACGAGAAGAAAGAGGAAAGAAAGGGGATCTAGGACGAATGAGGAAGGGTGAGATGAGAAGACTAGCAGAAGGGGAAGAAGATGAGAGCAAGGAAGGAAGACGAAAGTAGGAGACCAAGACAAGCCATAAAAGCAAGATGGCAAGCTTGGTGGGAGATTCTAGGCTTGGAGAAAGGTATGACTTGGATCTTCCACAGCTTAGAGATGGGCAGGACTAGTAACAAGTAACCGAAAGATTTTTTTAGAAGTTTGTTGGAGAAGGCAAGAAAGATTCAGAACCGCTTGCAACCCTGCAAACAAAACATATTAATAATGGAACATTTGTATGGTGAAGGTATTAGATGCCGAGAGCTCCTACTAGATGCAATCCCTGAAGACACGAACACTCAATGCAAATTAATTAGAAGCCTAAGTACGAGATTGTTAGTCTTCAATAAACATAATAATCAAATTGCGATACAAGGGTAGGGTGAAAGAGATATTTACTTCACATAGGATGAAGACACAATGCCAAAAGCCCATCAAATGACATCCAAAGTTTCAATATTTTATTAACAAAAAGAAGCTTACAAATTCCACCAGAGTTTCTATGCCAAACTCTCCATCTAAAAGAGAGTGCAAAGCACCTCTCTTTATACAAAAACTAACAGCCTACAACCTAAAACAAACTTGGCACTTGAAGAGAGCCAAATAGCATAGAAAACAGATTTGATTTCCCAATCAAACTCCATGTCAAAGGGTGGCTTGGAGTGCAAACAACTTGAGTATGCATTGAAGTGGATGGGGAGGTGGCCTCCACCTTGGCAAGGCGCCCCTACCCTTCTTTGGAAGCATTAAACCAGCAAATACAACGCTGCCAAGTGTATCCACGTGATCCAAAACAAATCTGTGTGAGCTTTTTTGTGGGAGTTACGGCTTGGAGTTATAATAATTGCGACTTGTGTGCAATGGGAGCTAAGCCCATGAGGTGGCCACGAAACAAGGAAGAGCCCACCAAACAAATCAACGTGAACTCCAATCTAGATTGACGTCACCACTACATGACAGCTCGATAATCACTCGTCGACAAGGTATGGTTTCACTTACAATGTTTTAAGGGTCCAACCAATCCCAACGCATACTTCCCCGTTACCCTACGAGATTATCAAACGCCAATGCGAGCCTTCCAACCTCACGTCACTTCTTCATGCATTAATTCGTATGCATGAGATTATATAGCATGGTTCTAATACATTGCAAAGTTAGAATGAGTCGTGGAGGGGGCCCACTACATGTCAGCGTAGCGTGAGATTCATCCTTGCGTCATACTCTTTATGCATCTTAACCAAACTTCAATTTCAAAACCAAAGCTTATGTGCCATGCAATTTTGAGAGGGTCGTAAGACTTATGGCCCACATGCCATGTCACCCTTTACCATTAAAATATTCAAATTTGACTTTGAATTTGACTTTTTTATTTTTGGACTTAGAGCATTTTGTCCAACTTTAGTATTAAAATGCCATCTTGATGCATTTTTAGCCAAATACTTTCTCATGGGGTGTGCTTTGGTTGCCCGACTGATGGTGAAAGTGGCCCCTGGGATAAAGATGCTGCTTCGGGCTTGAAAATGAGCCCAACCATGCTGAAAACGGACTTTGGATCATATATTGTTTACATTTTGAATTTTCTCATTTAAACCATTAAAAAATGGCTTAAAAAACGGAGAATTTTTCTTTTCTTTTCTCAGAATCAAACGAAACTCTAGGGCGACCTAGTACATGTTCATACGACTCAATCGAAATGCCTAGCATGACGAAAAACACTGACACGAAGGCTCTAATAACCTGTTAAGGCCAAAACGTCAAGACAACTACCCCAGCTTTGGAGGTGCGAGTGAAAACTCAGAAATTATTAGTCGTTTGTTCAACAACCAGTAATAACCAAGGGAAAAAACACTCTGGGCTAGTCAGCTTGATGGTTAAGTCCAGGAAGCCGAGTCTTTTATAAAAATTTAAATGCTAGGGCATTTTTTACAATTTCCCTAAGGGGTTATGAACATGTATTTACAAAAAATAAAAAGTTTAGCCAAAAATTGGCTAACTCTGGAGCACACTGAACTTCTGAACTCTGATCTTGAACAAGTGTACTTGTTCAATACTCTGGCTGCTCACCGAAAAATCCACTAAGTGCAAAATTAGTGGATAACAGGCCCCTCATACACACATCCTCCTCTTCAGCACCATAAGCTTACATGTGTGACCACACGACATCTATATCAGTGTTACAAACATCGTCGATATATCGGCAACATCATGATATATCGCGATGTCAACTCACTGGCGATATATCGGGAATATATCGCCTCGATATTTTCCCCAATTTTTTGGCGATTTTTCTCGATTTTATTGCGATATTTGTCGATTTTTTCTAATATATGGCGATATTTGTCGATTTTATCGTGATATTTACCGATTTTATGGCAATATTTGTTGATTTTTTCGAATATATAGTAAGTTTTTGAATTTTTGTTTTTTTAATATTTTTGTATTTTTTATTTTGCCGATATATTGTTGATGTTTGCCAACATTTTCGCTGATAAATCTGATAATCTCTTTTTGGACCCTTGGTGATATATTCGCGGACACGATATTTGTAACATTGATCTATATGGTCTTCGATGGTGGTTGCACAATTTCTAGAGAATTTTGGAATACTCTTGAAATAGTTGTCTGGCATATCATGGGGTGACCTAGCTATTTGGGAAAAGTCAAAGGGTGAGGCCTTAGCGTCGCTGCCAAAAGTTCATGGTTGGTTTACATTTGTGGTCGTGTGAGCCATTAGATTAGGTTAGGAGATTGGAATAGAAGAAGAGACTTGATTAGCGGATGGATTAGGATTCATAGGTGCAAAATTTGGACTAGTAGAAGCAGAGCCTAGAAGATGATTAGGATACCCAATAGAATTAGCAATTTTCCAAAAGAAAGTTGGGGACTGTGCTTTTGGATCTTTATGACCTAGGTTCCTTTAATAAGTAATAGGGCTTCTTTCAACTAAATTGGATCGACTTCTGAGATCGTAAGGATGGGTCTGGGATCGCTCCTCCGAGGAGTCACATCGTGGAGTTGCCAGGTGAGATACTAAAACAAATCACCAAAAGATATGTCGTTGGGGAAGTATGAAGCGAGAGGGAAACAAGTGAATGTAAAATTATGCAAAGGGAAGTTCATTCACTTAATTTAGGTTGGATGCAATATGATTCGGAAGATAAGGGTGAAATACTACTCGTAGACACCAGAGGTACGCCTTTACCTCCCTGACAATGGCGTCAAAAGATGTTCACACCAAGTGTAGCTACCCACTAAAGGTATTTTATCCGGGATGATAGAGGTAAGGTAGCTAACCGCTGACGCTACAAGAGCCTCGTCCGTTACGAATTTAAGGGTAGTTGTAACACTGGACGGGCTCTTGTCACTTTAGATCAATATGGAGAATGATCAAGGGGGAGACCCTACTAGCCTATGAGGGCTAGCACACCTACTCAAAACACTCTAAGGGGTTTGTAATGAGTACGAGAGGTGAATAATGAGTAAGTGAATCTAGATCAAGGGAATGGATGTGGTAGGTGAGGTTAAAGCTAAGTCGAGGAGGTTTAATGATAAGGAAGATTACCCAACTTGATTAGAAATATACCACAAGGAGTTTAGTAACATAGATCTAGATAGATCTACCCAAAAGGAAGAAAACCCTAATGAGATCCACCTAGGGTTTATGCAGTAACGGACAAATGGACCCAATAGAGTAGCTCAGGATAGGAAATGACCAGATCTGGAAGCTTGAAGATTAGATCTATGAAATTGAAGTGGGTTCAAGCATACCCAACTGATAGATCTAAAAATTTGACCACCCACCTAAGGAGGATGCCCCACCTAGAGTAGACTAGTGCTAGATCCCAGGGAAAATGGAGTCGAAATTTAACGAAACTTGAGATCTAGGGTTTAATTAATTATCTCTAAGTGGGTTCTAAACTCATAGTTTCCCTCAAGAACAAACTTAGTGGTTGGGAGACCTTTTTGCGGTGAAGTGTGTTTTAGGTGGCAACATTTTTGGCGTCGTTGCTAGGGACAAGACTTTTTGTTCCTAGTGTACGACTTTTTATTTACTTTTTGTTTGATGAATGTTTAGAGTAGATCTTTTTTCTTTATCTAGCGACTCTATTGAAGCGATAAAACCTAAGTTGCCAGGAAACTTGGGTACCGGGACAGGGATGAGGACACCACTTTTTGCAACAAGGTACTTGGGTACGTCAGGGGTACTGTATATATATATATAATTAAATCAATTTAGTTTTCATGAGTATTCAATTTCAATAAGTAACAAGTACAATTCACATGCACATTGCTGTAAATTTTCCTTTAATATTAAACTAGGGCTAAACAGTGCATGCAAAATATCAACTGATAACCACACATGAATATCTTTTACAGTATGCAGCGGAATATAAAACTGAGAAATAAGTCACAACATCACATCACAATATTGACACTATTATTTTGGGTGTGGAAACCCCCGAAAAAACCTAGGATGGGAAAACCGGTGCAACAGTCTGTTGTCCGCCAAATGCACACCATTAGCAGAAATCTTTTGGACTGTTGTTTCCCAAGTAGGAAAGGTGTGGCCTTGGGGGAAAGCAAAAAGCCAGGTGCTGCCACCTGATCCCAGGTCCTCCGTTTACGCTAACTCCTAACGAAGCCAAGGGGGGTGGTCCCTATTAGAAGAAAATCTATGCTTTTTAGTCTACGAAAGAAAAGACTAAATCTAGGAGTTAATATGAAATGGATGAAATTAAAGATTACCAATTACTACAAATAAGATTTAACCTTAGCAACACGTTAACTCAAATCAGATACACAATATTCATTTACACATTGCGTGATTCACATATGCAAAAAGAACATAATAGACTAGTTCCAAAATGAAAAGAGTGCTTGCAAATGTTGGTTGCTAGTGTAGTCTCAGTGAAAGTATTGCAGTGTCTCGGTTGGTAAATTTTAGATTATTAAATGAATAATTAAGGGCGTGGGTTAATTGTGGGTTTGGCCCAACAAGTAAAGTCCCTTCGAATTGAGTGCTAAAGTAGTAATACCAAGTGTCCAACGGGGCGAGGATGAACCTGCTTGGATTAGCCCCCTGACACTGTAGTGATTACCCTTTGCAACCTCCCGAGTTCTCGAGAAAATGACTTGTGTGGATTTTCCTATTAAATCTAGTAACTTGTATCCCTTTTTGATACAACCAACTGATCAGACAAGCTGTAGCGGTGTAGAGCATACGGGGAAGGAGTCTTGGTTTATTTTATTAGAGACGTAACAATGAGTTGTTTAGATGACGGCCGAAGAGTCTCTTTCACCTTTCGGGTACTCGAGAAAGCAACGGTCGAATTGATTTAAAAATTTAAGAACAAATAAATCGGAAATAAAGATTAAACTAACAGTAAACTCTCCGACAGAGAGCACTCTTGATCCACCTTTTGGTGAGATTCAAGAGATTTTGGGTTCCGTCTTTTTCTTTTAGCAATTGAATAAAAGCAGCAAGACTAAAATAAAACTACACTAACAAATTTTATTTTATGAAAGTAAAGAGACTAATATACTCTAAACAATTATTATGCATGTGAAAAGTAAAAACAGAAAACAAGGGACGATACAGGCTGCGCCCAAATGGGGGAAGTGGGGTGTGAGAGCCTTTATCCCGCTCGCTTTTTATTAATTTATTTTACAATGCTTTAGTGTTTTTTGCCTCTTCTTGAATGAACAAGGTGAGAAAGGGAAAGAGAGAAGAGGGAGGTGTTTTTGTCTTTTTCGCTCTTTGTTCGTTCCTTTGTTCACTTATAGCCTTTGGGCTTTTTTTTGACTATCCTGAAAACAAGAGCTTTAAACACTAACTTGTTAAATGTTAGTCCAAAAATAAAATAAAAATAGATCTACAAACTAACTCTAAAAGAAACTAAATTTCTACAATGAAAATTGAGGAAAGAAAACAAAAGAAGAAGCTATGAAACGGAGGAGAAAAAGGCAAAAAGAGGGCAGCCAACAAGGGCACAACGGTTTGGTGAAAATTATGTAGCTTGAAATCCAAACCTTGCCTAACTTCAACAGATGAATAAAAGTAGGGAGGAATCGGTTAAACCTTTGGATCTTTGAAAGACATTTGGATCTCACATAGCAAGTAATTACTGGAAATTGCACTTGACTCCAAGAGAGGGAGATGCAGCTGAGCTCAACCTTCTGCTTGGTAGGATGGAATGACCTGCAAAACAACAACTCATAGACTTCCCAAACAAAGGATTAGATCATGTATTGTTCATAAATTGAAATAAAAAAGCAGCATGAAATATAACTAAATAAAACCATGCTCTTTTTCGATCTCTAAAAGTAAATCAATAAAAAGATAAATTGAATCTACAAATACTTGTTCTTATGTGCTTGAAAAAGCCTTCTAAAGCATAGATTTATAATCCCAAATTGACAAGAAAGAGAAAACTAAAATAACATCACCTCATCCATCAAGTACAAACATCCACTATATCACAACAATTGAACCTCCAAAGCCTTTCTTTTTATTCCAATGGTTGCATGAAAGCAACAACCATTTACAAAGTTTCACCAGAGGTTCTCTGCAAAAATTATCCACCCTGAAAAGGGAGAAGAGACCTCTTATTTATAACAAAAACCAAGCCCCAGGGGGGATTTTATGAACTAAGGATCAAGTCGGAGTTAACTGAGTTGAAGTGAACTAAAGGCTAAGTTGAATTGTAAAGGCGATTGACACCTCTCCCAGTTAACTCAAAATTATTTGCCAACACACCAAACAAGCTCCACCCACCATCCATCGGCTTCCTTCATTTCCTCATACGTGAAGATTCCAATGTTGGCGTGAGGAAGGAAATGTGTGATGTCATTTATATGATGTGCTAGCATTTGAAGGAATATATCATGGTTTAAACCAACGTTGATTTTAAACATTGGAATGGGGTCCACCCCTCCCTCCCCTCACCCTCATAATATGCCAAGCTTATGACTTGTTTTTATACCAAAGTTTCATCATATAACAAAACAAAAAATAAGTAAGGGGTCCACCCACTTAGCTCCTCCAATTCTCACGCTAGCTTCCAATCTTTCCCAATTCATGTTGACGTCAACCCTCTCTCTCATGTGAGCTTCATGCATTAAAACCCACTCTTTAACAAAGTTTTAATATAATATTTTACCCACAATTAAGTTGAAAAGGGTCGTAAGACTATTTGGACCACATGCCAAGCCATCCCCACCAATAAAATATTCAATTTTGACTTTGAATTTGACTTTTTAATATTTGGACCTTAGTGCATTTTGTCCAAATTTAGCATTTAAATGCTACTCTGATGCTCTGTTATCCAAATGGTGTCTTTCGGGATGCTTCAACTGTCCAAAACAGAGTGAAAGTGGCTCTTGGTGTAAAGATGTTGCTCCGAGCTTGAAAATGAGCCCAACCATACCAAAAACAGACTCCGGATCACACTTTTTTTACATTTTGAATTTTTTCATTTAAACCATTAAAAAATGGCTTGAAAAACGGAATTTTTTTTTTCCCTAGAATCAAATGAAACTCTAGGGGGACCTAGTACATGTTCATACAACTCATTTCGAATGCCTAGCATGTTGAAAAACACTGACACGAAGGCTCTAATAACCTCCCAAGGACGAAACACCAAGACAATTACCCCAGCTTTGGAGGTGTGAGTGAAAAACTCAGAAATTATTAGTCGTTTGTTCAACAACCGATAATAACCAAGGGAAAAACACTCTGGGCTAGTGGGCTTGATGCTTAAGTCCGGGAAGCTGAGCCTTTTATAAAAAATTAAATGCTAGGACATTTTTTTACAATTTCCAAGGGGTTATGAACATGTATTTACAAAAAATAAAAAGGCTAGCCAAAGAATGGCTAACTCTGGAGCACACTGAACTTCTGAACTCTGGAGATGAGCATTCATCATGCTCAATAATTGGCGGCTCAATAGGAAGTTCAATTATTGTACAAAATAGTTGGTAACATCTGGGTCCAACTGCGGGACATGCACTTGTTTGATCTTCATTCAAAAAGAGTGTGCGAGCGGCTTAGAATCTCTGGTTCTTGCATGGAAACAAAAGTGTGTAAGGCCACATGTTCATGATAAAATGCCACGAATATACCAACATAAAAATATTTTTGCATTTTTTCTAACATAAGATATAAAGCATAAAGTACAAAGCATATTATACATGAAATATAATACAATTTAATTTAGAAGTATATATGGTGCAAAAATTAAAAGTACATAAAGATACAACAAGAGAGGGTTTAGAAAAGCCCTGAAATGACTCCTTGTTCATTTTTTATAGGTTGCTGTCGTAGAACAACTTCAGATGCTGTCCATTCATTGGTAGAGGTGACCTTTCTCCTTCCATGGTGTTGAGTATAAAAGAGTTTGTTCCGGCAAGGTCACATATAATAAAGGGGCCTCTCGAGAGGCTGTCAAACTTTCCATGCTTGCCTGACTTTTCTCTCCTCTTGTCCCATAAAAGGACTATGTCCCCAACGTTAAAAGGTCTCGGCTTTGTTGACTTGTCAAAGCTACCCTTCATACTCTCCTGATGCCTTAAAGCTTTATCTAAGGCTACCCTTCTTCTCTCGTCCAACTCAATAATCTAGTTGATCCTCTGTTCCATCTCTTCCCCTTCGGTGCCATATTCATTGATCATTTTGAAGATAGGAATCTGCATGCTCACTGGCAAGTTGGCTGTGAGACCATATACAAGCTCGAAAGGAGACTTTCCAGTGGAATTCCTCTTCGTGATTCTGTCGGCCCAAAGAGCATACTTGATCCTGCTATCCCATGCCCGCTTGTTATTGCCCACAATTTTCTTAAGGATGTTCATTAAGTTTTTGTTAGTGGACTCAGCAAGTCCATTTCCTTATGGGTAATAATCAGATGAATGGGATAGAGTAATGCCATACTTAAGACAAAAAGATGTCATCTCGATGGAGCTGAAGCCTTTGGCATTATCAGTTGTTATCTTAAGAGGGATTCCAAATCTGGTGATTATCTTGTTCTCTATGAAGTCCATAACAACCGTCTCAGTGGCCGTCTTGGTGGGTATGGCCTCTACCCACTTGGTGAAGTAGTCCGTAGTAGTGATAATCCAACAAAACCCATTGCTGGAATTGTCTTTGAATTTTCCTATGAAATCAAGCCCCTATTGCTGAAAAGGAGCAAGGACTACTACAGGTGTGAGGGGAAGGGCACCCAACTTCTGCTTCCCCGTGAAGAGTTGACACTCTTGGCAACATTTAACATGTTTATGCACATCTCAAAGATGGTTGGCCAATAGTAACCAGCTTGAAGGATTTTGTGGGTAGTTGTATTTGCTGCAAAGGGGCCTCCACAAAATTCTGAGTGAAACTCAGTTAAGATCTTTCTAGAATCTTGCTCATTTATGCATCTAAGTATGATTCCATCTGGGTTCCTCCAACCCAAACCTTCTTGAGTAAGGCAGTACCTAGTAGTTTTCAATCTTAATGCTCGACATTTGTGACCTTTGAGGTGATCTGGGCAAGTGAGATGGAGAAGGAAATATATGATGTCTGAATACCAATGGTTATCAAGATTCTGTAATGTAGGAGTCATGGTTGGCTCGGCTCTAGTGTTTTCACAAATCATGTCTATTGCTTTCTCATTAGTCTGAGTCAACATCTTGGCCAAGCCTTGGCCTTTAACTAACTTAGTTGGTTTAGTTTCTAAGTCATACTCCTGAATTTTACATACCCATGTGCCCCTTATTCCTAAGCAATCTTGTTGGGACAAGATGTCTTTTACTGCAGCATGGGGGACATACCCTCATTAGTCCACTCAAACTTAGCATCCTTTTTCAACAGCTTTTGTAAAGGTTTCATTTACTCAGCTAAGTTTGGGATAAATCTTCTAATGAAATTGATGTGCCCATTGAAAGATTAAAGAGCTTTGACATTTTTAGGCAAGGGGATCTTTTTAATGGCTTCGATTCTTTCAGGGTCAACCTTGACCCCATCCTTAGAGATGATGTGACCAAGAAGGTTACTTTTATTGATACCAAGGACAAACTTGGCCGGGTTTAAGGAAATACCATATTTCCTACATCGTTCAAAAACCTGCTTGAGGTGACTAACATGGCTGGATCTTTCTTTTGAAAAAACTGTTAAGTCATCTCAATAAATTTCTATGATTTTACCAATTAACTCCTTGAAGGCATAGTCCATGGCCCTTTGGAAAGTAGCCTCAGCATTAAGAAGGCCAAAAGGCATCCTTAAGTACTCAAAAGTACCCCAAGGGGTTGTGAATGTGGTTTTGTGTCTGTTTTCTTCCTGGATAACAATCTGGTTGTATCCTGAAAATCCATCAAGCATGGACATCACACTAGATCTAGTGACTCGTTGGAGGAGGGTCTCCATGTTGGGAAGAGGATAATTGTCTTTCTGACAAGCAATGGTTAGGTTTCTGAAGTCTATGCATATCCTCAAACTCCCATTCTTCTTTCTAACCACAACTAAGTTGGAACACCACGTTGAATGTTTGGTAGGAGCTATGATTCCTATTGCTAACATTTTCTCTAACTCCTTCACAATAGGGGCCAACTTAGGATTTATTTGTTTAAGTTTTTGATGCAAAGGTTTGGCCTTTTGACATTCAGGCTTGAGAGGGATGGTATGCTGGAAGACATCCTCCCGATATGCTTCTAATTCATCATAAGTAAAAGCAAACACATCCCTATATTATTTCACAAGATTGATTAAGTCATTCCTTTCCTTTTCTGAGGTTCCTTTTCCTATTTTTATCATTTTAGGTTTGTTTTCTGATCCAAGGTTTGCTTCAATGTAGTCTCCTGATTTCATCTAGTCAATGTTTTCTAAGGCTACGAAGCCATGTGACACAAGATTGTCGAACTGGCTACCTTCAACCTGATACTCTTTACCTTCCTGCTCATTAGCTTTGAAATTTGAGAACTCATCTATACTGTTAATAAACTTTAAGATTTGTTCATCATCCTTAAAGACCTGGCAATGTTCAACATTATCAGGCACAGATGGTCTAAAGTTTATCTCCAGTGGGTAGTCACCTCCTAACATTTCTTCCGATGGTTGAAGTGTCGATGCTGAAATTGCTAACTTGTCAGCTGCACTATTATGATCTCTAGGGATTGCTTCTTTGTTTAACGCATCAAAGAATTCCATGGTGTCCCAAATTGCATTCCTATACTTTTTTAGTCTTTGACACGAACATGCAAATTGGCCCTTGATTTGTTGGACAACTAAATATGAATCACCCTTGATGCTTAGCAATTTTATACCCATGTCCTTGGCTATTTCAGTACACAGTAGAAGTGCTTCATACTCTGCTACGTTGTTGGTAGCCTCAAACTCTAACCTAAAAGCAAAGTTGAAAATCCTACCCCTAGGTGAAGTTATCACAACCCCAACCCCTTTTCCAGCTCTAGGGTATGCACCGTCAAAATTCATCTTCCACAACTTATCGACTTTTTCATCCTTAATCTTTTATTGAATAGGGGTCAAAAAGGTGGAGTTAATCTGATAGATTCCATGCTCATCAAAGTTATACACACATTGGTTTAATGGATTTTGAGGATTTTCAACATGGTACCTCTTCTCTTTCTCGGAATACAATTTAACAAGTGAAAACTCGGATGCTGGCACAGTGGGATAGGTCCAATCCATTTGGATTGATCCTCCTAAAGTGGCACCCCACTTCCTAGAAAGCAACATCCCCCACTTGTCCAGTACATCAATAACAAGGATGTCCATGGTAATCTGGATGTCTGGATACTTAGCCAACCTAACCAAATGATTTTCAACCATTCCTTCAACCTCAACCGGTCTAGAATCCATGGCACATACATTCTGGTACGGTCTTGTAGTTTTTAAGTTAAGTTGCTGCATGACCTTTTTAGTCATGATGTTGGAACATTAGAGGAAATTTCAGCTCAAAATGGGCCTCCTAAAAAAAATTAATAAAATAATAGTTAAAATAATAAAATAATATTTATTAATTTTGAATGAAGAAAAGAAAAAAACTACTTTTTTGTTTGTATTTTCGACACATCTCCCCATGTTTTTACTCAAATTTCGATCGAGAGAGCTCGTTGGATGTGGAATTAAATTCCGCATCCAACAAGAACCCACTCAACCTACTTTTGATGAACCTCGCTACCCCAAAAATAAGAAATACCTGAAAAAATGTGATGATGACATCATCATCACGTTTTTCAGGTATTTCTTGTTTTTGGGGTAGTAGGGGCCGTCAAAAGTATGCCGAGTGGGTACTCGTTGGATGCGGAATTTAATTCCGCATCCAATGAGCTCTCACGATCAAAATTTTAGTAAAAAAACGGGGAGATATGTCGAAAATACAAACAAAAAAAGTAGTTTTTTTATGATACCTATCCCCAAATTTATATTAAAAAAGTGTTTAAGACCTATACGGTATTTCAAATTTAAAGAAATTTAATTGGCTAACACATGATGACGTTGAATTTGAATTAGAATTAAAAGGCCCATTTTGAGTTGAAATTTCCTCTAATGCTAGATCCTGAATCTAACATACAATTATGTAGAAGAAGATCACCTATCATCAATGATGCATAGAAAGGGGGATGATCTTCTTTTCTTGGGTACCTGGTATGTAGAGCTATAGGAGGATCAACAAAGACATTGTTTGAGGTTCGTTCCATGATGTCAGAGAAAGTGACCTTCTTAGGGGTGGAAGATTTTGGAGGGTTTGATAGAGGCTCTAAAGGTGTTGAAGGGCTCGACTCAGTTGGGGAATCTAAGATTTTCAAAAGTTTTTCTTTCTGTCTAGGTATTTTACATAATTCTAAAATAGGCACTGGAATTTTAGCATTAACCAACGAATTACCCAAATCAAAGCCTAAATCAGTTGACTTATTAGCATCATTTGGAATTGTTACCTTAGTTGACTTATTAGCATCATTTGGAATTGTTACCTTAGGAGTATTCTGTGTGGAAGGTCCCTCATTTGCTTTCCTCTGGTAGGTAACACCTTTGAACTTTTGCATGTTGTTAACCTGTTCTTTTGAAGGTTTTTCACCGAAACAACTAGTTAGATTATCAATTTTTTGACTATGTTGTTTTGCCTCTCTCCAACTTTTTCTGGAAATATTATGCATATCATCGACATTGTTTATATATTCAGGCTCGCTTGATGACGCTCTGGGACCACAACCTTCAGGAAAACCATGTTCTTGAACATAGCATGCATAATGGCAGGTAGATTCCTCATGAAAGTCTTCACAAGCTCTACAAAAAGGCGTATAAGTTTCAACCATGTTAGCAGCCTCTAGTTGATGAGGAGGCCTCTGTTCATGGTTGGGTGCTTTTCATTGTACTTTTGGAGGGAAGGTTCTAGGGACAGGCTGTGACTACGCTCTTTCCATACTAATGACCTTGTTTTGCGTCTCTTTCATTTGAGCTAGATGTTTATCTTCTATTCGTTCAAGTCTTTCCTTCATTTCCATCATATGCTTTTTATAAGAATCCTCTTCTTTTTGCTCAGTTGACTTTAAAGGGGTTGAGGACCTGGAATAATCCCTGAAGACTGCATGTTTCTATCTATCTTGACTGCTAATTCCTATGCTTGAAGAAGTGTAGTGGGCTCCTTATCTCTGATCTGATACTACATCTTCCCACTAAGAGCTTCAATGTAATAAACCAAGATAGTTGGTGCAGGTGGTTTATAAGTAGCAGGAATGGAATTGGATAGTTCCGTGAATCTTTGGTTGAACTCATCCATAGTCTCATTCTCTTTGTTCTTTATGTTTGTCAAGGAAGCGAGCTGATGCCTAAGTTCCTTCTTTTCACCAAGCTTGTTAATGAAAGCAATCTTGAAAGCGTGTAGCAAAGGCATTGTTTGGTAAATTGCTGTACCAATCACCAGCCCTTCCATCCAAGGAAAGGGCGAAAAGTTTCATATAGACATCATCATGTTGATGTGCAGGATCACTGATGAAGGCATTAACACATCTGGAGAAACTTCTGAGATGCATGGTGGAAGTGATGGCATCAGTGCCAGTGAACATAGGGAGCTTCTCTATAACTTTGTCTAGAAGGCAATGGGGTTGACCTGTTATCCAAGAGAAGTCGAGTTGAGTAAAATACTCACCCATTATGTCAGAAAAACCATTTTGATTATTATTTTCTTGAAACAAACTACGGATGTCTAAAACAGACTGAAATCCAAGATTCTCAAGGATCCTACGAGAAGCTAGCTTATTCAATCTCCTCCAATAAACCTGCTCGGGCTCAGGGATGAAATTGAGTAAGCCTTTAGACTTTCTTCTAGTTGAATACCTTGGTAAGTTATTTGGCAGTGGAGTCACTAGATGGATTGAAGTCTAATTTCAGAGAGTTGAATTGACTAAAAATCTATCAAGAAAGGTAAAACACTAAGAAAAAACTAAGGTTAAAGTCGTCCAGGAACAAAAAGATTTGTCCCCGGCAACGACGTCAAAAATGTTGTCCGCCGAATGCACACCGTCAGCAAAAATCTTTTGGACTGCTGTTTCCCAAGCGAGAAAGGTGTGGCCTTGGGGGCAAGCAAAGAGCCAGGTGCTGTCACCTGATCCCAACTCCTTCGTTTAGGCTAACTCCTAACGAAACAAAGGGGGGTGGTCACTATTAGAAGAAAATCTATGGTTTTTAGTCTACGAAAGAAAAGACTAAATCTAGGAGTTAATATGAAATGGATGAAATTAAAGATTACCAATTATTGCAAACAATATTTAACCTTAGCAACACTTTAACTCAAATCAGATACACAATATTCAATGTCACATTGCGTGATTCACTTATGCAAAAATAACATAATAGAGCAGTGTCAAAATGAAAAGAGTTCCTGCAAATGTGGGTTGCTAGTGTAGTCTCAGTGAAAGTATTGCAGTCTCTCGGTTGGTAAATTTTAGATTATTAAATGAATAATTAAGGGCGTGGGTTAATTGTGGGTTTGGCCCAACAAGTCATATCCCTTCGAACTGAGTGCTAAAGCAGTGATACCAAGTGTCCAACAGGGCGAGGATGAACCTGCTTGGATTAGCCCCCTGACTCTGTAGTGATTACCCTTTGCAACCTCCTGAGTTCTCGAGAAAATGACTTGTGTGGATTTTCCTATTAAATCTAGTAACTTGTATCCCTTTTTGATACAGCCAATTGATCAGACAAGCTGTAGTGGTGTAAAGCATACGGGGAAGGAGTCTTGGTTTATTTTATTAGAGACGTAACAATGAGTTGTTTAGATGACGACCGAAGAGTCTCTTTCACCTTTCGGGTACTCGGGAAAGCAATGGTTGAATCGATTTAAAAATTTAAGAACAAATAAATCGGAAATAAAGATAAAATTAATAGTCAACTCTACGATAGAGAGTACTCTTGATACACCTTTCGGTGAGATCCAAGAGATTTTGGGTCCTTTCTTTTTCGTTTAGCAATTGAATAAAAGCAGCAAGACTGAAATAAACCTACACTAACAAAGTTTTTATTTTATGAAAATAAAGAGACTAATATACTCTAAACAATTATTATACATGTGAAAAGTAAAAACAGAAAAGAAGGGACGATACAGGCTTCCCCCAAATGGGGGACGTGGGGTGTGGGAGCCTTTATCCCACTCGCTTTTTATTAATTTCTTTTACAATGCTTTTGGTGTTTTTTGCCTCTTCTTGAATGAACAAGGTGAGAAAGGGAAAGAGAGAAGAGGGAAGTGTTTTTGTCTTTTTCGCTCTTTGTTTGTTTCTTTGTTCGCTTATAGTCTTTGGGCTCTTTTATGACTTTCCTGAAAATAAGAGCTTTGAACACTAACTTGTTAAACATTTGTCCAAAAATAAGATAAAAACAGATCTACAAACTAACTCTAAAAGAAACTAAATTTCTACAATGAAAACGAAGGAAAGCAAACAAAAGAAGAAGCTATGAAAAGGAGGAAAAAGAGGCAAAAAGAGGGCTGCCAACTAAGGTGAAAGAGGGCAGCAAAGAAAGACAAAAGAGGGATGCAAACTAAGGAAAAATAGGGCTGCAAACTAAAGTGAAAGAGGGCAGCAAACAAAGTGGAAGAAGGCTGCAACAAAGGTGAAGAAAGAGGCTGCAAAAAGAGAGGAAATAGGCTGCAAACTAACAAAAGAGGGCAGCCAACAAGGGCACACGGTTTCGTGAAAATTATGTAGCTTGAAATCAAAACCTTGCGGAACCAAAAAATAAGACTTTTTACTTCAAAAGATGAATAAAAGTAGGGAGGAACCGGTAAAACCTTTGGATCTCAAATAGCAAGTAATTACCGGAAATAGCACTTGATTCCAAGAAAGGGAGATGCAGCTGGGCTCAACCTTTTGCTTGGTAGGATGGAATGACCTGCAAAACAACAACTCATAGACTTGCCAAACAAAGGATTAGATCATGTATTGTTCACAAATTGAAATAAAAAAACAACATGAAATATAACTAAATAAAAAAATGCTCTTTTTCGATCTCTAAAAGTAAATCAATAAACAGATAATTTGAAACTACAAATACTTGTTTTTATGTGCTTGAAAAAGCTTTCTAAAGCATAGATTCATAATCCCAAATTGACAAGAAAGAGAAAACTATAATAACATCACCTCATCCATCAAGTACAAGCATCCACAATATCACACCACATTAGCCTCCAAAGCCTTTCTTTTTATTCCAATGGTTGCATGAAAGCAACAAGCATTGACAAAGTTTCACCAGAGGTTCTCTGCAAAAATTATCCACCCTAAAAAGGGATAAGAGACCTCTTATTTATAACAAAAACCAAGCCCTAGGGGAAAATTTATGAACTAAGGATCAAGCTGGAGTTAACTGAGTTGAACCACAGAGACGATTGACACCTCTCCCAGTTAACTCAAAATTATTTGCCAACACACCAAACAAGCGCCACCAAACATCCATCGACTTCCTTCATTTCCTCATGCATGAAGATTCCAATGTTGGCGTGAGGAAGGAAATGTGTGATGTCATTTATATGGCGTGCTAGCATTTGAAGGAATAAACCATGGTTTAAACCAACGTTGATTTTAAACATTGGAATAGGGTCCACCCCTCCCTCACCTCACGCGAGTTTCATGTGACGTGACGATAGCTTGACGTCACCCTCATAATATGCCAAGCTTATGACTTGTTTTTATACCAAAGTTTCGTCATATACCAAACCAATAAACAAGTGAGGGGTCCACCCACTTAGCTCCTCCAATCCTCACGCTAGCTTCCAATCTTTCCCAATTCATGTTGACGTCAACCCTCTTTCTCACGTTAGCGTCATGCATTAAAACCCACTCTCTAACAAAGTTTTAATATAATATTTTACCCACACTTAAGTTGAAAAGGGTCGTAAGACTATTTGGACCACATGCCAAGCCATCCCCACCAATAAAATATTCAATTTTGACTTTGAATTTGACCTTTTAATATTTGGACCTTAGTGCATTTTGTCCAAATTTAGCATTTAAATGCTACTCTGATGCTCTATTTGCGAAATGGTGTCTTTCGGGATGCTTCAGCTGGCCGAAACATAGTGAAAGTGGCGCTTACGGTAAAGATGTTGCTCCGAGCTTGAAAATGAGCCCAACCATGCCAAAAACGGACTCTGGATCACACTTTTGTTACATTTTGAAAATTTCCATTTAAACCATTAAAAAATGGCTTGAAAAACGGAAAAAAATATTTTTCCCCAGAATCAAATGAAACTCTTGTTAATTTTCTGAGCAACATCGAGAGCCCTTCTCTTCGGAGAATGGGACCACCTGGTCCGAGACCACGGTGTAGACTCAACCCAGTGTTGAGTGACCGTTCTGTTGAATGGTAGATATCTGGTCTGGGACCATGATATAAACCCAGATCTGCCCTGGGTAGACTCAACCTTGTGTTGAGTAGACATTTGGTCCAGGACCACGATGTAGACCAGTCTGGGACTGGTAGACTCAGCTTAGTTTTTAGTAGCCATTCTCTGGGAGAATGAAGACACTGTAAGCTGTAGACTGGGTCTGGGCATGTGTGTGGCACTTTGACCCTTGATCTATGGGTTTGGTGTGCTTTTCCGAGGATTAGCTACCCTTGGTTAAGTTACCCTAGTACCAGATCTAGGTGTCACACAGTGTGAGATAAAAGCATTAATAACTTTCTTGGTTTATGATAATGTATTTTTGAAATAAAAAAAGTACCACAGGTAATGACCACAGGGGCACTTGGTAAAAGGCCAAAGTCAAAGGAAAAAAAAAGTACCTTTTTGGTAAAAGTGAAAGTGAAATTAGGAAAATAATAAAAATATTATTATGTTTATCTTTCCTAATCTTGTCCACCTAAAAGGACCACAGGTGGAAAACAAAATTAAAGGACTTCTTATAAAAGTCAAAGGAAAAAATAAAAGTACCTTTTGGGTAAAAGTGAAAGTGAAATTAGGAAAAGAATAAAAATATTATTATTTTTATTTTTCTTAATTTTGTCCACTTACAGGTGAACAAAGGCTATAAAAGAAGATCAAGCCTTCTCATTTGTCACAGACACTTTTTCTCTCATAGGTGAAGAAGACTATCTTATGTTCAAACCCTCAGCTAGGGTTTTATCAGCAAAGTCCAGCTTTAGCGTTTTTGCACAGGCATCTTCAGCATTCCATTTTTTGGGCAATTTCCAGCAGTCTAATATTTTCGGGCAGTTTTCAGCAGTCTAATATTTTCAGGCAATTTTCAGCAGTCTAATATTTTCAGGCAGTTTTCAACAGTCTGATATTTTCAGGTAGTTTTCAGCAGTCTGATATTTTCGGGCAGTTTTCAGCAGTCTCATATTTTCGGGCAGGAGAGAGAAAATCTCAATTTTTCTAAGAAAGCCCTAAATTGGTAATTTTCTATAATTCTGGAAATTGTGGGTAAAATTATCAGTCTGATTTTTATTAATGAATTTTACAGTTACTATGGTCAAAATCCAGATCTGGATTTGAGGAATTTTTTTGAAGAATTTCTTAAGCGATCTCATTTACGAGATGAGCTATTAATGCTTTTGGGGTTTTTGTCCTTTGAAGGTTTCCCCAGTGAATAATATTGTGTCCATGTGTGCTGATGTGATGAATGTGTTTTTATTGCACTGCTGATATATTTATGTTTATCTGCAAATTTTTAAAGTTTATGCTAATGCTGAAAATTCAACATGGTATCAGAGCTTAGCATGTGAAAATACAGTAAAGGGATACTGCTGTTGTTTTGCACTAGATCTTGGAATAAGATTTGCAAATCTAACATTTGGATAAGTGACAGAGATGGCTACTGTTGGTTTCACTCCGGAAGAGAAGCTCTCTGGTTCAACAAACTTCAATTCCTGGAAGGCC
>LPNX010324867.1:266896-295040 GCA_001517045.1 Pseudotsuga menziesii | reverse complement strand
GAAAATCAGCCAACCTTTGAAAGGCTTTGGCATGATTGCATACAAGAAGAAGCAAGGAACACTGACAAGGTAATCAAGCAGGATAACCTTGCACTTGCATCAAAGACCAAGAAGTTCAAGAAGCCTTTCCCTCAGCAGAAGAAGGGTAAGAAACCTCAGGGTAAGTTTTTTGACATGTCCAAGATTGAATGTTATACTTGTCACAACTTTGGACATTATGCTAGAGACTGTAGGCAGAACAAGAAGAAACCCAAGAGAAGGTTTCAAGCATCTACTGCAAAAGCAGAGGAAGAAGAAGATGAAGAACCAAAGAAGAAGAAGAAAACCAAGGCTAATAAAACTGATGAGCCTAGAAGAGAGTACTATTTGATTTTTGCTTTAACTGGTTCTTTCTCTGCTTGCTCCACTTCTTGGTTGGTGGACAGTGGTGCCTCCAAGCACATGACAGGTAACCGTGGTACCCTTACCGGTTACAGAAAGAAGTTCACCACTCAGGTAGAACTTGGAGATGACTCCACTTACAAGATTGAAGGAGTGGGGTCAACTTCACTTCAACTTGACTCAGGTACGGTTCTTCATATTGATGATATTCTTTATGTTCCTAGGTTAAAGAAGAATCTTTTATCTATTGCTGGTTTTTAAGACAAGGGCCACAGAGTCCTCTTTATGGACAAAAAGGTCTTTTTATGGGCAAAAGACACAGATCTAGACTCAGCAGTTAAGATTGGGGTTCAAGAGGGAGACCTCTACAAGCCCTCCAAAGTTTCCACTCATGCTTTGGTACATCACACAGTTGATCCATGTGAACTTTGGCATAGAAGGTTTGGACACCTTCACTACACAGCTCTCCCAGGATTGCAGAAGATGGTCACAAGTATGCCAGAAGTTTCTCCAAAGCATGAAGGAATTTGCAAAGGATGTGCTCTAGGTAAGAACACTAAGAAATCCTTTCCCAGAAGCAAGAGTAGATCTAAAGGCATTTTGGATTTGATTCATTCTGACATTTGTGGGCCCATGTCTTCACCCTCCTTGAGTGGGTGTTTATATTATGTCTTGTTTATTGATGACTACTCTCGGAAGTCTTGGATTTACTTCCTCAAGGCCAAGAGTGAAACCTTTGACAAGTTCAAAGAGTTCAAGACACTGATTGAAAATCAGACTGGCATGCACATCCGTATCTTTAGATCAGATAATGAAGGTGAGTATGAATCTAATGAGTTTGATGATTTTTGTCGAGAAGCAGGAATTAAGAAAAAGTTGACAGTGCCTTACAACCCCCAGCAAAATGGGGTTGTAGAAAGGAAGAATAGAACGATCTGTGAGGCTGCTAAAGCCATGATTAGTGATCTAGATCTTCCTTTGTCTTTATGGACTGAAGCTACCGGAACTGCAATGTACATCTAGAACAGAAGCCCTCATGCTATCTTGGGTGAGAAGATTCCAAAAGAAGTCTTCATCAAGAAGGAACCTGCAGTTGATCACATGAGGATATTTGGCACTCCTATGTATGTTCATGTTGCCAAAGAAAAGAGGGCCAAGCTAGAGCCTTCCGGTAAGAAAGGCTTATTTGTTGGGTATAGTGATTGCTCGAAGGCTTATCGAGTATATATACCTAGATAGAGGTACATTGAGGTCAGCAGAGATGTGATCTTCCATGAGGAAGCGGTGTTTCGTAAAACACTAGAGCTTTCACCGGAAGATGCAGTTGCTCCACTTGAGTTTCCGGATTCAAAAATTCAGAGGAAGGAAGAGTTTGATGATCAAACTCCAGATGTTCCTGAGAACATTGAAAGTCCACTAGAAGAACTACTTGAAGTTCCTCCTTCCAAAAGGAGACCTGCTTGGTACCGAGAAATGGTACAAAAAGCCGAGAAGCATAAAGCTCCTCTAGGGACTTTCAGAGAAAGCATAAGACCACAGAAGTACTTCGGTCTTATGAGTCAACTTATAAGTTCAGAACCTTCATCGTACGAAGAAGCAACAAGTAAACATGTATGGGTTGATGCCATGATTGAAGAGTATAAGTCAATCATGAAGAACAATGTTTGGAAAGTTGTTCCCAGACCTACAGGAAAGTCAGTAGTGACTTATAGATGGCTTTATAAGATCAAGCATGTTGCATATGGCAGTGTGGAGAAGTATAGAGCCAGATTCGTAGCTCGTGGCTTCACTCAGAAAGAAGGCATTGACTATGACGAGACATTTGCACCTATTGCCAGGTACACTACCATCAGAACCATCATCTCACTTGCTGCAGTATTCGGATGGAAGTCACATCAGATGGATGTAAAGACAACCTTTCTCAATGGTAAGATTGAGGAAGCGGTTTATATTGAACAACCTGAAGGCTTTGTTACTCATGGGAAGAAGACCCATGTATGTAAACTGAAGAAAGCCTTCCATGGACTGAAACAAGCTCCGAGAGTCTAGTATGCCAGGATGGATGGATTTCTCCATAGCTTGGGGTTCTCCAAAAGTACAGCTGATTCTAACTTGTACTTTAAAGTTGTTCATAATCATGTCTTGATACTTGTTCTATATGTAGATGACTTGTTTCTTTCAGGTGATGAACAGTTGATAGACCAGTGTAAGAGGGAGCTTACCTCTGAATTCGAGATGAAAGATCTTGGATTGATGCATTACTTCCTTGGCTTAGAAGTCTCGCAAAAGCCAGGTGAGATCTTCCTGACACAAGGAAAGTATACAGTGGATATCTTGCAGAGATTTGGGATGCAGGATTGCAAGTCCATGAGCGTACTAATGACTACCAACTTGACAAAGTTGTGGGACTCGGCCTCTAGTTCACAGAATGTGGACTCTACTTTATACAAACAGGTCATTGGTTCCCTGATGTATCTCGTGCATACGAGACTAGACATCTGCTACATAGTCAATGCACTGAGTCAATACATGTCAGATTCGAAGCACATACACTTGGTAGCCGCCAAACATGTACTTAGATATGTGTGAGGAACTATCACTTATGGGCTCAGGTATACGTCCAGCAGTGGAGTATTATTATCTAGATATTCAGATTCAGATTGGGCTGGCAGTGCAGTTGACTGGAAAAGTACCTCTGGTTATTGCTTTAGTATGGGATCAGCAATGATCTCTTGGTCTAGCAGGAAGCAGGGTTCCATAGCTCATAGTACAGCTGAGGCTGAGTATATTGCTGCAAGCGATGCCTGGAAGGAAGCAGTTTGGCTCAGAAAGTTGTTATATGATGTGTTCGAGGGAAAGCTTGACTCAACAATCATCCATTGCGATAATTAGAGTTGCATAAAGCTTTCAGAGAATCTAGTGTTTCATGACAGATCGAAACACATTGAAATGAGGTATCATTTCATCAGAGACCTAGTGCAGAGAGGTGCTCTGAAGTTGCAGTACATTCATACAGATGAACAGATTGCAGATATCTTGACCAAGCCTCTGACAGCATCAAAGTTCGTGTACTTTCGTGGCAAGCTTGGTATGGTAGAGAATGCCTCTCTCGCTGAGAGGGAAACTTAATTTTCTGAGCAGCATCGAGAGCCCTTCTCTTCGGAGAATGGGACCACCTAGTCCGGGACCACGGTGAAGACTCAACCCAGTGTTCAGTGACCATTCTATTGAATGGTAGATATCTGGTCTGGGACCATGATATAAACCCAGATCTTCCCTGGGTAGACTCAACCTTGTGTTGAGTAGACATCTGGTCCGGGACCACGATGTAGACCAGTCTGGGACTGGTAGGCTCAGCTTAGTTCTGAGTAGCCATTCTCTGGGAGAATGAAGACACTGTAAGCCCTAGACGGGGCTGGGCATGTGTGTGGCACTTTGACCCTTGATCTATGGGCTTGGTGTGCTTCTCCAAGGATTAGCTACCCTTGGTTAAGTTACCCTAGTACCAGATCTAGGTGTCACACAATGTGTGAGATAAAAGCATTAATAACTCTCTTGGTTTATGATGTACTTTTGAAATACAAAAAGTACCACAAGTAATGACCATAGGGGCACTTGGTAAAAGGCCAAAGTCAAAAGAAAAAAAATAAAAGTACCTTTTTGATAAAAGTGAAAGTGAAATTAGGAAAATAATAAAAATATTATTATTTTTATCTTTCCTAATCTTGTCCACCTAAAAGGACCACAGGTGGAAAACAAAATTAAAGGACTTCTTATAAAAGTCAAAGGAAAAAATAAAAGTATCTTTTTGGTAAAAGTGAAAGTGAAATTAGGAAAAGAATAAAAATATTATTATTTTTATTTTTCCTAATTTTGTCCACTTACAGGTGAACAAAGGCTATAAAAGAAGATCAAGCCTTCTCATTTGTCACACACACTTTTGCTCTCACAAGTGAAGAAGACTATCTTATGTTCAAACCCTTAGCTAGGGTTTTCGGGTAGTTTTCAGTAGTCTAATATTTTTGTGCTGTTTTCAGTAGTCTGATATTTTCGGGCAGTTTTCAGCAGTTTGATATTTTTGGGCAGTTTTCAGCAGTCTAATATTTTCGGGCAGTTTTCAACAGTCTGATATTTTTAGGCAGTTTTCAGTAGTCTGATATTTTCGGGCAAGAGAGAAAATCTCAATTTTTCTGAGAAAGCCCTAAATTGGTAATTTTCTGTAATTCTAGAAATTGTAGGTAAAATTATCAGTCTAATTTTTATTGATGAATTTTACAGTTACTGTGGTCAAAATCCAGATCTGGATTTTGAGGAACTTTTTCGAAGAATTTCTTAAGCCATCTCATTTACGAGATGAGCTATTAATGCTTTTGGGGTTTTTGTCCTTTGAAGGTTTCCCCAGTGAAAAATATTGTGTCCATGTGTGCTGATGTGATGAATGTGTTTTTACTACACTGCTGATCTATTTATGTTTATCTGCAAATTTTTAAAGTTTATGCTAATGCTGAAAATTCAACAACTCTAGGGGGACCTAGTACATGTTCATAGGACTCAATTCGAATGCTTAGCATGTTGAAAAATACTGACATGAAGGCTCTAATAACCTACCAAGGGCGAAACACCAAGACAACTACCCCAACTTTGGAGGTGTGAGTGAAAAACTCAGAAATTATTAGCCATTTGTTCAACAACCAATAATAACTAAGGGAAAAAACACTCTGGGCTAGTCGGCTTGATGCTCAAGTCTGGGAAGCTGAGCCTTTTATAAAAAAATTAAATGCTAGGACATTTTTTACAATTTCCCCAAGGGGGTATGAACATGTATTTACAAAAAATAAAAAGGCTAGCTAAAGACTGGCTAACTTTGGAGCACACTGAACTTTTGAACTCTGGAGATGAGCATTCATCATGCTCAATAACTGGCGGCTCAGTAGGAAGTTCAACTATTGTACAAAATAGTTGGTAACACAGTCAGATATAGATTTTATTATGAAAAAATATGGAGCTTTTACAATCACTGCAAATTCACCCAAACCTGGCGAATGCAGTACCCGGTAGAATCACTGGGCAAATCCCAGCTGAACCTCAACACCCTCCTGTGTGAGTGTACAACTCAATTGTACGAAGCTTGATGATCCTGCTGCTCGCTCCTCCGTCTTCTCAATTAAATCCTCTGTTTGACTTTCTCTCCCTGTCTGTATCCCGTCTCTGTCGGAATACAAGTGTGTGTGTCCTCTCCACCAATTGATCTCTCTTTTATAACTTTAGATAAAGCGAAAACCCTAATTTCACTTTCACTTTAACTAGTGGTAAAGCAAAAACTCTAATTTCACTTTCAATTTAACTAGTGGTTCACTAAAGTTAATTTAGATCACTTTAATTTATTTTCCAAAGTAAAATTAGGAAAAATAAATTAAATACAACTGGTTTCCTAATTTAAGTCTTCTGCATGCAAGAACACATACATGCAGGAAGACCTTCCTTGTTGCTACTAGTTTAACAATTGCTTCAAAGTTCATAAATCATTGATATAAAGTGGGAATTACATATGAATGTTAAGTATAAACATGGCAACAGTTGATGGAGCTTTTGGTTTTTCAAAATTAGAAATATGCACATGCATAGAAACGTCTGCACAAACATCACCAAAGTAGGTTTTTTATCGTTCATGCAGGACAAAAAATACGGTTTGTGCAACAACATTGGAATAACTTGCACAAAGGATCAACAATAAACACAAACTATGCCAAGAAAAATCCAATGACAAGATCCAGAGTCATAAAAGAACAAGGCAATCTTCTAGAAGAAACAATCTAAGAATAGATACCAGCTCCTCCAAGCTAGATAGTGCCATGTCCTTAACTTAAAAGCACAAACCTTTAAGTCTAACACAACCTAAGCTTGTCTTGCCTCTCCTCTACCTGTATCCTCTCCTTTGCGCAACAATCTCTTCTCTTGCAGGCTCCAACAAAAGTCAAGACTCAACTCTACGTAGGGAGAAGTGGACAAGACCGCGAGGTCTTAAGAGAGTAGGGGGACCCATGCCTATCCTGTCCCTCTTTGTAAAGGTATTTTTTTTATAAAAGTTAATTTTTTTTTAATTTTCACATACTGGAGTTTCCCGATCCCCAAAATCCGAGGACGAACTCCCCAAAATGAGCAAAGTTTCTTGTTTTTGGGCCAAACATAGTGGATACTTAGGGACTTCAGGGGACGTCTATGAAGTATCGACCCGGTTTTCGAGACTTGGGGACGGTACTTGGGACGGGGACGCGAACCCAACCATCGAGGACGGGTACCACTGCAACATAGGATAAAACCCTGTTTCTCATAAAATTGTTGAGATTGATTGTGTAGATAAGTCCATTGCTTGATAGCTCCAGTCTAATTCGAAATGCATGATTAATTTAGACATGTGCTATTGATAACCGTTATGGATGATGAAGAATCCATAGCTGAAATTTCAAATGCATATTCTCCCATTGACTTCTCAGGCACCTCGGGCTTTCCCAACCATTAGCCATGTCTCTTACATGGGCGAAGTGTTCTGCTTCCAATCTTTTTTGAAATGGTGATTCAATTGTTGTGCACAATATGTCCTTTATTTGATTAGTGAATGAAATCAACATGCTTCATGAAGATAATAAGATATCGGTATTTGTTAATACTTTAAAGAAGGATGCTTGGATATGGTATTGCAGTCTTCCTTATAAATGGATTATGTCCCTTGAAGAATACTTTGCTATATTTTTTGAGATGTGGCATGTTGGTGAGGATGATATGGTAATTGCTGTAGAAAGAGGCTTCAATCGGTTAATAAAGCTGAGATAACAAATAATTCCCACTATTGAGCAACACCTCCATAATGATCCAAATGAAGAAGTAAATCAATATTCAGACATCGTTGAAGATCCTCCGCATGTTCCCATAACAGAAAATAATGAAGATTGGGGATTTTTTCATGATTATTTCAATGATGATGATCACATTTGTGCCCTAGATCAACCTTAAGAAGAAACCATTATAGAGGTCTATAATGAAAGTTATGAAGAAATTCATGAAGTATGTAATGCGTATGATGACACTCCTTCATGTTCATCATTTAGAGATGAAGTTTTGGAAGGTTTTACTCCTTGTAATATCTTTGGAACCAAAGCTTCAAAGGATGACCATTGTGAACATTAGGAGGTTAGTTATATCCAGGAATATGATGCAAGTGATGAAGACTACCTTCTATCTGACATAAGCGTTGATGAGGATTCTTGGATATTCATGGAAAATCCAATCTATGACATGTTTGAGGAGGAGAGTAATGAACCCGAATCTTTTGAAGGTTTTATTGATAATCTCGTCTATGACATCACTAAAAGAGAAAGTATTGAGTATATAAATGGTTGTATTGAAGATCCTATCTATGGGGTTTTTAGAGAAGAAAGCATAGATCATTACGCCTTGGGAAATCTTTATATGGAGGAAGAGCATGTAGTTTGTCCATATGATTAGTCTGAGCTATATATCGGGATCAGTAATGAAGACATAGAGAAGCAATGTAGTGAAGAGTAAGATGTGATGCAGTCAATAGAAGATCAGTTTTAGTCATCATCTTCACATGTAGAGGTTCTTTATGATTTGGAGCATCTTGGGGCTTACACAGAGAATTATCATTCGATAAGCCTTGTTGAGCAATGTGATGAAGTTGTTGCACTACCTCATCAGGCATATGTGTATATTAGTCCTATCCAATCTTGGATAGAGGAAGCCTGCGGGACCACCTATCAGTTTGGGAAGCAATTTGATGACATTATTCGTGCCTATGATTACCATGTAGCTTGCCCATTCTGGATCATCACGTAGGTTTGCATTTCTTAATAAATGTGTCCTTGCTTTCACTGGTAACCAAAGACAAGAAGATAAACTTTGAGGTTGATAAAATGCTTAGGTGGTTGCATTGGATCATAGTAGAAAAAATCGCCGATTTTTCGGCGATGTCCCGAAAAATCGCGATTTTTTCTGGCTGCCGATTTTTCGGCCCAAAAAAATCGCGATTTTTTCAAAAAATCGGACATCGCGAAAAATCGGCAACCATCGGGAAAAATCGGCAAACATCGGGAAAAAATCGGCAAAAATCGGCAAAAATCGGGAAAAAATCGGAAAAGATCGGGAAGGAAATTTTGACCCTATTGAAGTACAAAATTTGCATTTTTTAATGCTTGCCGCGGTTTGCCGATTTTTTCGCCGTGTTGCCGAGAAGATGTTTTCTGGACCCTCGCCGATTTTTTGCCGATGCCGATTTTTTCCACTATGCATTGGATATTTGATTTTACCTAAGATGTTTACTTGATCATGCTTAGAGTAGGAAAATAAGCTCCTTGAAGTGAGCATTTACTTTCTGCATTTCCTTTCAGTACTTAGGAATAATCCTCCCTTTCATTAATTAGTTTTCATTTGTTTGAATAAAGCAACTTATGGTTCATTACCTTTTTTCATAAAACTTATGCTACTGAGGTTTTCTTCGCAAGTTGAGATGTTTTTATAGATTATAAGAACCAGAGATTCTGGAGTTTTCGTATCCTCTCCTAGCCTGACGACTCGATCAAGCACACGACCCGCAGTTGGAGACAGAATGTTGACCACCTAGCCAACTAGGTGGGCAACCATGTACCATGCGCATGTACCATGTACCTTGAAAACAAGAAAGGTGCACTTAGATCAAAATTTTTCAAGCTCGAGAAGACTCAGCAATGCTACATTGCCCCTTTCTTCTCCATGAAATTTTCGCACCCCTATGGGGGATATTGTAATGATATGTTAGCCTGAGGGTCAATTTTTGTAAATATTAGTTACCTAAGACTTTATCATTAGGGAAGTCCTTCAATCAAGTGTTTTTTCCCTTGAATAATTAAAATTTCTTTTTTAGTGATTTTGATTATCTGAGTTTTTCTCTCAAAAATTCCTCCAAAGTGGTGAAAGGCGTTCCAATGATCTAGTCCATGGGGTGATTAAGGTCTAGGAATGTTGTATATTACCACGCTGGACATTATCCATGGTCTTGCGGAATTTCATTAAGTTTTGCCTAGGATTTTTTAATTTTGGGTGATTAAAAAATGTCCCCCAGCATAAAAAAAGTTGTAATGTAAAGACAGATAAGTGGCACCTAATGCCCATAAATAGGGGTATGGATACACACAATCAATTAAATTGGACGCCCTACACCATTGGGCCAAGTTTGAAGTCATTTGGATGAGTTTTGCTAAGGTTTTGGGCATGTTTTCCTAAGTTAGTCCAAAAAACCAGGAAAATTGGCCATTAATTAAAATGGCAAATTTTTGGAAAGTGCATGTTATCACACAAAGTGTAGCTACCCTCTAAGAATATCCTATCCGGGACAGTAGAGGTGATGTAACTAACCGGTGACACCACAAGGGCCTCGTCCACTACGGATGAAAGGTAGTTGTCACACCGGACAGACTCTTGTCGCTTGAGATCAATCCGGAGAATGATCAAGGGGAGACCCTGCTAGCCTATGAGTGTTGGTGCTCTTTCTCAATACACTCCTAGGGGTATGCAATGAAAGAAATGGGTGAATAAAGAGCAAGTGAATCTAGATCGAGAGAATGGACGTGGTATAGAAGGTTAGGGAAAAGTTGGGGAGGAGGTGATGTAGCTAACCGGTGACACCACAAGGGCCTCGTCCACTACGGATGAAAGGTAGTTGTCACACCGGACAAACTCTTGTCGCTTGAGATCAATCCAGAGAATGATCAAGGGGAAGACCCTGCTAGCCTATGAGGGCTGGCGCTCCTACTCAATACACTCCTAGGGGTATGCAATGAAAGAAATGGGTGAATAAAGAGCAAGTGAATCTAGATCTAGAGAATGGACGTGGTATAGAAGGTTAGTGAAAAGTTGGGGAGGCTTAGTGATAAGGAAAATTACCCAACTTAATTGAGAATGTACCACAAAGAGTTTAGAAACTTAGATCTAGAGAGGTCTAGCTAAAAGGAAGAAAACCCTAATGAGATCCACCTAGCCTTTTATGCAAAAGTGGACAAAGTGGACCCAAAAGAGTAAATAGGTGAAGTAAACGGATAGATCTGATGGCCTGAAGAAGAGATCTGTGGAATAGAAGTGGGTTCAAGCATACCCAACTAATAGATCTGAAAAATAGACCACCCACCTAAAGAGGGCACCCCCATCTAGAGAGACTAGTGCTAGATCCCAGGGAAATGAAGTCGGAATTTTATGAAACTTGAGATCTAGGGTTTATGTAATTATCTCTTAGTGGGTTTTGATGGCTATCATAAAAAAATCACCTGATCTATCAGATCTACAAAACTAGTGTTTGAAAGAAGAGGGTTTTATGGTGACGGTTGGATTAAGCCCCAAAATAGTAAAATAGATGCAAACATACCTAGAAATACTTGCTACTAATATTGTATGGTGACAATCTCTCCTTTCTGATCAATTACGAGTGTTTTCCATGCAATGCCAAGTGGAATTGATTTTCCCTCCATGAGAGCAAGTGCACCCTCCTCCTGCAAAAGAGTTCTACCTAAGTGAGAATCGATTTGCAAAAAGAGAGAGAAAATCAATGAAGAAAGAAACAACGAGCATCAAGATGATCACAAGATACAATAAAGATGCTCCTTGAAACTGGAGACGATTCGAGGAAGAGATATAAAGCTCCGTCACAATAGCGACCCCATCAAATCGCCCTCTCCATTAATGGTACGACCACTTGCAAAAATATTAGCAAAGCATAGATCCCCAAGAATGCTAGAATGATAAAGATTTTCCAATATCCACACAAAACGTTCGGCAAATTCCGATTGTTTTGCAAAAATATTTTATTATTCCAAGAGCTCGAGAGCCAAAAATCCATTTACAATGAGATCTACAGATTAGCCCCATACATCATACATGGATCAGCTCAATAATAGAGGGGGGCGCATCACTAAAAATGCCCGAGGAGGGGGGCGGACAACATAAACACGAGTAAAAACTTAGAATAACAAATGGTGGGGCTAGAAGGTTATACATGTCCTTCACTAGCATGGCCCCATGACACAATAACAAGGTGTGATCATCAATAATATCATGAAGTGATCAAAATCACTAAGACGCCCCCTCAAAAATACATCAAAATGCTCTCAAAGTGAAGAAATCAAGGGCGTGAGAACCCCATATAGAGTGAAGCTGATGCTGGATGATGAAGGTGACCCCAACACTGTTCCTTAGACTAATCATGTGCCATTTCCTTGCCTCATTTGCCCAAATCAATTTCCTCATTAGCCATTTTTTTATCATCAAAATGTTATCTCGGGAACATAAAACTGCCAATATCTCATCGGGGGCCAAAATCTGAAGCCAACTAGTTGCACGAATGGGTATGCACCATATCTATATGGTACAATCAACTGGCTGCACCCGATGTTTCCCTTTGGTGCCCTAGGAGGACACACCATCAATTACAAAGCATTTTATTTTGATTTTTCAGGGCCAAACTGCTGCAAAATGATAAAAAGACCATATCTCACCTTCAACTTCCCGAAACTGAAAACTGACTGCAACAATGGACTCAAAATGTCCAAATCAACTAGGAATGAGTACTCATTCACCATATGTCCATCACAAAGGTATGTTAGAGGCCCCATCCATGTCAGAACAACAATAATAATAATAAAGCCTATAAATGTTGATAATCATGAAAATATTACAAGCCATCATAGTAAACCACCATATCAAGCATGAATACGTCTAATGGACACTAATAGACCATAGATAATCATCATCCACAACCATCAGCCTAAAACTCATCTCAGACCTTGCTTCTAGATTGGCCATACTGGGTTGACCAGGTCAAGAATGATCAAACAATCACCTAAGTGCTAAGCTCTGATACTGTAAAGTACCAAAATGGATATGCATGCTCAATTATCTATGTTAACAATAAGACTCAAGTAGCTTCTACTGGTGATTATAAGCACAATACATATATATACATAATCTAAATCAAAATGATTAGCTGCTTTAAACAAGAACCTCCAGTGTATACTCATTTATAGATTTTACCATTTTGCTGGTTAAGGGTGAAGGTGAATGAAACCAGGTAAGGCCAAGGGGATGAATTGACATTAGACACTGTAAATATCTAGGCTAAAGGACAAGGGAATCCACACAACACATAAGCTGGACTAGGTAAACAATAGTGAATGGCAGTGTCTCACAAATGGGTGGAATAATGAGAAGACTCCACTAGACTCTAGACAAGCAACCTTTTTAGCAATTTATTTGCACAACAACATACACTAGTTAACCTGTAGAGGCAGGTGCCTTGGAAATCCTTCTGGGCTTCTAGAAAATGACAAAGACATGACCCTTGTCGGTTAGTCTCACCCTGTTCACCCATGGGGAAAACTAAGTCATACATTACAAAATGAATGAGTGCTCATCAATGTTATCGGAACTGGACCGGTCATTGAACCAGTGAAGCCCAAAATGTGAACCAGACCGGAAACCGACAAAAAACTGGGTAAAAAACCGGCTGACTAAAAAATACATAAAATATTCATATTTTGTAAAAAACATATATATTCATGTGCATACATATGAATCCAAACCATTAATATAGATATATGCAAAGTTTATCATATATATAGCAAATATGGGTGCAAATATCCAAAATAGCACCTAGTGCAATACATCTCTGAGGTTTTGAACCAAAGTACATTAACAAAGAGGCTCCAAAGTACATCAACAAAGTTCTATTTTCTGTTTTTTTTTTTAAATTGAGTTTCGTGAGTCCCCTGTCCAGACCCGCCGGTTCGGCTGGTTTTGGCTGGTTTCATACCCATTTTGGAAAAAAATCCGGTTTTATAATTTTTTTTTGTTGATCGCACTGACCAACCTTGTAAACCGGTTAGACCGTCTGGTTTTGCCAGTTCCGGTCCGGTTCCGATAACACTGGTGCTCATCCTGTAGCCATCAACCTTTTAAAACATTTATTTTTTTAACTTACCGGCTTCCAAGAGCAGGTGCCCTAGAAAGCCTTTTGGGCTCCATAAAATCGCTAAGGCCTAGCCTTGCTACCAGCGAGCATCCATAGCCCCAACGGGTTTTCCTCACCCTGTGGGGGCAATGAGCCTTACATCATACAATGGATGAGTGCTCATCTCTTGGAAACTGGCTAATTTTACTTTTATTTGCAGTAGTGTCTAAAGACACTTTTGTTTTGCTGGCTGGGCATCCATTTAGAAGAGTCATTTAAGCTCTGATGTTGTAGTGCCTTAAGACACTTTTGGTAAGACTACTTGTGTTCAAGACCTAGGGGAAAACCATCTTTGTGATAAGAATCACACAAACCAACATCGAGACACAATTTAAACATGGAGACATATTCCAACATACGGGTGAAGCTGGGGGAAATCTTAGATGTCACTAGTCAAGTTACAAGTCAAAGGTGAAACAAAAAGGAGGGAAATAAACTAATTGATGGAGACAATGAAGATGGTGCCAAGACTAGCACAATCTGTGTCACTAAAGGGAAATGACCAAATCCATACTATAAGTAGGGCATGGCCAATGAGTATACAAAGGAATCTCTTGGACATTACAACTAGATCATTTATACTATAGATTTTAGCAAGACCAATATAAAGTATCGCCAACATACAATCATTATCAACTGAGTCTCACTACTAAAATAGACAATAGAGCAAAGTCAAAATCCTCATGTACAAAACCATAATGTCATTCGGGTCATATACTTGCATCAATATGAACAATCTGAAGGGCACTGAAACATTGCTGCTACTTTACATAATGGGCATTGTCATACACTCTGCTCTAGGTCATGAAAATGGCTAACTCAGTCATCGAATCTGGGTCATGAGGCTCAGTCATGGCGTAGAACTGGTAAATATGGATGCGCTGGATCTGCTGAAAGTGGGAGATCATCAACTGGTGGATCATCATCTGCTGATCTCATAGTAAAGGACTGGCTCAAAGATATGCTCAGGTCTGCTCAAGAACAGTGGTAGCCCAACTACTATATATTTGACAACAGTGCCTAAAGTCACTTAGAGGGTGGAAATATTGTTTCCTAAAGTCAAGTTATGTTCCTAAGGTGGCATTAGAAGAAAAAAGTTCCCCCCACGCAAGTGTTTCTTAAGTTTGAAGTTGCCCTCTCTAGGAAGTGTGCCCTCCTCTCCATGGGCCCTTCCCTTACTCATGTGACAAGTGGCAAACATGCAAATGGGGTCTCCCTTCACTCTTTTCCTATTTAAGGAGGGTTCCCCTTCTCATTTTGGTTACAATCTCTCATGCTCTCTCCCTCTCTCTTGCTCTTGCTTCCATTTTGCTCACATTTTGGGCCATTGTAATTTTCAGCCATTTGGCTTTGTGAATCCAATTCTTTGGAGGAAATCTTGTGTGTTTGCTGCTCTATGGTGATTTGCTTCCATTCTATGATGATTTGCTTCCATTCTCAATAGCTACTCAAGTTAGGGGAGGCCAAAGAAGCAAACTTCTTTGCTTTGGTGAGATTTGTGGTAATTTTGCGATAGATTTTATGAGTTTTCCTTTTTGTAGTTAAGAACTTCATGTTTTTCTTGGTTGAAGTTTATGATTTCTTGGCTCATTATATGAATCTCACCTTCTTTTTAGTTGTGTAGCAAAGATCTCTCAAGTTGCAGGTTTCTTGAATCCAAGAGTGGGATTCCTTGGTTGGATGCGCCACTTCTTCAAACTTTGAAGAGCAAAGGGCATTTTTCTCCATTTTTAATTTAAATTTCTGTATATTTATTTTATCATATTCACATTTTAAATCTTGTTTAACTACTTGCAATCTCAAATTCTTTGAAGCTAGTTACTTGATCAATTTTGTTGAAATTTTGTAGACTTTATCTTTAATGACACTCATAGTGCCCCAAAGTGATTTTGGACATTTTTACCACTATTTTGATTGCTGTTTTTTAGCAAGTTTGTGAAAGAACAAGGGGAAACTCGGTCGAATTTTATTCACAAAAGGGTGCAAAGGCTACCCAAAAAGAACGACTTCAAAGCCACTGCCAAGAAGGGGTGAAATCTCACTTTTCCTACTTCTTTACTCATTTATTTTGCTGAAGTTTCTTTCATTGTAACAAGTTCAAGAGAGTCTCTTGGACTTGATTCTTTATTTTTTTTCAAAGTTATTTTTGAAGTTATTTTTCAGCCATCCCTTGCATTCAAAGGAGGTTGGGCTTGCCCACCCTTTCATTCCAAGTGAAGAGGGGATAGGGCTTGTTATTTTCCATTATTCACTTTTAATTGATTGCCCCATCTCTTCTTTAGGAAGAGGGTTGTGTGGCTAGGTTATAATTTGTTATTCTTTGAAATTTGTCATCCATTGCATGCAAAGGAAGTTGGGCTTTCCCACCCTTGCATAGCAATTGAAGAAGGGCTAGAATAATTTGTTTCATATCCGCAATTTTTTTTTCCCTACCCTTTCCATTCGGAAAGTGGGTTGTGAGGCTAGTGTTAGTTTGTTATTTTGCTTCAATTTATTCTTTTGTGTCCACACCTTGCAAGTGAATTGGCTTTGCCTTCCTTGCAATATCGTGTTGGCTAGTATAGTTAAATCTCTTTAAAGTTCTTTATTCTTTATTTCAAGATTCAATAAATTTTGCCCCAATCTTCGCCCTATATTCACACCCCTTGCCGGTTGGTCCAACTCTGGGTGACAAGAAAGGGAGAAGATTTAAGTTGGATAGATTAATAGGCACCCAACTTTTATCTTGATAAGAAATTGAGAAAAGAAAGGTTGACTTGTGGAGCTAGAGGGGTAGAGGTTGTTTGGAGCCTCGTGGCACTTAGTGTCCTCCTGTTGAGCATCCAACAATCTTTGGGATTGACTTACGGAGCTAGAAGGGAACCTTGTGTTCTCTTGTTGAGCACCCAACAATCTATCTCAAATCGAAAGAGATAAGTGTCTAGGTTAGTCACACTAGATTGGATTTGCAAGTCTTGTTTCACACATTAATTCCCCTAAGTTCAAGTGAGACCTAAAATGAAATAAAATTTACTGGACCATTTGCAAAACATTGCTTACTTGTTTCATTCTCACATTTACTTTCAGAGCATTTTCAGTTCAAGCACTTTACTTTTCAAAGCAAGTGACTTTCAAAGTTCAATTTAATTTCATTCATGTTGAGTTATTTTTTATGAGCAAACTATTTCATCGAATGTTCTAAAGATTTGGGATTTGTTGCCGCCTAATTCGCATCTCGAATAATGTGGAAAAAATCTTCAAGTCACTGGGTGTGACCTTGGTGGAAAGCTCGAGCCAAGTGCTGTCACTTGATACTCAGCTCCTCTGTCTAGGCCAACTCCTAGCGAAGCCAAGGGGGTTGGTCCCTATCTAAGTTTTTTACTGTACAAAAGAAATGATTGATTCTAGGAGTTAATGTGAAATGAATTAAAACCTTAGCAATGAGTTACTGCAACTGAATTATAATAACAACAACATTGTTAATTCAAACACCATTCATGACAATATGCATAAATTGATTTAACCATAAAAATGCGAAAGACCAGTGCCAATTGAATATGGAGTGCTTGTGTATAAGGGTCGTTGCTGTGGTCTCAGTGAAAGTATTGCAGTGTCTCGTTGGTAAGTTTTAAAATTTATTAGATGAGTTGATTAAGGAGTGGGTTAATTGTTGGTCGGTTTTATTAATCTGGTAATGATCTAGATTATTAGAAGGGAGGGGGATTCCCGATATACCACAAAGGTACATGGAATATGTCTAGACTCACATAGTGTGGTAGCACACAAGGAAATGTGGGCTTCATGGAGTCATAGGGGGATGTTCAACACTACACCAACAAGGATGTAGCCTAACGGGGCCCTGCGGTCGCTTTTCAGTGGTTCTCGCTTCCTTTGTACAATTTCTCCACATGTAGCAAAACACAACACTAGATTTTCATTGTTCAGGGAGATTAATTAAAAATTTAAACTAATTACTAGTAACCTAAACATTTTTCTGATACTCTCAAATGATCAAACAAAGTCGCAGTGGAAGTAGAGCATACGAGGATGAAGGCCTTGTAAATTTTAAATGTTTTTGAACAAAGTTTTCTGATTTAAAAAAAAGGTAAATCCCAAGAGCCTCTTTCCAGATTCAGTACTCGGGCAAGCCCTTATCCATGAACCTATACTCAAGAAATCAAGGGGGTTTATTTTAAACTCAACAATGCGTACAAATTAAAGTTCTCTAATTACTACACTGCTCAAATCTTTTCCCTTTCAGTACTTCAGTATAGTGCATTGGGTAAGTATTCAGATTACTTTGCAAATAAAAACTTAAAGAAGCACTGAAATAGTGAAAGAAAGCAACAAACTACACTAACAGCATAAAAACCACGAAAATGGACACTGACGCAAATCCCCCCAGGGGGGATGGGGAGCAGGCTCTGATGAGCCTACTCAAGCCTTATTACAATCTTGCAAACATGAAATAAAAGTGCACTTTGGTCCTTATACTTTGGATCCAAAGGCTTACAACAACAGAAAAGAAAAGACTTTTGGTGAAAGGGGAACTCCGTTGAGCTCTTAATGGTTCATTTTCTCGCAAAACGGCCAAAGTTTCCTTCTCCTTTTTGTTATACCTGCAAAGAATTAGCAAGGAATCAAATACAAAAGATGCTGAAAGACACTTTAAGAGTGTCTTCGAACAATCTCCGAAAAATCTTAGAAAAATTCTAAGTCAAACTAGTTTAAGGAAATAACAAAATAACACAAAATGACAAGTCTTTTTGTGGATCTTGACTCAGTTTTAGGGAAGCCAATGGAAAGCACTCTTATCTTGCAAGATTTAACTTTTCAAATATAAAAAAAACTGAAACTTTTATCTTAGCCTTTAGATCTTAATCAAGAAAGCAACTAAGAAACAAAAGAATCTATATAGTAGATCTAGCTTGCATATGAAATCTATTTATGGAACAACTAGCATCTATTTGCATTTGTTAAAGGAACGAGATCTAAATGTGATTTTAACCCTTTAAAATGATAGATCTAAATCTATTTGCAAATTAAAATAGTAACCAAAGTAGAGAAGGTATAAAGAGAAAGAGAATAGTAGTTTGGATCTTTGAGCAAAGAAGATTTCGAAGGTTTAGACACGTGGGGCATCGAGGGTTTGATCTTCTGTAAGAGATCTGAAAGAACAGGAGCAAGCAAGCTCTTTGCTTTTTCAAATCAAATAACCTGCAGCTAGCAACATACTTTCACACAACCCATTAAATCTAGAAATGGAACAAGATAGAAACCAAGACAATATGAGCATAAACAAATGATACATATAAATCTTGAATCTCTAACTTACTGCAAATAAGAGATTAACTATATCAAACAAGTTCTAGCAATCCTTCCTACAAAATCGATACCAATCCTACCAATAGACTAGATTTTCATAAAGCAAGTGCACAAAGACCAAATACAGGTTGCCTCATTAAATTGAGATAATACATCATCTCAATTGATAGCATCACACAACATAGACCTCCAAAGCCTCTTTATTTCTCAATATCGAAAGATAGTACAACAATTACAATTCTCAAGCCTTTTCTCAGCAAACTCTACCTAGTTTAAAAGAGGAGAGCAAAGCTTTATTTATAACAAAAGCAGGCTCAAGGGGGCACCACCAACACTGAAGATCAAGCTCAGTTGAGCTTGAGTGATCTAAGGAATCGGTTGGGATATTATTAGTCTAACTGAAGTGTTGGTATGGAGGAAGTGACACCTCAAATGAGGTAGGCGACCTCACTCCACCAACAAAGCCACATCAACAAAACGCATGCGCTCCATTCGCATGCACTCACCAACCCCTTACGCGATTGTACGATTCAATATGACATGAGAGATCCACACCAATTAAATACTCATTAATATCCAAACATTGATGCATGATGGATCCACTTTGGAGTATATCCAAAGTTTACATGCGATGAGAAATAAAGGGGGGGTCCACTCCTTGGCTAGCGTAACATTTCCAACCATGCTAGCGTGAGTCCTTGGTGAGTTGATGTCACCATCCAATAGTCACGCTACCTTATTCAAACCAATGCATGGTATACTCATTAACTAAACCAAGGTTTGAATGTAGCATGAATATGAATGGGGCTCCACTCCTTCATGCTAGCGTAACCCCACAAACCACTTACGATTCCTCTAAAGCTTGACATCACCATGCACTTAACCATTCGCTTACCTTTAAACTCCAACAGAGTCTTGACTTGCTTTGTGGAAAAGGGGCGCATGAGATGGGGACCACCATGCCCTATCATCCACTAACCATTAAAAAAATATATCTTGACTTTTAAATATTTTGACCCATGCCAAAATGATGCATTTTTTACAATTAAATGCCACTTTGATGCTCTGTTAGCCAAATAATGCCTTCCAGGATGTTTTAGCTGCCTGAAACATAGTGAAAGTGGCCATCGGGGTAAAGATGCTGCTCTGAGTGTGAAAACAAGCATCCCCACTCTAAAAAACAGACTCCGGACCCACCAATTATTACATTTTGAAATTTTTTAATTAAACCATTAAAAAATTGCTTAAAAAACAAAAAAAATATTTTTTTCGGAATCAAACGAAACTCTAGGGTGACCTAGTACATGTCCATACAACTAAATATTGTTGTCTAGCACGCTCATATACATTGACATGTGAACTTTAATAACCTCCTAAGGCCTAGCTGCCAAGACTACCATTCCTGCTTTGGAGGAGCGGTGAAAAACTCGAAAATTATACATCGCTTATTCAGCATTGCATAATAGACAAGGGAAAAACACCTTGGAATGATCGGATTGACGTTTAAGTCTTAGGAAGCCAAGTCCTTTACAAAAAAAGAGGTCGTGCTAGTACATTTATTACAACTTCTTTGAAGGGGTATGAACATGTGGTACAAAAATAAAAAGGCCATGAAGGCCTGAATGGACTTCTGAACTCTGAATTTGAACAAGTATTTGTTTATCTTTGGCGGCTCACTGAAAGGCCAACTAGATGCAACCTAGTTGGTAACATGATTCATTTCATTACTAGTTCATTATCTATCTTGTGTTTATATTGACAAGTTTTGTTTATTGACTCCAAAACCCAATAATTGAGGCACTGGAATTGTGAGATTTATTTGTTACATTCTTTAACTTTATATTGATCATTTGCAAAGGGCTTGCCTGTCATTGAAAATTGTTGCATCTTTGCATAATTGCTTGTCATTGAACTTAAGTAAACTTCAATAAATTTTAACTCCTAATTAAAACCTTTAAGAAACTTAGTAAGTAGGGACTACCCCCCTTGACCTTTGGTAGTTGTTGATGAAATTGTCATTGATGCCAACATGGACTTGCAGTGGCCCCACGGGATGTCATTGATGCCACCAAGTCCCACCTGCAATACCTTGATCCCTTACAGAGTGGGTTCGTGCTTTGAAGCACCTTGTACCCAGTTGACATGGTCCCTGTGCATGGCTAAGGTGGTTGAAGAAGCCCATGATGCTTCTTGCCTGATGAAGAAGCCTTTGGACCCACATTTGTTGGGTTAATGGTCCTTGTACCTTTGAAGCAATGGTGAAGATAGTGTGGCTCAGGTGTGTGGAGTTTTTGATGTGTTAATGAACAAGTCCTTGCTCATGATGCTCCTATTATTTGAAAGAACACATAGATGAAGCCCTTACTCTTGATGAAGTCTTGGTTTGTGAGCCTTTGGATATGCTACTCATCATGATGCCTTTGCATATGATAGCTTGGGTAGGGCATCTGGGGTCTTGGAACCCTTGAAGATGGCTCTAGGGAAAAATAAAGATAAAGGCACCCCTCATGATAATGATGACATGGTTTATGAAGTCAAACCCTTGGACTTGATGAAAGCTGGTGGTAAACTTGATGGAGTATGGTCAACAAACCTTAAGGCTTGACCATTGACGAAGATTTGTATTACAAACATCAAATATTTTTTATGTCAGCCCAATAAAAATTAGAAGTCGGCTCAGAATAAGAAATAAAATATTTTTTATACAACAGGTCGGCTCACACAATATTTTTTCAAGTCGGCCTCAAAAAATTCATAAAAATGTGTATAAATACCCCTATCAACGACCTCATTTTGAACATACAAAAATTTTGGGGTTAGCTCTGAATTTCGGCTGTTTACTGAGGCTGCCTCAGGACCGAGGGTTATAGCAGGAGATGAGCAGCAGACTGTGGAAATTTCGTGGGAGCAGTCAAGACATTTTTTTTGGGTGTTTTTTGTAGTAGTTTGAAGAAAATTTCGGGAGAAGAAGCTGACGAAATTCGTGGGCAGCAGCAGTCAACAGTTGGAGGTCTGAAATTTGGAAGTTTATGTGTACATACTCTCTGAATTTCGGGTAGATAAAGGTAAACTCAGTGCCAAGGGTTACAGTACCCGAATTTCTTTAAGTCAGTCTGAGGTTTATATTTTTGAGGGTTCCTCTTAAGCATAAAACAGTCCCGAACTTTCGCTGAGGTGCACACAGTCCAAGACTGTGGTCTGTAGCAGCAGCATAATACACAGTCCGAACTGCTAGTTTTGAAATTTTCAGACTTCAAACAGTCTTTGACACAAGCTGTAGCAGAGACTTATCGCTCATAGAAGCATGTGAAGAATTTGTCAAGTGTTACAAGGGACAGATTTCGGGTGAAAATGATCAATCAAAGTCGAGCCTGCCAATGTTAGCATTTGCATGTCCAGCAGCTGAAGCCCAGACTTGATGTGAAGCATTCAAACAAGCAACATTTTTTTTTATTATGATAGAAGACAGAGCTCAGTAGCAAACAGTGACTTACACAGTCCCGAATTGAATCATTTTCAGCATATAAACAGTCCCCAGTTTTGACATCATTTAAAGCATATACACAGTCCGAATTTGACTTTGCCTCAGTCTCAACATAGACATAGTCCCGAAGTTGACAAAGGTTGAGGTCTTGTCTGGGCTCTTCCACAAGACATACACAGTTCATGCATGAAGGTGATAGCCAAATTGTGAAGACAAGCAACAAGACATGATGACATGACAATGTTTTGAAGATTGAAGTATATCTCATGCTACTAAAGTCATTTGTGTATGATCACACATATACATATCTATCTCAGGATGTATGAAGACAAGCATTTGAAACTCAGGTAACATCTTATCGCAGTTCTGCAGCAAAAATGGTTTGACCTTAAAACATACAAATTGAAGTCATCAAGTTTGGTTCAAACATCTTAATTTAAGTAAGTTTATGCAGACCTCTTGTGTTAGGATTCAGTGTTTTGTATAGTTAAATGTGCAAGAGTTTGAGGACACCGTAAGCCTTGGTTTGATAAACTGGGAAGCAGGGTTAAGCCCTAATGATATTTATTGATCAACTTTTGACTAAGTTGAGGCTTGACTGGTTGGCATACACTGTACCTTAAGCAAATCTTTGATATGAGCATATCTCTTGGTGAACAAATTGGTTTTGTGGAATGAGTGGCAGCTGTGTCAGATTGAATTGAATGCATTTGAGAGTCAGAATCTGTTATGACAAGTATTTAGGGATTGAATGAAGGGCTGTCTGTAGGGTTAACTAGAAGTATACTTGCTCAGATTTGTGACAGTACGTCACTTAGCACAAGAGCAGATTATGTACAGTCATTGAAGTTGCCTAATTTGAAAGAAGGCTATTTGGAACAGACTTGTCATAAGCTAAAAAGGTGAGCATGCTTGTATTGAGGACAGTTTGGGGCTGTGTATGGGAAACAAATAAAGACAGCCTTAAGGACTGAAAGAGTTGAACATAATTGATTTACTATTCATAGATGATCTTGACAGAGACTATGAGTGGTTAAAGGCAGAATTGTATCCTATAGAAGGAGCTGATTGAATGAACAGTGACTGAAGACTGTTAGCAGACTATTCTGGACAGTTATAAAGAAGATTTGCATGTATGAAGAAGAGCTTGAGCAGAGTTGAAAGAAGACCTTGATTGAAGACTCAGTGCATGCTTCTTGACAGATTTTGGATAGAGATTGAAGGCTGTAAACTGTTTACACAATGATGATGGTATGATGTATACTTGATGCATTTTCCTTGATGATGTATACCTGTTGTTACTACATGATGATGCAATATGCATGTTCAGGACTTGATGATGATCTCCCATGCTAAGGTATATGATGTACAAGGTAAGTTTTGTGATACAATGGTGTAATTTAGTATGATATTGATATAAAATGTGAAGGATAAAGTAGTGATATATAGTATGATGAAGAATGCTGAGATATGAAGAGATCAGTGGAGTATAAACAGTAAGAGAAGGTTGAACAGCAGACTGTTACACCTTGAGAGCAGACTTTGTTGAAGTGGTAAGTGATGCAGCTGTTACAGCATCTTGACAGTGACCTACATTGACGTGACAAGATAGTGACAGCCATTCATATGACAGTGACAGGTTGATGACATTGACAGTGCTTACACAGTGAGACATGTGGATTGATAAGGCTTCTTGAGCAGAGGTTAATAAGCAGAGATTGACCAGAGATTCATGAGCAGCAGTGAGCAGTGTTGATGATGGGCAGATGAGCATGAGCTGAGACAGTTGACAGCAAGAGACTAGTGATTGATGAGTTGATGTAACTATAATCTTTGATTGTAAATGCAAGCTTGTCTTGCTTTTGAGGTTAAAATACCTCAAACCCTTCTTAGCATGGTCTAAGAAAACCAGGCAGGGTCCTGGATTCAGAGTAGGTGCTCTATGTATCAATAGGTGCTGATTTTGCCTAACGGTTGTAGCCAAACCAAAACTAATATAAAAAGATTACAAATTCATATGGTGTGGTGTTTTTTTGTGTTATGGTTCTTGATGAGTTAAATGCTATGATATGTGAATGATGAAGTTTATGAAATGATTATGAGATTGGTAGAATAATGAAATGATGAATTGGTAGTTAAGTGTGACAGGTCAAGAAAAATTGTAAAATTGCTTTACACTGATTCACCCCCCCCTCTCAGTGTCTAGAATTGGTATCAGAGCCGGCCTTCGTCACAAGCCTAGCAAGCTTGAAGGAGATCCTTAGACACAATGGAGGAAAAGAAAGAGTCATCAAGCAATGACGTGCCTGTACTTGATGTTATAGATTATTTCAGTTGAAGGAGCAAAATGAAGGCTTATCTAAAGAAGTTTGGTGTTTGGGAAATTGTCATCAATCCACCCGCTCCATCAAACAAGAAAGGAAAATCAGCTGCACAGAAGGAAGCGAAGAAGGACAACACTACAGCCTTGAAGTTCCTCATGGATGGACTTCCCAGCTCACTGAAGGAAAGTGTAGGAGAGTACACATTGGCAAAAGACCTATGGTTCAAGCTGGAGAGTGAGTATCAGAAGGCAAGACCAGAACCCGAAAAGACAGATCAGAAATCAAAAGACAAGCCCCCAGAAGAGCTAAATCAAGAAAAAGATAAACAAGAAGAGGACTCTAGTAAAGGTATGGACTCTTGTGATTATAATGATAGCTTGTGTGATGAAATTAAGAAGGTTCTTGCAGAAGATGATGAAAGGCTATCAAAGACTGCACATCAGATACATCTCACGTTGCTAAATATTGATCTTAGAGCCAATTGGTTCCTAAACACAGTAAATCTGAACTAGAGTGATTTCTCGAAGTTCAAAAAGGAAATCTTGGACTCCTTGAATGAATATCAGCAGAAGACCATGTCAATGAAAGTGTTGCTTCAAAATCTCAAAGACAAGGACAAAGAGTTGCGAGATCAAATGAAAGACAAGGATGTTGAAGTTGAATAATTAAAGACTGAATTGATCAGTCAAAAGGAAGAATCAGAAAAGCCTGCTCAAGAGCTTGAAGAAACTAGAGAGGTCAATCATGACCTGAAGACTCAGTTGGAGGAAGCCAAGAGGACAGAAGAAATCTTGAAGAGACAGCTAGAAGAAAAGGAGGATACAATCCAGAAGCTGGAATTGGAGGTAGTTGGTCTCAGGAAGAAAGATAAGAAGAATGAAGCCTTGGTCAAACTCCAGGACAGTTCAATTGTCCTAGATAAGATCTTAGATTGCCAAAGATCTCCACTCGACAAAACTGGTCTTGGTTACAAGAAGAACAAAGAAAAATCTGAAGATGACACTTGGTCTCTGAAGACTCCAGAAGCAGGTCCATCAACGTCCAAAGCTGCTCCCCAGGCACCTGCACATGACAACAAGGATTTTGGAAGTTCAGAGATGAAACAAGGAGTTAGGTCTGTTCATCAAAGCAGCTTCATAAAGAAAACAACTACAAGACCCAGGTATGAAAGTGGCTTCAATGGTTATTGTTATTTTTGTTCTAACTTTGGTCATAAGGCTATGGATTGTAGGTTCTATGGAAGAAAGGCTGGAAGCCCCAATGACTCGGTTAGATGTTGGACATGCAATCAAGTCAGACATGTTGTTGCCACATGTCACACATTGAGATGCTACACCTGCAGTGGGTTTGGACACAAAGCCCATGAATGTGCCAGTCAAAGAAGTCAAGCAAGAAGGAGTACTCCATACACATCAGCAAGAAGATTTGAAGATTAGAAGACAAATGCCTACAGTCAGGGATACACTCAGACATGGAGAAATGAAGCGGATCAAAGAAGTGTTGGAAGTTCCAACAGCTCAGTCAGGTGCTGGACATGCAACAATGTTGGTCACATTGCTGCACATTGTCATAAGATGAGGTGTTATAGCTGCAGTGGCTTTGGGCACAAAGCTCAAGATTGTTGGAGTACACGGAAACAATTCTTGAGAAGTTACCTAGACAACTCATCAAGGAAAGCCAGTACAAATGAAGGAACAAATGCTCAAAGGACAGATGTCAAGAAGCAGGTATGGATGAGGAAGACAGAGCAGTTGCAGATAGGAGAGGTTGATCAGAGCAGGGAAGATGGCTTCCATATGGCAAGCCAAGTGTAAGGTCTCTCAAAGACCTTAACACACCTTGAGTTCATGAGGCTGGAGAATGAACTCAAAGGAGAAAAGATGGTTACTCCAGGCATAGAGACAGGTCCTAGGATCGTGCATATTGACAGGGGGAGTAGTCAGCAGTGGTCAGAGATTTCAGACACAGGTATGTGGACACCCTTTGCCATTGATGCCAAAGGGGGAGAGATGAAGACAAAGGGAGAGATGCAGACAAAAGGGGAGCATGCTCATAGGGGGAGCATGAGTTGTTGTCATCAATGACAAAGGGGGAGATTGTTGATGAAATTGTCATTGATGCCAACATGGACTTGCAGTGGCCCCACGGGATATCATTGATGCCACCAAGTCCCACCTACAGTGCCTTGATCCCTTACAGAGTGGGTTCGTGCTTTGAAGCACCTTGTACCCAGTTGACATGGTCCCCGTGCATGGCTAAGGTGGTTGAAGAAGTCCATGATGCTTCTTGCCTGATGAAGAAGCCTTTGGACCCACATTTGTTGGGTTAATGGTCCTTGTACCCTTGAAGCAATGGTGAAGATAGTGTGGCTCAGGTGTGTGGAGTTTTTGATGTGTTAATGAACAAGTCCTTGCTCATGATGCTCCTATTATTTGAAAGAACACATAGATGAAGCCCTTACTCTTGATGAAGTCTTGGTTTGTGAGCCTTTGGATATGCTACTCATCATGATGCCTTTGCATATGATAGCTTGGGTATTGCAACCCAATCGTGGGCATTTGGGGTCTTGGAACCCTTGAAGATGGCTCTAGGGAAAAATAAAGATAAAGGCACCCCTCATGATAATGATGACATGGTTTATGAAGTCAAACCCTTGGACTTGATGAAAGATGGTGGTAAACTTGATGGAGTATGGTCAACAAACCTTAAGGCTTGACCATTGACGAAGATTTGTATTAAAAACATCAAATATTTTTTATGTCAGCCAAATAAAAATTAGAAGTCGGCTCAGAATAAGAAATAAAATATTTTTTATACAACAGGTCGGCTCACACAATATTTTTTCAAGTCGGCCTCAAAAAATTCATAAAAATGTGTATAAATACCCCTATCAACGACCTCATTTTGAACATACAAAAATTTTCGGGTTAGCTCTGAATTTTGGCTGTTTACTGAGGCTGCCTCAGGACCGAGGGTTATAGCAGGAGATGAGCAGCAGACTGTGGAAATTTCGTGGGAGCAGTCAAGACATTTTTTTTTGGTGTTTTCTGTAGTAGTTTGAAGAAAATTTCGGGAGAAGAAGCTGAGGAAATTCGTGGGCAGCAGCAAAAAGCAGTTGGAGGTCTGAAATTTGGAAGTTTATATGTACATACTCTCTGAATTTCGGGTAGATAAAGGTAAACTCAGTGCCAAGGGTTACAGTACCCGAATTTCTTTAAGTCAGTCTGAGGTTTATATTTTTGAGGGTTCCTCTTAAGCATAAAACAGTCCCGAACTTTCACTGAGGTGCACACAGTCCAAGACTGTGGTCTATAGCAGCAGCATAATACACAGTCCGAATTGCTAGTTCTGAATTTTTTAGACTTCAAACAATCTTTGACACAAGCTGTAGCAGAGACTTATCGCTCATAGAAGCATGTGAAGAATTTGTCAAGTGTTACAAGGGACAGATTTCGGGTGAAAATGATCAATCAAAGTCGAGCCTGCCAATGTTAGCATCTGCATGTCCAGCAGCTAAAGCCCAGACTTGATGTGAAGCATTCAAACAAGCAACATTTTTTTTATTATGATAGAAGACAGAGCTCGGTAGCAAACAATGACTTA
>LPNX010324867.1:238674-266749 GCA_001517045.1 Pseudotsuga menziesii | reverse complement strand
GAAGTTGACAAAGGTTGAGGTCTTGTCTGGGCTCTTCCACAAGACATACACAGTTCATGCATGAAGGTGATAGCCAAATTGTGAAGACAAGCAACAAGACATGATGACATGACAATGTTTTGAAGATTGAAGTATATCTCATGCTACTAAAGTCATTTGTGTATGATCACACATATACATATCTATCTCAGGATGTATGAAGACAGGCATTTGAAACACAGGTAACATCTTATCGCAGTTCTGCAGCAGAAATGGTTTGACCTTAAAACATACAAACTGAAGTCATCAAGTTTGGTTCAAACATCTTAATTCAAGTAAGTTTATGCAGACCTCTTGTGTTAGGATTTAGTGTTTTGTACAGTTAAATGTGCAAGAGTTTGAGGACACCCTAAGCCTTGGTTTGATAAACTGGGAAGCAGGGTTAAGCCCTAATGATATTTATTGATCAACTTTTGACTAAGTTGAGGCTTGACTGGTTGGCATACACTGTACCTTAAGCAAATCTTTGATATGAGCATATCTCTTGGTGAACAAATTGGTTTTGTGGAATGAGTGGCAGCTGTGTCAGATTGAATTGAATGCATTTGAGAGTCAGAATCTGTTATGACAAGTATTTAGGGATTGAATGAAGGGATATCCGTAGGATTAACTAAAAGTATACTTGCTCAGATTTGTGACAGTACGTCACTTAGCACAAGAGCAGATTATGTACAGTCATTGAAGTTGCCTAATTTGAAAGAAGGCTATTTGGAACAGACTTGTCATAAGCTAAAAAGGTGAGCATGCTTGTATTGAGGACAGTTTGGGGCTGTGTATGGGAAACAAATAAAAACAGGCTTAAGGACTAAAGGAGTTGAACATAATTGATTTACTGTTCATAAATGATCTTGACAGAGACTATGAGTGGTTAAAGGCAGAATTGTATCCTATTGAAGGAGTTGATTGAATGAACAGTGACTGAAGACTGTTAGCAGACTATTTTGGACAGTTATAAAGAAGATTTGCATGTATGAAGAAGAGCTTGAGCAGCGTTGAAAGAAGACCTTGATTGAAGACTCAGTGCATGCTTCTTGACAGATTTTGGATAGAGATTGAAGGCTGTAAACTGTTTACACAATGATGATGGTATGATGTATACTTGATGCATTCTCCTTGATGATGTATACCTGTTGTTACTACATGATGATGCAATATGCATGTTTAGGACTTGATGATGATCTCCCATGCTAAGGTATATGATGTACAAGGTAAGTTCTGTGATACAATGGTGTGATTTAGTATGATATTGATATAAAATGTGAAGGATAAAGCCGTGATATATAGTATGATGAAGAATGCTGAGATATGAAGAGATCAGTGGAGTATAAACAGTAAGAGAAGGTTGAACAGCAGACTGTTAGACCTTGAGAGCAGACTTTGTTGAAGTGGTAAGTAATGCAGCAGTTACATCATCTTGACAGTGACCTACATTGACGTGACAATATAGTGACAGCCATTCATATGACAGTGACAGGTTGATGACATTGACAGTGCTTACACAGTGAGACATGTGGATTGATAAGGCTTCTTGAGCAGAGGTTAATAAGCAGAGATTGACCAGAGATTCATGAGCAGCAGTGAGCAGCGTTGATGATAGGCAGATGAGCATGAGCTGAGACAGTTGACAGCAAGAGACTAGTGATTGATGAGTTGATGTAACTATAAGCTTTGATTGTAAATGCAAGCTTGTCTTGCTTTTGAGGTTAGGATACCTCAAACCCTTCTTAGCATGGTCTAAGAAAACCAGGTAGGGTCCTGGATTCAGAGTAGGTGTTCTATGTATCAGTAGGTGCTGATTTTGCCTAACGGTTGTAGCCGAACCAAAACTAATATAAAAAGATTACAAATTCATATGGTGTGGTGTTCTTTTGTGTTATGGTTCTTGATGAGTTAAATGCTATGATATGTGAATGATGAAGTTTATGAAATGATTATGAGATTGGTAGAATAATGAAATGATGAATTGGTAGTTCAGTGTGACAGGTCAAGAAAAATTGTAAAATTGCTTTACACTGATTCACCCCCCCCTCTCAGTGTCTACAGTAGTTGGGTCTAAACGGAGGAATTAGGAATCGAGGTGACATTGGGTTCTAAGCTCATATTTGCCCTCAAGAACACACCTAGCGGTTGGGAGACTTTTCGGCAGTGAAGTGTGTTTTAGGCGGTAACAGGCTCATTGAAGGTGATTTGAAGTTCAAAGCATATGTTGTGGATCTAATTGGCTGAATATCAATGCTGAGAATTGCTTGCATCAAATGTGTTTTGTAGGGCTGAAATCCGGGTTACATTGTTTAGAAGTAATTAATTGTGGGTTGTTTCCCTTCTAATTAGCTTTGTGCTTATGGCTGAGAATGTAAATGGTGTATCATCCCTCTTAATTTGAGTTTGCTGCAAATTTGCATTATCCATTTTATAGGCTCACCCTCATGCATGTTTGGAGGTCCTCTTTTGTTAGGGTGCCTCAAGTTAATTCTTTGCATTAGTGGACAACAAAGTAGGGGTAGTTGTTGCTTGTTTATTTCAGCCTCACACTGTCCTTGTATCATAAGAAAACAACCCATTAGATTTGCTTTTGTGACTCTATATGCCCAAAATTGTTCTAGACACTAATATCCCTTTCAACCATCCCTAAAAATTATAAATTCAACTCCTCTTGCTGTTAACAAATCTGAAGTATATTCAAGTATAAAACAGAAATCAGATTTGTCCTCAGTTGTATCAGTATTCCTTGTGACTCATATATTAAGCTTAGGGTTTCTTAGGGATACCCTCCTTGTGCCAGAGGAGAGCCAGCCAAAAGTGTGTGGAATTGCTGTGGTGACAGTGTGTAGCCTTTCGGTAGTGCCCCTAAGGTCTTACTTGTGTTTTAGGACTTCATCACATAAAGTAAGGGTTTGGTGGTAACACTAACTTCTACGTAGACCAGTGTTTTATACATTGTTCACTTGTTATCACTTTGAATCTACTATTAAATGATTTAGGGAACTACGTTTTTTATTGTTGTTACACTCTGTTTTTAATATGTTTACTACATTGTATTTCTAATGTGTCTAATATTTGTATTTTGCTTGTATTGTAGCTTGAGAACATTGCCTTCAACTGTAGGAGATTGTCACTCTCTGCTTGAGGTGCTTACTTTTCTTATTTTAAACTGAGATGTATAAAATGGACTGCAGTTTAAAATTGTTGATGCTAGTTAATGCTTTATGATAGAATACATACATCGAACCTTCTAAAGTTTGAAAAGCCTAGTAATTCTAATTAATTCTAAAGATAAGCATGCATCAGAAGCGTGGAAACTGCTCATGTGATATGAAAGCTAATCAGGTGATGTTGTGACGTAGGCTGATTTCTCTTCAAACCTTTTGGGAGAGTTGCCAAATACTTTGGGAAACCTAACAAATATAAAGGTAAGATACAATATGATTTGAACATTTTTATTGTCTTCCATTGTCTTTTATTTTAAATGTGTAGTAAAGTGTTCTTTTCACTTTGTTTTATTGGTGCTACATGTTGTAAATTTGTCCTCTTGAATATTAATATGGCACAATGATTACTTGACATTGGGATGGGTTAAATCAATGTAAATCATTTCAGATTCTTTGATGCTCATGCTCTCTGGGTCGGGTGGCGAGGGGGGGGGAATATAGTGTTAACTGCATTATAGGAATCCACTACCTTTTTAAGGCGATGAGCACTTATCAGAACCGTGCTCTACATGTGTACATCACTATTGCTCTTTGTATTAATAGTGTTCTTTATGATAGTATGGGGAAGAATATATTCTTAACTGCATTATAGGAATCCAGTACCCTTTTAAGGTGATAAGCAATTCTGTGGCATAAGAACCGTGCTCAAGATGTGTACATCACTATTGCTCTTTGTATTAATAGTGTTCTTTATGATAGTCTGGTGGGGGATATAGTGTTAACTGCATTATAGGAATCCACTACCTTTTTAAAGTGATGAGCACTTCTATGGCAGCAGAACCGTGCTCAACACGTGTACATCACTATTGCTCTTTGTATTAATAGTGTTCTTTATGATAGTATGGGGGGGAATATAGTGTTAACTGCATTATAGGAATCCACTACCTTTTCAAGGTGATGAGCACTTCTGTGGCATCAGAACCGTGCTCAACATGTGTACATCACTATTGCTCTTTGTATTAATAGTGTTCTTTATGATAATATCATACTTTATGTCAGCTAGACATTTGTTATAACACTTTCTTTAAGGTCAGAAACAAATCAATTCTGCAATTGACATGAAGGAATTATTGGAGTTCTCTATTGTGCTACATGATTCTATTTTAATTTCTTAAGGTGGGAATCAACCATGAGATTTCTTTCTCTATAAAGGCTGTCCATTCTACTTGTACATATAATGTTAAGTCTTGTAATTCAAGTTCAGTTATTTCTTGGACAAGTTCTTGTGTCCATTTCTTATGACCGTTTTGAGACTCTGTTGTGGCATTCACCATCTTGCTCCACTTTGAGCCACGTCAATTGGTATCAGAATCTCATCAATGATCCTTACCTTGGTCCTATTTTTGGATTTCAAACCTTCACACCTTAGTTCTTGGTTTTGTGACACCTTGTGACCTTCATGGTATTATATATCTTTTTGTTGGAGGTATTTTGTGTTCTATGAAGCTAAGTATGGCCCACCTGAGCTGTCTTACATTCTGAATATTAGAAGGAAAGAGAGAAATATTGCCTTGCTACTATTCATTGCTCTAGAACTTTGTGGGGATCTATTGTCATATTGTTCTCTCTATATTTCATACTAGCATCATATCTGTCCAGGTGGTTGAGGTAGAAAAACGTTATGCCTGCGACATCTTCAATATGGAAGGGACCCAACCATAACCTGTCAAAATTTCTGTGTTTTCTTGGCTTCGCTTTCTTCTTGTCCCACATGAGAACAAGATCTCCTTTATGTAAAATCCTTGGATAAGCCCTTTTGTCGAATGTACCTTTGATTTTATCCTACTTTGAACAAGGTGATCAAATACCTTTCGTCTGTTCTCATCAAGCTCCACAAGCTGATTGACTCTTTCTTGAACTACTTCTTGATCTAATGTGAAATGTTACAACAATTGATGCATTGGGATCTTCAAATGGATCGGCAATGTGACCTCCATCCCATATACCACCTAAAACGGGCTCTTTGCTGTAACCTGTTTCTTGGTTATCTGATTTTCCCATAAAGCCTACTTTATTTTACTATCCCAACTCCTTTTGTTGCCACCCACAATCTTCTTGATGATAATGGTAACCATTAAGTTCTTGTTGCTTGAATCAACCAAGCTATTTCTTTGTGGGTAATAGCTGGACGAATGGGATAGGACAATGCCATGGTTGAAACAAAAGGTTGATAAATCTGTTGAACTATGAAGCTAAGTATGGCTGACCTGAGCTGCCTTGCATTCTGAATATTAGAAGGAAAGAGAAATATTGTCTTGCTACTATTCATTCCTATAGAACTTTGGGGGGGTCTATCGTCGTATTGTTCTCTCTATCTTTCATACTAGCATCTTATCTGTCTAGGTGGTTGTGGTAGAAAAGAATTATGCCTGCGATGTCTTCAATATGGAAGGGACCCAACCATAACCTGTCAAAGTTTCCGTGTTTTCATGGCTTCTCTTTCTTCTTGTCCCACATGAGAACAAGATCTCCTTTATGCAAAATCCTTGGATGAGCCCTCTTGTCAAATATACCTTTGAGTTTATCCTACTTTGAACAAGGTGATCAAATGCCTTTCGTCTGTTCTCATCAAGCTCCACAAGCTGATTGACTCTTGCCTGAACTACTTCTTGATCTAATATGAAATGTTACAACTATTGATACATTAGGATCTTCAAATGGATTGGCAATGTGACCTCCATATACCACCTCAAATGAGCTTTTTCCTGTAACATGTTTCTTTGTTATCTGATTTTCCCATAAAGCCTACTTTATTTTAGTATCCCAACTTCTTTTGTTGTGACCCACAATCTTTTTGATGATAACCATTAAGTTCTTGTTGCTTGAATCAACCAAGCTATTTCCTTGTGGGTAATAGTTGGATGAATGGGATAGGACAATGCCATGTTTGAAACAAAAGGTTGATAAATCTGTTGAACTATGCTCTGGCATTGTATGTTGTGATCGTTTCTGGCACATTGAATCTGTTGATTATCTTATCCTCTGGAACATGTATTACCACTCTCTTGGTTGACCTCTTCGTGGGTGTTGCCGCCTAATTCACACTTTAAGACACAGGAAAGTCACAACCTGCTACGTGTGTCCTTGGGGGCAAGCGAAAGCTGGGGACCACTGTCACCACAGTCCACAACTCCTCCGTTTAGGCCAGATCCCAACAGAGCCAAGGGGGGTAGTCCCTACGGAAAGACTAAGTTCCAGTTTTATTAATTAATTGCAAATTAATTAAAGGGATCTTTTATTAAGACTGAGACTAAGGTTTTGAGAGATGACAGTGAAACTAATGCAAGATGCAATATTAAATGACAGTCAAGCCTTTTATTTATGACCAGTGCCTAAAGAATGGAGTCAGAGAATGCAACTTTTAATGGATGCAAATCTAAGTTAATTATCCACAGATTAAGTTGTCTAACAATGAGATGAATGAGTAAATGGTACAATTATAAACAATAATGAACCAAGATATTTAAGCAAAAGTACAAATGATCTAATTTTATCAGTGTAAACAAATGAACAGGTAAAATAGCTACAGTTTAAACAAATATGAACCAGATTTACAGATTACAGACAAAGATAGCTAAAGGAAAATGCCTTAAATGAGAATTATTAAACCAATAGTAAAAAGAACAGACTTTAGGTTGAATTACTTGAAGTAGCTAAACAAGTGTTAAGCATTCACCACATAAAATTGTAGAACTGAAAAGTAAATGAAACTGAAAGTAAAGTGCTGAAGTGCAATGCTGGAGTGGGAGTGTGCTTAAATGTAAAAATGTTACAGAACTGGTTTTGCAATGTCTCTTGGTTTATTTTAGGTAGATTTTATTAGTTTTTCTTCTTGGAGTTTAGTTTTCGAACCGGTGGTGTGACTACCCCAATCCAGTGTTTCTCAAGTCAAAGAGGGAGTGCTGTTGCGCTCAACAAAGTGGGAGCAAAGCCCACCCGTAGCTCACAGGTCAAACCCCAATGGCCTGGTGCTCAACAAGGAGGACGTAAAACGTCTAGAGACCCCCCACGGTCTACTACCCCAAGTCGCCTCCGAGGTCACTGTTTTTAATCAACAGGAAAATTACTAGATGGATGCCTATTAAACTAAGACTTCTCTATCCCCTGTCGTATCTCGTGAGTACCCCGAAGGGTGATAACCGAGTAAAGGAACATGAAATATTGAAGTTTTTGTTGGTTAATTTTAGAGGATAAATTTTAGTCTTGATGATTAGCATGCAATGTTTATTTTAAACCATCAACAAGATCAACCAAGCGGTATCCCTTATGGGAGGTGTTGGTACTTGATCTTGGACTTGGAAAGTAAAATGTGTTGAAATTGTAGCAAAAGGGAAAGTGTTGTTCTAATTACCTAAGCCCCCGCTTATCCTGCTTTTCATATCCAACTTGAAGTCCCTAAAGGGAGATGACAAGTGGATAGAGGATACACAGGATAGATGGGTTGTATGATTACCCCTTTAACAGAAAATTTAAAAATTACTGAAACTTGAAGGAAACTATAACTAGCGAAAGCAATGCCTAACCGCACAACAATTTCTGTGACAGAGATGGTGGTCTGTCACAGAGATAGTGGGTAAACAGAAATAAAGATTATGCTTAAGCTAACTTCACAACAATCTCTGTTACAGAGATGGTGGTCTGTAACAGAGATAGGTGGGTAACAGAAAAACAAAACTGAGTCAAGTAACCTCACTTCAATCTCTGTGACAGAGATGGTGTTCTGTCACAAAGATAGGTGGGTAAACAGAAAAAATTGCATAAACAAAAATCTAAGCAACTAATATTCTACTTCCTAATCTATTTACATATAGATTACAAATGCTTATTAACTTTTGCAGAATACCCCAAGAGAACTTCTCGTTGGGGTTTACAAATATCAGAAAAATGTGAGAGAAGAGTGAGGGTTTGAACCCCTTTTGGAACTGTTTGAAGGTTGAGGTATTTCTGGGCCAATTCGGGCAGCACCTCCCCTTCACCTGTGTAAAACCTGTCACAAACCAGCAAGCTATGTTTGCTGGAAATCACAGTAAACACTAAAGAAATTATCAGAAAAAATTAGTCCCAAAAATCACTAATTTAGGGCAAAAATTTGAGTGTAAAAATAACAGAAATATGATATTTAGAGGGCTGAAAACTGAGTTTCCAGCCACCTAAATGATGTTAAAACAATAAATCTGAAACATTTAACTAATATACTAAAGGTTAGGGCCTTAAAACCAAGGTTTTTATCACTACACAATGATAAAAACTGAGTTTTAAAACCCTTGTAAACAAAAGTGCGAAAATGAAAAACAGAAATATAACCAATGGAGAGAATGTTCATTTGTTCTAGATCCCTGCAAATAAACTTATAAGAGCTGCAAAATGTAAGCAAAGAGGTGAGCATAAAAATAAATCCTACAAAATACTTTGTAGAATCTTACTAATCTACTCACAAATGCAGATAGAAATACTTCTACCTACAAGTCTCTCCACAAAATACTTTGTGGAGAGCTATCTAAGCTAGTACAAATGTGAAATCAAATAAATATAAAGCAAGTTACCTTACACAAGAAACATGAAATGTAGAAGCAAGACACCAAGAATTCCTCCAAAGATTACTTGTATTAAGCCCAACTAGGGCAAGAAGATTACAATAGCCAAAAGAATATGAGAGAAGAGTGGTGAAATATTCCGGCAGCATAATAATAGCATGAGAGATCATGTTAAATGAGGGAGTGAGACCCTCATTATATAGTTGAGGAGCAACCCCAACCCCTTGAAGATCAATGGCCAAGATTAGATCTAGATCTAGATTAGATCTCCACCACTAGATCTAGGTATTTGACTTTGCATCCCTCTCAATCAATCTACACCCTTAGATTAATTTTCAATCCATGGCTTAGGTGCTTGATCCATGTTTTAATGCCTCTACACCCTTAGATCTAGGGTTTTGACCAAATGCTCCATTAGATTACTTTGATGAGTTAAGAGTGGGCCCAAACTAGGTGCCCCTCTAAATCTAGCGGCCTCCTCTAAACTAGCGCCCTTCAACATGGCTAGACGCCCTCCACTAAAGTAGTGACGCCTCCAAATATGGTAGACGTCTCCAAATATGGCTAGCGCCCTCCTTTAATATGCTAGCGCCCTTCATATTATGTGTAGCGCCCACCTTTAAAATGGTGACGCCTCCACATTTGGGGTCCTTTTATGCATGCGCCCCCTTTATTTGGTAGAGCCTCCACCAATTGTAGCGCCCCACTATCCATTAGCGCATCACTAAATGCTTGTGACGTCCCTCTATATGGTAGCGCCCCACTCTATGGTAGCGCCCTTCTCTAATTTAGTGGAGACTCTTCATTATAGTGTAGCGCCTCCTCTATCTTTATGGTGGCTTTTACATGCATTTGACTTTAGAACTAGGCTTTAACCTTTGCCTTCTCCAAAATAAAATTTTAACCTTTAGACTTAGGCTAAAATAAAAATTCACCCTAGATTAAAATTTTCAATTTAATTTTAAAATTTTTCCAATTTTGACTTAGGAAAAATTAAAAAATAACTTGAAAAAATTATATCTTGGCCATGGGGGAGGTGAAAAATTTTGGAATAAATTTTCCTAGGCTTAGCAACCCCCAAACAAAATTACCATGGCATTATTTGATTTTTCCTTCAAAATCAAATAATATGAATTTTTGACTTAGGGAAATTAATTAATTCCCTAGGAAAAATAGACCTTGCTTAGACAAAAATGGTCTATCTCCTCAACCCCTTATCAGAATGACATTGGACTTGAAGCAGTGGCTTAGGGGGTTTCATAGCAATTTACCTTGCATTCATATCCCCTATTACAAAATGCCAGTGCTTGAGCATTTACATTATTACATCAAAACTGAGTTAATTAACCACCAAGGGGTGAAGTTAATTAACTAGAAAAATTTAATAAAAATACAACAATCATAACGAAACTCCGCAAGACTCTATACAAATGTCTAGCATGGTCATGAATATCATTTTGAACCCTTAGCCACCTCATGGACTTGACTGGTAGAACGCCCGTCACCACTTTGGAGGATTTTGAGTGAAAAACCAAACCAATTAAAATCGTTTACTCAACAAGATTAATTGGAAAGGGAAAAAACACTCGATGAGGGGACTTCCCTAACAACCAGTTCCATGGTGTGGCATCCATATCATATGACCCAGACTAGCACATATAATTACATTAATTTTCCCACGCAGGGGAGCGGACATTTCGTTTTACAAAGGGGCAATTGCCCTGTAGAAGTGAAAAATCCTCAAATTTTTCCAAGGTACAATTTGTACAATTATGTACATCTTCATGTACATGGAGTTGCCACCTAGTCGAAATAGGTGGGCAACAGTGGGTATTGCCTCAACCCACTTGGGAAAACAGTTTGTAGCAGTAAGGGCTCATCTAAAACCATTACTAGAATTATCCTCAAACACATCAATCAAATCCAAGCCCCATTGTTGAAACGACGCCCCTACTACCATAGGTTGCAAAGTAAGGTTGCCAAATGTTGCCTACCCATAAATAATTTACAAGGCTGACATGCTCTAACAAAACTATGGACATCCACAAGCACAGTCAACCAATAGTAATCATCCCTCAAAATCTTATGAGTTATAGTCGTAGTTGCATAATGCCCTTTGTTACCTCTTGAACTAGCGTGTGTGATTAAAGACGAAAATAAATGTTGCTAGCACAAAGGCAACCTAGAGTGGTTATCCATTGTCACCTCAATAACTATCTTCCTACACTTTAGGTTGGGTTTTCTCCAATTCGAGGGGGACTTCCCTAGGATAGGATTGCTAGGCTATGACAATGAAGCACAAGGTGATGTGAAGAGATAACTTAGCAAAATGGTTTGTTTTTGTAGTACATAAAATAAAAGAGTGATGGGAGCCTGGAGTACCTAGAGACTAGTGCCAATAGAAGAAGGGTGAAAGGAGTCAAGGGACCTAGTCCAAGAGGGCGAGTCCATAAATGGTTAAAGAAACTAGGGCTTCATACACATGCCACATTAAAGCTTAATGTGTTGAATAATGAAAGTAGAAATTAAACTAGGAGGGCTTGTTCCCCCTATTTCAACAGGGGTGATTTTTGACCAGGGATTGCCGAGATGAGATATGTGGCTTCGTCATAGATCATTGGCCAAAGGTATTGTTGATTAAGTTGTCATTGATGCCAACTGTGTCTGGTCATTGATTCCAATTGTTGACTCCTTGGTGCCCCTTGTGGAGCCCCCGAGGGTTAGTGTTTAGTTTGGGGTTGTCTATGTCAAAGGAGCCATTTTGACCTTGTCCAAGCCCAAGCTTGAAGCCCTTGGAGGCCTTGGAACAATGGAAAAATCCCTAGTTACCCATTGGCTTGGTCAAGTGCCCCTAAGTTGTATGTTGGTCCCATTTGAGTTCATTGTCGAGTTCCTTAATCTTGATTGATATTTGGTTACTGGTCTTTTTGCTACTTGTAATGCTTGTACTTGTTTTGGTCTCTTAATTAGTTGTTGGATGGATGATGTGGCTCATGTGTGTAAGTCCCTTGATGTGTTGATGTTGGAGCCCATTGCTTGCATTGGATGGTCTTGAGGTTGTTGAGTTCTTGTGGGGTCCTTGGTGTCCTTGAAATTTTGGGTCTTGAACCCACACATATGGTGGTTTGATGGCCCTTGGATGCTATATGGTCATTGACATGTTATAGCCTTATGATCATGCATATGAAGCCCATAAGGTGTTGCAAACTAGTGGTGAGGTCTATGTACCCCTCTTTTGGGGTGTTGGTACTCTTATTGTGATGAAGATATATAGTGGAACCATTGGATATGTTTTTAATGACATGGAGACCTTGAATATGATGATGATATTCTTGAAAAAGTCTTTGTTCCCACTTGATTGGTTGTTTTGGGGTCCTTGATACCCTTGATATGATGAGTACACGGTGGATCCCTCCTTGTTGATGTGAAGTCTGTGGATGTGAAGACCATCGAATCCCTCATGCCTTTGATGATGTCCATTGAAGCCTTTGACCTTGGAACTTATGCATAAGGTAACATGGTATTTGGCACCTTTAAGTGTAGAATCTTTGAAGTCCTGAAAAAATTGAAGAATTTAAGGGTATTAGACCAAGAATTTGCAAATAAACCCATCACATGGAGATAGTCCTCATCAAACCATTTTCGTTGATATGTGGAGCATCTTCTAACTCCTTACAGTTGAAGAGATGAATTTTTGAAGTTGGTGTACCCCACCTTTGTGGGTCAGCCGACCAAACAAAAGAGAATCTAATTATTTGTAATTTTGAATTACATGTCGACCCAGTTTGGGGTACCAACTTTCCTCCACGACCTATATAAATAGAATATCAAACATTTCATTTATTCATCAATCAAGTCTCTCTTTGGTATTTCGCAACTCTTGGAGAAAAGTTTGAAACTTTGTGGAGGAGAAATTTTTGGGCATCTTTGAGGATTGAAGAGATTCACTAAAATTGGCATAACTTTCTCATATAGAATCGAAATTATAAAATTTTTGGCTCATTGAAAATCTTATTGAAAGGGCTATGTAATGACATGATCTAGAGTTTATTTTGCTTTGTCTATTGTTTCTTCATCTTGTGATCTTCAAAAAGGTATGGTTCATGTTTCTCTGTTTCTCTTGTGATGTCACATGTCTCTCATGGATAGAGTTCATCTTTGATCTTAGTATGTGAGCCTACATATTGGTATATCTCTTTGAAGTCATTGCAAATGTTATGAAGGCTATGGTGATGGTTATCTTGGCATATATCTTGATGTGATATTCATATAGATCTTGATGATTATCTTGGATATTGTTGGCATAGATCTTGGTGTTTATCTTCACTGTTGTATAGTGTAGTATTGAATGAGAAGTTAACATGTAAGTAATATATTTTGTGAGTGATTTCTTTGATCAACCTAAGTGTTTTCTTTGAAAACTAGTTTGACAAGGGTTGATCATTGTGTCTTTGACCTAAGTGGACCTGGCTTGTTATTGATTATTAATGACAACCTTTGACAGTATTGTAAGTGACTATTTGATTGATATTTGTTTGATTTGTTGAGTTGATTTGAGTGGATTGAAAAATCCTTTTTTTTCTAAGAGTTTATGAGATTAACTGAGTTTGACATAGTTGGTTAAGTCTTTTATCTTCTTTGATGTAGTTGGTTGAGGTATATCTTGTTTAATTGTCAAGCTAAGTCACCTGACACAGGGACATGGGACACGAAGGACACGGGGATCGAGTGTCCGACACGGACACGGTGACCCCCGAAATCAGGACATATATATATATATATATATATATATATATATATATATTAAAAATATAGACATATAGATCCAAATTTTTACAAATATTCTATAGAAATCAAAATCAATGCACATTTAACATTAGTAATTACACATTTAAATCCTTCAAATCTTCTTCTCCTGCATAAAAAACACAGTTTAGAGCCCTTTCCACACTCGCAAATGATAAAAAGAAAGTGAAAATTTTGATTTAAAGCAATTCTGGGTGTTTTTTCAGTGGAAAACATGTCTTGGAATCAGGACACGTTGGTGGCAGCGTGGGACACACGTGTCTTAAATAGGGATATGCTGAAAAGTCGTGTTCGACACGCTCTGTCAGCATGTTCGTGTCGGACATGCAGACACGGGACACACATGCCCTTTTGTACGTGTCCAGTTTCATAGTTGTCAAGTATTCCTTGACTGTGATTGAGGTTGGTTGTGGTGTCATTGAGTTGAGTGTGATTGGACAAAGTTTGGTTGGTCGTATGTGAAGTATCTTGATTGCTCAAATGTGTCTCTTACTTGATGAACTAGGCCACGTAAGAAGGGTTGGTTGACTGTTAGAGCACTTGATTAGATTAACACAAGTATATGATTGATTTGGAACAGGTACACAAGCAACTTGGTATAGATTGGTTTAGTTGAGCAAGATTGTGTTGGACTCATGTTGGAGGAGCTAGTCAGTGAGCTGACTAGTCGGAGATTAGGTCGGCCACGTAAGTCGTGTCGGTTGACCGAACCGACAGGTAGTTACTTGTAACCGTTTGTAATCATATATATCAGGTTGTTGAGCCAGATGAAAACTTGGTTCAGTTTTATGTATGTATGGACCCTCATGTGACTTATTAATACAATTGTTATTCTACCTTACCATTGTATCTCTTGTGTCTGTTACGATTATATGTTTCTATGTGCATTATTGGTAACCCTATGTGATCTGTGATATTAAAACATTGGTTCCGTTGTCGGTAGTACATATACGGATGTAATGACCATAAGCAGATGATATCAGAGCAAGATATTAAGAATTGGTGGGAGTGCAAGATAGCAAATTATTTACAGAACTACGCAAGGAGAAACAGATTGACCATTGCTCAGGTGAAGGAGAAATTCTTCACTGAAACACATGAGAAGTTTGTAGAGTCGGTACCTCAGCTTTTGAAAAAAATTCTGGATGAAAAGGCCAAAAGCAACTAAAGACCAAGAGCTACTAGAGAAACTGATTCAAGGCAGTCGAACAAACTTGTCAAATTGGTTTGAAAAGATCATAGACGAATTCTGTGAAGAACAAGCCGTGGAGGAAAGAGTTTCAGTCGAAAGCATTGAGAAAAGGTTTTATACAGACCTCACCGAGCAGTTCCTTTGCTCCTTACCGATCCTTTTGTTCAAATTCCTAATCGAGAAGGGAGTGGGCCATATTGTAGAGCCCCATCCATCACTACGCGAACCGCCACCAAAAACTAACTGGGCGGAGAAACAGAAGAAGTGGGAAAAATTCATTGTCGAAAGGAAGTGGAAGTAATTCCTAAGCAAATAAATAGAACTATCCGAGTTTTCTAAAGCGTCGGGTAGGGTATGGGAGGGTAGCTGGTCATGTGTCGGGGTAAGGTAAAAAGGATTCTAGTCGACTAAAGAAAATACCATCACCAACAAAGAAAAGTCGACCTAAGAAGGAAATCGAACGGACAGTGACACATAAAAGTACGTCGGATTTTCAAAGGTTAGAAAGGGAGAAGAGGCTGAAAAGAATGGAAGAAAGAAGAGAGCAGGCTATAGCGCTGCAAAGAAGAATGACCACTGGGGTGACAGAACAAGAAAGAAATCCGCCAGAGTCGGGTCATGGCCAACAGGAAGAAGGCGTGGATGAAGGGGCATCACCCATGGAAGAAGACTTGTGGATAGAGCAACGAGAAGCTCTCCAACTAGAAATTCCCCAGGAGGTCGAAGAAGACCTGTGACTAAGAGCTTGTGAGTTTGGTATATGGAGCCGACTAGACGGCGAAGTAAATGACGATAATCATTTAGTAATCCGTCGACCAAAGGAAGGAAATTGGGTAACACTTCAGGCATACCCTTCCAACTGAAGTATCCACTTTCTCTACCCAACACATGAAGGAGCAACCCCCTGCCAAACATAGCTTTGCAAAATTCAGAACAGTCGGACCGGCAAACACATCATTGCAGTTGGACATCGACAGAAGGAGTCGACCCAAACCGACTGCTTGTCGGAGAAGAAACGACAAACAAAATGACTGACGGGAACGATAGTTCCATCGACAGCAGCTGGGAAGAAAGCGATACGCAGAGTATCCCACTACCACCCCCCCCCCCCCCCCCCCCCCCCCCCCCCCCCCCCGCCACCACCACCTCCCGGAGGAGACAGCGACACCGACATGGGTCATGGATCAGCACATATTCCTCTCTATGAGGGTGATGAAGACCCTAGACGACACTGGTTCGTCTGTGAGTCAATCTGGGAGGCAAATCAAGTTACGGTCGAAGAGCGACAGATGGCACAGTCCGCCCGTGCTTTACGAAAAAGAGCACTGACTTGGTATATGACTTATATCGAGAGAACTCCCCAAGCATCCAAAGCAGACATTAAGGCACAATTCTTATCTTTCTTTAAAACACCAGATGCAAAACAACTGGCAGCCAAAAAGCTGAAAACAACATCTCAGAAACCAGTAGAGTTCGTCCGGGAATATGATAAGCGATGGAAAGACCTTCTCAGCCAACTAGACTATGTAATTGATGAACAATTATTAATTCAGTGGTTTTTGGTATGTCTATCATAGAAAATCTGGCGGCACATAAGCTTGGAGACATTTAAGACCTACGAAGACGCACATACCAAGCTCTGCAAGTAGAGATGGATGAATATTTCCCAGCATATCCCGTCGACACTAGGCTGGAAGAACAGCTAGAAATCATGCAGAAGTCTTTGAAAGAGCTAAACCTCAAAAATCACGATGTCTGGTGCACAAAATGCTCCACGGCCGGACACACTAAAGATAACTGTCGGCAGGATGTTCGTTTTGTTCAGACAAAATGCTTCTGCGACATTTGCCAAGAACATGGAGAACAGACAATGAAAGATTTCCCATATAACATGAAAAATGGCAAAGCATCATGGTACGCAATTTGTGAGGTAAAAAGTCACGCAACTACCGACTACCACTTAAACTTGAAGAATCGACAAAACTATCAAGCAGTCTACCAAACGAATGCAGTCGCACAGAACAATGATAACGTTTCAAGAAACAATGAACAAAATGAACCAAATAATCAAAGATATGAAGGCCGTCGATACGACAACCGTCATGGAGGATATGGAGGTCGAGGACAATTTTCTGGAAATCGCGACAATCGACCACGATGACCCATCCAGTGCTTTACATGTTATAAAGAAGGATACCACTACGCAGGCTGTCCATACAAGGATAGAACTGATCTAAAGTTTTGTACTAGTTGTGGCGTGGGCGATCACTCATTAGAGGATTGTCCCACCATGCTAGACAAGATTAATAAAAAGAAAAACGTTAATGTCTTGTCGTGTGTTCAAAAACATGATGTAATGAATACAAAGAACCTACACATAGTAACCCAACAAGGGACAAAAATTGGAAATGATAATCCACGTATAAGTAAAGTCAAAGAAAAGAATGATTATCCTAACCCGACAAAACAAAAACAACTATATAACGACGCATCAGACATGTTTAAAGAATTTGCTAGGCAAGAAGCAGTGGATGACAGTCGACAAAACACAGTGAAAGAATTAATACGTTTAGTACAGAATGATAAATCGGTGTCTCAATTCATTGACTTATTGTATAATATGAAGCACAGTAATAATTCAGAAAAACAAACCAAAAATATATGCGGTCTGAACCAAAAAGACAAGAGCGATGCAAACCCACTTGTCAATCTAGAAATCGAAGGATACCATGTTCAATAAGTTGTACTCGACTTCGGTTCACAAGTAAATATTATGAATCGGGATACATGGGAACAGTTGGGTAGACCTCGACTATTTGAGTCAGGTATATACCTCAAGTTAGCCGACCAAAGATTGATCGAACCCATTGGGGTTTGAAGAAATGTTGATACGACAATAAAAGGAATATCGACTAAAGTCGACTTTGAAATCATCGACCGTAAAGAAGGATCCAGCTCCTTCCCAACCTTGGTAGGTCGACCATGGGGAAGAAAAATGAAAGCATCAATATCTTTAGACAAACAAATGATAAAAGTAAAAGGGAATGGACAGAAAGTTATCATCCCTATTCATCATTCCCAAGGCGAACCTTGGATTGAACCCATCGATGAAGAAGTTGACATTCGACAATTATATCAAATTCAAAATAGCGAAGACTACATTGAACCCAATATCTATGGTGAGCTTCACTTAGGCAACCAAGACTCAGTAGGATATAATTCGGATGCAGAATTATATGATTGGGAAGTTGAAAACTACGAAACTCAAGCAAGGGGTTGTTGGACCATTCAAGCTATACAGAAGAAACCAACCCATCAATGCTTCTCAGTCTCCATCATCCCAAAAATATTCGAAAGAAAAACTAAGGAATACCCTACCTTAACCCCAACAAATACAAGTATTAAACAAAACCCAAGGTATAAAGAAAGAGAGTCCCCAATTCTGCATAGAGAACAAGTCTCTAAGAACCTAGGTGAACATGGCCGACTACAAAGCCTGGTAAAAACCTTTACAAGACAAGCTGCTCGATGGTGGGACACCCATCAGTCAAGACTGCAAACTTGGACAACAACTTCGACTTACTTTGTAGAAAGATTCGGAGGAACAAACCTAACTAAACAGGTGCAAATACCTGTCTTCATCCAAGGGCAAGACCCAGACGAACACATAAGAACATGCGAAAGAGAATGGAGAAGACTTGGTTATAAAGACGAACATACATGGCCACAGCTATTTCCCTCGACGCTAGCCGACTTACCAAATAAATGGTACAAAATGGAAGAAGCACGAGGCGAAACATTCCAATGGAACGAACTTAGAGAAAAATTCATCAAGGACTTCAGTTTTATACCGCAAAACGAAAAGTTAGTTGAAACTGCAAAACAGATAAAAGCATTCATAGAACCGACTAGAAACAATAGTCTGATACCAAACCATGATCGACCAAAAATATCATGCAATAACATTCAGACCAACATAATACCACAATCGACAAGACTGCAAATGGAAAATGAAAATACAGAAGGAAAAAGCTTTCGATGGAAATTGTATCACTCAAAAACAACAAAACCAATTCGAACACTACTTAAAGTCGACACAACCGACAAAGAAGACACCGACCGAATGACCGCAGCAAACTTCCCTGCTACATTTTCATAGTTCAAAGAAAGGAGTCGACCGATTAATGAAGCCAAGGCACCAGAATGGTTGGATGCCCAAATTAAAACCAAAGAGTTTGACATATCAAATGATGAACGACCAAAAATGGCAAAAAATGGCAATTATTGGAGTGAAGAGCAAACGACTGAAATAATAAACCTATTGAAAGAATTCCAAGATGTCTTTGCTCGAGACTATAAAGATCTCAAAGGGCTAGTCCATGAAATGGGCAAAATGAAGATCGACATCAAACCCGATGTCAGACCTGTAAAGAAAAGGCCATACAAATTAGCTCATAAATACAAAGAGATAGTCAAGAAAGAGATCAATAATATGTTCGTAGCGGGAATTATCTACCCTATCGACCAGCCGAAATGGGCAAGCCCAATGGTCGTCCAACCGAAGAAACACAACCCAACAAAACTGAGGATTTGACTCGATTTCAGAGAACTAAACAAAGTCACTCTAACAAACCCATTCCCAACGCCATACGTAGACGAAATCTTAAATGAAGTTGAAGGACACGAATGCTACTCGTTTACAGACGAATTCTCAGGGTACAACCAAGTGCCAATAGCTAAAGAAGATCAGAAAAAAACTACATTCGTATGTGAATTTGGCTCATTCGCCTACAAAGCTATGCCTTTTGGTCTCAAAAATGCACCTGCATTATTTTCGAGAATTGTTGTCAAAACATTTCAAGAATATATCTACAAAACAATGGCAGTATACTTCGATGATTGGACGATTTACTCCACGTTGAAAGATCATTGCAAATGGCTAAGGCTCATGCTAGAACGATGCCGACAAATCCAACTATCCCTCAACATAAAGAAATGTATCTTCCTAACCCCTATAGGAATACTACTAGGGCACATTGTATGCAAAGAAGGCATTAAGGTCGACTTTGCAAAAATAAAGATTATCCTCGACTTGAAACCACCGGTGAATCCAAAACAGGTTAGGGTATTGCTGGGACATACTGGATATTACAGAAAATTTATTAAACAGTATTCAGATATGACCTATCCATTGGAAGAACTATTGAGAGAAGATCATGAGTTTGACTGGACAGAGGAATGGAATATATCATTCGATACATTAAAAAGGAAACTAGTCGAGGCACCTATCCTCAGATTCTCGAATTGGTCGATCAAATTCCATGTGCATATCGACACATCAGGCCTAGCAGTAGGTGCAATTTTAACACAGCCAGGGGACGATGGAATGGACTATCCAATAGTATACAACAGTAGAAAACTAAACAAAGCAGAATAAAATTATTCAACAACAGAGAGGGAAGCATTAGGTATGGTCTTCACGCTACAAAAGTACCGACATTACCTACTAGGCAATCCCTTCATATTCTACACGGATCATCGAGTGTTAAAATATCTTGTAAATAAACCTTTGCATCATGGGCAAATTTGTCGATGGTTATTATTATTCCAGGAATTTGAATTCGAAGTCGTTGTTAGACCAGGAAAACTAGATGTCGAGCCCGACAACTTGTTGAGAAGCCGACAGGAATCGAAGATGACCTGCCGGATGCACACTTATTTCGAATAGAGTTGTTTCGGCAAAATTAGAAGAAATAACTCAATTCTTGGAAAATGGTCAAGCACTAGATGGCATGAGCACGAAAAAGAAACAAATCTTAGCCATGAAAACTGCACCATACTGCATCCTAAATGGATTTTTATATAAAATGGGCTTGGACGACATCCTCCGGCGATGTGTGTTAGAACACGAAAGAGAAAATATTATGCACGAAGCACACTATGGACCAACAATAGGACATTTCCAAGTAGATACAACTGCCAAGAAAATCCAACAGTTGAGACTATGGTGCCCGACATTATACAAGGACTGCAAGAAGTTTGTTAGTCAGTGCGATCGATGCCAACGACTAGGTCGATCTCTACCTAGTACAAAAATGCCCTTGATATCAGTAAACCCAAGTTTGACATTTGAAATTTGGGCCATCGACTTCATAGGACCATTCCCGATACCAGCAAAAAGAACAGGTACGAGGTATATAAAAACTGCAGTAGAATATGTAACCAAATGGGCAAAGGCAGAACCTGTTGAAACCTGTTCTAGTGAGGTAGCTACTAAGTTCATCTATGAAAACATAATTACTAGATTTGGATGTCCACTAACCTTAATTAGTGATCAAGGGTCACACTTCATTAACAAAACCATCAAAGCACTGATAGACCAGTTCAAAATTGACCATCGACGAAGCACAACTTATCACCCTCAGTCGAATGGAGCAATAGAGGCATTTAACAAAACACTAACAAAGGGTTTAACAAAAATCTGCAATACCGACAAGGACGATTGGGACGAAAAAATCCCTGCAGTGCGATGGGCTTACAGGACAACATACAAATGCTCGATCGACCAAACACCGTTTCAACTAGTCTACGGCCAAGAAGCATTCGTTCCACTACACTTTCGACAACAAACACCAAGGATAGCATACATCTTACACATCGATGTCAAAGAAGGAAGGAGGGATCGACTGATGCAACTAAGCAAACTAGAAGAACATCGACTGCTCGCTATACAACATCAAGAAATTCAGAAACAATAACAGAAGGCTTGGCATGGTCAAAACATTAAAAGCAAAAATCTGTTAGTAGGAGATCTGGCTCTGCTGTATAATAGTTGAGTGAAAGGAAAACCCAAAAAGCTACACACAGAGTGGATGGGACCTTACATTGTCGAAGAAATTCATGCCAACAGATTAGTCAGACTAAGGACGTTACAAGGCATAGTATTTCGAAAACTTGTTAATGGTGCCTGACTAAAACGGTACCAAAACTAAGCAATACAAATATATATATATGTGTGTGTGTGTGTGTGTAATACAAAACAAAAATAATGACCATAACTACTCAGAAAAACCTATAAAAACCTAATAATCTCAAAAACAACAAAAGAGCCTACACTCATAAGCCAAAATGACAAGAAATCTTGAAAGACGTGGTAGACCGCAGTTCGACAACCGACATCCCTATCGATGACCATCTTCATGATCGACATCGTCCAACGAATCCAAAGGTCAAATCACACCTTCATGACTACTGTCAGAAAGAGCGCCAAAACCAGAACGCATTAAACACACCTGCAATAGACTGTCTGGGACCGTCATTTCTGCCATTAATACCTTCATCGACAAAACCATCGTCTGCTCCACCTATAAATACCACGTCAGAGAAAGAATCCTTACCACACTTGGAAGAAATAGAGCAAACAGTTGTTCAAAAATTTGAAAGCAGAAACACTATGAAGAAAGCCGACCAAGAGACTGAGAAAATGGCCCCAAAACAAACCAAAGCCGGAGCTCCCAAAACAAGAGAGCTAAAATCTGCTGAAACCCCACATGTAAGAAGATTAAGAAATATTAAAAGCGCAAAGGTACAGGAAACTTCATGGGAAAAAATCTGGGCAGAAATCAAAGAATGGGCCTATGCAGATAAGAAAATGACACAAGAAGCAGAGAAAATAAGCCGCAGTACCATTATGAGTTACATGAATACACCTTTCATGGCGAGTTTTGGCGGGATGAAAGAAACCGTTGTAAAATTTATCATCAGCCGGTACCACAATGGTAAATTCTACTTCGACAAACCAGTTGAAATTTTCGGTGAGGTCATATACAAGCTTACCGGACTTTAAAACCAGGGCAACCCTGTTCCTATCGGCATAAAAGACGGATTAGTAGAACTGTTAACAGGGACACCATCAGGGAAGAACTCAAAAGAGTTGATGATCAGTCAAATACAAGCCCGTACACCACAAATAGTTGTCTAAATCATAGCGACAGGACTCGCCCCTATAAGCCGAGTGAGTGATCTGAAACTAGAAATGTTGGAGGTTGTCGACACAATAGCAGACTCAAAAAATTTACCACTGGGCTCAGTTTGTTGCCGACATGCTCAAGTCCATATGTGAAAAATGCCAGGAGTCGGTTGGAATTATCAAGTTCCCATCACTGATAATTTGGATAGCTATGTACCACTTATGCCCATTCAGAGATAAACAGTTCCTTGAACCATGCACATATCACATGTGGCATTTCAAACCATTTTCACATAATAGAACTCTAAAAGAACTAGCAAATGGCAAAGTATTGTTGGAAAATTGGTTTCAGACTTTAAAAGTCTAGACAACTAGATGGAGGGTGCCTTAGAACATCCGAAGAAGTCTACAAAAAACAACACACATTCAATTAGAGCTCGACCACACTGCAGTTTGGTACATGCAGGGGGCAAAAGCAAAAGCAAAACTTCTCGACTATTACCCAACAGTCGATGAGATTTTCCAAGAGCTAGCTCGACAATCCAATACCAAGTTGTCGATACCAGCAAGGGCCAAAGCAACAAATCATCCTATTGAGGAATCCTTGACCGACCAAGAAAAAGAGGAGGATTATGAACTCCGTCTATATATCAGTACCTTCATGTCGAAGGATACACCGACAGAGGAAACTAGCAAGCTCCAATGGATGACTGTTCCACAACCCCTCCAAATTGAAAGTGCACCGACTGAACATCAGGTGGTCGTACCGACAGAACAAAGTATCATCCCGACTCATCAACAAGAGGGAGGAGAAGAGCAAATAGAAGAAGATATTGAATCAGATAATCCAAAGTATGCTATGATAAGAGAAAATTTAAGAAAAATAGCAAATGAAATAACAGCCTCAAGAAAAAAGAAAGCAAATTAGGAAAAAGGGAAGGGGAAGCGTAAACTTATCCTATCAGAGTCAGAAGATGAAGAAGAATTGTTGGCTATTGCTGTCGACATCGTAGAAGATGCTGCAGCAAATAAAATATCAGTCGAAACACAATTCAAGCGGTTCGTCGACTCAAGAGTGAAACAAGGCAGGCCGAAAAAGGTAAAAACTACAAACCTTTCAGTCGATGAGAATATTGTTGATTTAGTTTCCACCCTCCCACTCCCATCCCCAACCCAGGTCACACAAGAAGATATCCCACAGCCAACCACCATCAGTCCTGTAGACATCTGTAAAAATGCTATGTCGGAGACATTAAAAGAATGACTCTACCACGATGGCGACTTCCAGGCTTTTATTGAAAAACTCCCCGAATTATTCACCTCTGCTCAGAAAATTACCACAAACCGCACGTTAACCGAGTCTAGCTTAGCACACCAGACCCTCTCATAGCAAATTAGTCATATACCTCAGAAACCGAGAACTATTGGAAGTATCAAATCAACATTCTTAAGGAAACCCAACAAAACCTCTCAAATTGTCGCAAGCCGCACTTCATCCTTTACCCCATCAAGTATTAACCATTCTCCACCAGCCAGTGAACCAGTAGGAGACTTGGAAGAAAATGACCAAGAAGATACATTAGCAATCAATCAGGAGATTGACAACCTATTCTCTGACAACCCTGACGACCCAACCGACCCACCACCAAAAGTCGAAAATCCTCCGTCGACTGGAAATATCCCAACCACACCACTTACACCAGACCACTCACCATCTCCATCACCACCTCCGAATCCAGAACTTTTGCCAAACCCTCAACCACCCGTTTCAACCCCTCCAGATACACACCAAGCTACAAGCTCTACCCAAGAAACCCAAACATAAATTCCCCCAACTAATGAAGTTCATCCCAACAAAGATCAGCAGCTGGGAAATCAACCACCTGGAAATCAACCACTTGCAGAACCACAGGCAGAACAACAGGTTGACCAACATAGACACAAAAGGAAGAGAAAAGATAAAAAGAAAAATGAACACCACAAAGACCAAAGACCAACAGTGATCTACCTCAGCCAACTAGGATCGACTACTACAGTCGACACAATGAAATTGAGAGATGGAGAGTTGGGTCAACTCTTAGAAACCCTCGCCACAGAAGCAACAACAAGGAGCCACACTAGACGAGAGCAGCTCGACGGCACTGAGAAAGAGCAAATTGAATTTATGTCAAATTGCAGAAATTTGATTCAAATAGTCATATCGGGACCAGTAGAGGGCAACACCGACAAGCCACTGGAAAAAGCATATCAACTATTTGAAAGTGTGGTGTCAACCCTACAAACACAACTACAACTTACAAAAGAAGATCAAAAGGAGGAAACATACAGATTACTGAGGCCTGTTGAAGTCTAGGCTTTCAACATCATTCAAGCATACATTAAGTTCATACACAGCCATCAAAGACAAGTACTTTGGGAAGGGACGTCCAATCCACTGTTGTATTATCTTTGGTAATTATTTATACATTATGAGATAGGTTGGAGCGGTTGTACCCGCTCCAACTACTTATTTGTTAATATCTATTTATCTTTTAAACTATATAATTACATGATGACATTTAGGAGGTAAGTGGCCCCCTCTACATCTCCCCCACAAACAAAATGGTTCTTCGTCCCGAAGAAAACAAAGACATATGCATCAACATCCTAGGTCTCTGCTACTGCAGAGTAGTCCTCACTGTGTATCAACCATGCATACCGGTCTGCATAGGTAACTCAGCCGCAACAGCCGCCAGCTCGATAGGAAAACACACGTGTACAAGGCTCTACTGTGACTGGTTACTCTTCAACCTCCATCTTCAATATGACAGTAGTCCATCGAAGTCTCATCTTCTCACAACGGCGGGAAACCATATTCTTCCGCAACTAGGTCTTTTGGTTTAAAGCCTCACCCTGGCTCATCTGACCGGCATCCCATCGGTTTAGGCATGCGGGGCCTTTTGGCTCTTTGACTTTCTATGTCATTTCTCTGTCTTCTGGCTTTCCGAGGTCACAACCTAGGAACAGTTTCAGCATTTTGATAATGAGGGGTACATTGTCATCATGTCTCATTGAAGCGCTTTGCTGTGTAGGTGAATGATATTTGCTTGAATGCCATCGTCGTCGTCTTCTTCTATCGTGAGAGTATGAATTTCCTGCAAAATTGTATGTTTCCTACTCATGTGCATGGTCTTGGTGATGATTGACTACTTTAGAATGACTCGGACTTATCTTATAATAGTCGACTAGATAATGGCTTCAGTACATAAGTGAGGAGATCGCCTGCCTTTAAGAAAGACCCACGTTGAATCTCCTCGACTCAATCCACACAAAACATTTAAACTCAATGCACAATGTTTGGGGCGAAACCAACTTAATTTACATACACTGGAGGGGATCGCCTGCCTCTATTGAGACTCACGTTTAACCCCCTCTTGAATTCAAAATATTTAAAGACGAGTCACGTCACTCTAATGACTATACAAGACAAGTAGTTGAATTCGACTAGAATGAGCATATCGACCAACTGAAGACACTGACCAACTTTTCATTTTACACAACCGACATGTTTGTTAAAGACTCAACCGACATGTTTCAACCGACATGCTCCAACCGACATGACTCAATCGATAGAGTGCTTTCTTTTTACAATGTTAAGATTTCGAGCAGACTTTACAAGTGACATATCGATCCAACTGAGTGCCAATGTCAACTGACTTTGATCTTGACTGTATCGACCACTTGAAATACTGACCAAAGTGAGATTGGACCCACAAAAGAATCGACCAGATTTTTACAACTTAATCAATGCTCAGCCAACAAGGAGGCAATGTATTCAACACAAAATAAACAACTCAATACTGTTACCTCTCATCAAGTTACACGTTTGTTCACACATGATGCATCAAAATTTTTGATCCGAAGTCGGGACAAGGTCGACGAAATGGTGGTCGACGAAGTGGGGAACAAGATCAGTCGGGTCGATGGCCAAGTGTGCTAGTCGGTGGCTGATCGACGACTTCATAGGGGAAGCAGTCGATGGTGTTTTCAGTCAGCAGTCTATGCAGTCGGTATACAAGAAGTCGATGATTTTTTCAATCGACAGTCTCTACCTTTGGTACTCACAACATTATCATAATCCCTCTACGCAAGTCAAATTCTCAGTAATTACTCTGCTCAGCTTGTTTGTGCTCTTTTATTAATAAAAGAAATGAACGGAACCGCTTCGCCTTCTATCATAATTTGTTTGACTTCTGGCTTCACGAGGTGTATTTCTGCCATAGAGCATTCCCTAAATGCTGGAAGATAGTGCTCCAAAGCACCGAATAGAGCCGAATAGTGCTTCAATCTGACAATAGTCCATCGAAGTCTCATCCTCTCACAACGGCGGGAAACCATATTCTTCCGCAACTAGGTCTTTTGGTTTAAAGCCTCACCCGGGCTCATCTGACCGGCATCTCCATCGGTTCAGGCATGCGGGGCCTTTTGGCTCTTCGATTTTCTATGTCATTTCTCTGTCTTCTGGCTTTCCGAGGTCACAACCTAGGAACAGTTTCAGCATTTTGATAATGAGGGGTACATTGTCATCATGTTCATTGAAGCGCTCTGCTGTGTAGGTGAATGATATTTGCTTGAATGCCGTCGTCATCTTCTTCTATCATGAGAGTTTGAATTTCCTGCAAAATTGTATGTTTTCTACTCATGTGCATGGCCTTGATTATGATTGACTACTTTAGAATGACTCGGATTTATAATAGTTGACTAGATACTGGCTTCATTACATAAGTGAGGAGATCGCCTGCCTTTAAGAAAGACCCACGTTTAACCTCCTCATTAAAGTCAACTCACAATGGTTGGCAAAACACCAATTTAATTTACATATGTGTTTACTTTGCAAACATAAATCTTTGTCCAAAACTACAATATCGACCAAACTAAAGACAAGACCAACCCAACATGCTTGTACAAACTCGACCGACATTCTTCCATCGACCTGACTCAACCGACATGAATGACAACCGACATAAGTTTCAACTTGACTCTTTCATGAGATAGGTTGGAGCGGTTGTACCCGCTCCAACTACTTATTTGTTAATATCTATTTATCTTTTAAACTATATAATTACATGATGACATTTAGGAGGTAAGTGGCCCCCTCTACAAGGCCGTAGTACACGACGTTCTCTGAAGCTCATAAGGTACTGTAGGACCACTTAGAAGAATCCATCATTACAGAAGAAGTACTCCGTAATTGGCACACCTACTATGGGCAAGTATTTCAGCAGACCCACCAGACTCGTGAGCAAATCCAAGCACTAGAAAAGAGGTGGGGCCTTGAAGAAACAAT
>LPNX010324867.1:203593-227900 GCA_001517045.1 Pseudotsuga menziesii | reverse complement strand
TTTTAGCAAGACCTTGACCCTTGATCAACTTGGTGGGTTTAATCTCTAAGTCATACTCTTGGATCTTTGATACCCACTTTCCTCTTATACCAAGGCAATCTTGTTGTGATAAGATATCTTTTACTGCTGAATGGGGCACATAACCATTTACTTTAGAGTACCCAACATAAGTTCTAAAGTATTTTAAATACTTTAGAAGGGCATAGGCATGTTTTTCCATTATGGTGTACTTTAGCTCTGAATTATGTAAGGACCTACTCATAAAGGCAATTGGTTGTTCCCGACCCTCTTTGTTCTTTTGCAACAAAACTCCGACAATAGTATATTCTAAGGAAAAGGAAAATATCTGGAACTCTTTGGAATAATCTGGGCTAGTCAAGACTGGGGACCTTGCTATGCAATCCTTGATGCTTCTAAAGGTTTCTTCTCCTTCACTATCCCATTCAAACTTAACATCTTTTTTAAGTAATTTCTGCATGGGTTTCATTAACTCAGCTAAGTTTGGGATGAACCTTCTTATGAAATTGATTTAGCCATTAAAGGACTATAAGGATTTCTTATTTTGAGGCAAGGGAACCTTCTTTATGGCGTCTACTCTTTTAGGGTCTATTTTCACACCATCCTTAGAAATAATGTGCCCAAGCAGTTTGTTTTCATCTATACCCAAACCGATTTAGCAGGATTCAAAGAAATGCCAAACTTTCTACATCTTTTAAAAACTTTCCTGAGATGGCCTATATGATCAGATCTTTCTTTGGAGAAAATAGTAAGGTCATCTTGATAGATTTCAATTATCTTCCCAAATTACTCATTGAAAACATAATCCATAGCTCTTTGGAAAGTTGCACCCACGTTTAGAAGACCAAGGGGCATCCTTAAGTATTCAAACGTTTCTTAAGGTGAAGTGAAAGTAGTCTTATGTCGATCTTGTTTTTTAAGAAGGACTTGGTTATACCGAGACAACCCATCAAGCATAGACATCATACTTAACCCGATCACCCTTTGCAATAGGGTTTCCATATCTGGCAAAGGGTAGTTATCTTTCATGCATGAGATGTTAAGATTTCGGAAATCAATGCATATCCTCAACTATTCATTCTTTTTCCTAACAACCACCAACATTTTATGTAACTCCTGTTGGACCATATGAGCTAACTTGGGGTTTATTCTTCTGAGCTTTTGTCAATAGGGTTTGGAATCTGGCGTTAATGGAGTTGTGTGTTGAAACAAATCATCTTGATAAGATTTTAATTCATCATATGTAAAAGCAAACACATCTCTAAACTCTTTTACCAACTTAACCAAGTTTTTTCTCTCTTTCTCAGAAGTACCTTTTCTAATTTTTATTTTTCTTGGCTCTTCTTCAGTGCCAATGTTTATCTCTATGTAATCCTCCAGTTTTCTGGTTTCTTTATTTTTACACATATCCTGCCTATCAAAAGCTCTTTCCCATTCTACCACTTTCTTGGGGACAAGATTACTAAGTTACTCATCTTCACCTTTGCAGGATTCTTCTTCCTGAAAACTGACTTGAAAGTCTAAACAATATTTTATGTTATTGATGAAGTTTATTATTTGCTTGTCATCTTTAAACACCTGCCAATGATTTAGGTTGTCTGGGACAGAGGGCCTAAAGTTTATTTCAAATTTTCAATTTCCCATCAACTCTTCAGTAAATTCTAAATTGGAAGCTTCCATTACTAGTTTGTCTGCCTCACTATTTTCTAAACGAGGCACTGGCATGAGGTCTAAAGCATTGAAATATTCAATGGTGTCCCACACAACATTCCTATACTTTTTTAGTCTTCCACACTTACAAGCAAATAAATTCTTGACTTGGGAAACAATCAAGTCTGAATAACCCTTGATACTTAACACCTTAATGCCCATGTCCTTTGCAATCTCAAGCCCTAACATAAGTGCTTCATACTCACCCACATTATTAAATGCATCAAATTCAAGTCTATAAGAAAAGTTAAACTTCTGATTTGATGGTGAAGTTAAAATGATCGCTGCCCCTTTTCCTGACTTGGAAAAAGCTCCATCAAAACTCATCCTCCATAGTTCATCAACTTCTTCGTTCTTGGCTTTCTCCCTGATGGGTATAAGGTAGTTTGCGTAGATGGCATGGTTTCCCAGACTATATGTCTCGTAGATGTATTCATTATATGGTTCATCAGGATCTTCAACATGATACTTCCTTTCCTTTTCCCTATACAGTTTGACATGTGCATCTTCAGAAGTTGGAATCATGGCATGGGTCCAATCCATTTGGATAGACCTGCCAAAGGAGGCATCCCACTTCCTAGATAGCATCATTCCCTATATATCAAGTACATCTATGACTGCAATGTCCAGGTAGGCAACTGACTTGACTGGAAAATTCAAAATTATACCCACAACATCAATTTCTCTTGGGTCCATGCCACACACGTTTTGGTACAGTCTTGTTATCTTTAGACCCATTTTCTCCATAACTTTCTTGGTCATGATGTTAGAGGATGCAACCGAATCAAGCATACAATTGTGCAACAACTTATCATTTGCAATCAATGAAATGTAAAACGAAGGATGATCGTCTTTTTTAAGATCTCTACTATGCAAAACAATAGGAGTATCTTCATTAAAATTGTTTTGTTTCTTAGTAGGACTCTCAACATGATTCAAGACTCCAGAAAAAATGTACACAGGAAAGAAGCTTGAAGTGAGCCATCTCAAGATATTTTGTTGTCCAATATATGTTCACATTCCATCTAGAATCCCACAATACTGATGGGGGGGGGGGGGGGGGGGGCAGTGAATTAGTATTAACCTTTTTTAAACTAAAACACAAAATAATCAACAATTATGACACAGATTTTATCGTGGAAACCTCAAAGAGAAAACCACCAACTCATACTCATTAATAAGATGAGTTTACAAAATTGTTTATCTGCTACAACAGAAAGGATGCAAGATACACCCTAGGTTTTTCCTGCAGCTACAGACTAGGATGCTACAACACCCCTTATTTAACAAACAAGGATGCTACGACACCCTGTTCTCCAGTGACGACTGGAAGGAGGCTTCGACCCCCCTGCAGGCCTGTAGTCTGCCCTAGCACCACCCTGCCACCCTAATCTAATTTTATTCAGACTGTGGAATAGCTGTAAGCTATTCACTATGGACTCTATTAAACTTATTAACATAGACACTTCATTTAGAACACAAAACTTCATTTAAATACCTAGTACCTTCATCGTTTCAACGCAACTCTTCATTGATGCGTCTTTTCGATTTGGGTCATGACTGTTTGTTTACAAACACACCCAAATAACACTTACCTCTTCAATTTGTCACATTCCTTCACCAAATGTCGACGTTTCATTCCTCCCTCAGCCTCAAATCTCAATTTTGCAGCCCTGTTTATCGTTCTCTGATATTTCCGCAATGCAAAACTCTTTTTGCGATGATATTTACCAGTTTTAGTCGGAGCCGTTGATCCTACTGTTAAGTGCAATCTGGACCGTAGATCTGTTCTACAAAATTCCTCCTTGAAATCCTCTTTCCGCATCAAAATTACCTCATAATGATTTCTGACCGTTGATCTTCGTCGAGCATTTTTCCTAACCGTCGATCTCCAATTTGCGGGATGTGGGATGTCAATCATCATTTTTATCCTTTTCGCAATATTTCTTCCGCACCGTCGATCTTTTGCGGAGTCATTCCTAACCGTTGATCTTGCAGATTGAGGGATGCAAGATGCGGAATTGCGCTTTCCGATTTTCAGACTTTCGTAATTTCCTTTCCGCAATATTCTTTTCCGCAACGGTCTTTCCGCATTGTTGATATATTTTTGGTGGGATTGATCTCAGTCGTTCGATCTCCAGATTGCGGGATGCGGGATCACGCTTTCTGATTTTCGGACTCCCGCAATTTCCTTTTCGCAACTCTGTTTCCACATTGCAAGATGCGGAATTGTGCTTTCCGATTTTCAGATTTCTGCAATTTCCATTCCACAACTCCCCCTGTCAGTATTTCTCCCCCTGAGACTGAACTCTTTCCTCTTAGTGTTTTTGTAATGGAATTACTCCCATTTTTTGTTTGAGACGCTCAAAAGCTTCTTTAGGTAGTGGTTTGGTAAAAATGTCAGCAATCTATTCTTTAGTGTCAATGTATTCTAATTTCATAGTTTTTTGAGAAACTTGTTCTCTTAGATAGTGATACTTGATTGGTATATGTTTTGCCTTGGAATGCATGATAAGATTTTTAGACATATTTATAGCACTAGTGTTATCACAGTTGATCACTATTGTATGTTCATATTTTATAAGTAAATCTTCCAGAGTTTGTCTCATCCAAATAACCTGAGTGCAACATGAGGCAGCAGCAATATATTCTGCTTCTGCTGTAGAAAGTGAAATAGAGGATTGTTTTTTACTTGACCGTGATACTAAACAATTTCCCAGAAAAAATGCTGCTCCACTAGTACTTTTTCGATCGTCAACACTTCTTGCCCAATCTGCATCAGTAAATGCTTTTAAGGTAAAGTCTTGTCCTTTCGGATGCCATAGGCCATACTCCATAGTGCCTTTTAGATATTTGAAAATCCTTTTTACTGCGGTTACATGTGTTTCCTTGGGAGCTGACTGGAATCTAGCTACCAATCTGACAGCTTGCATGACATTTGGTTTTGTGGCTGTTACATATAGCAGGCTGTCGATCATAGATCTAAACATGGTATGATCTACTTCTAGTGATTCATCATCCTTACTTAACTTGCAACTGGTGACCATTGGAGTACCAACAGGTTTGGAATCTTCCATTTTAAACTTTTTCAACATATCCTTGATGTACTTAGTTTGAGAGATGAAAATTCCTTCTTTTGTTTGGTGAACTTGCAATCCTAGAAAGAAAGTTAATTCACCCAACATTGACATTTCAAATTCTTTCTTCATTTCAAAGGCAAAATCTACACTTAGGATTTGAAGATTGCTTCCAAATATGATATCATCCACATAGACAACAACAATGATCATGTTTTTATCTTCGATTTTTAGATAAAGATTACTTTCAGTGGCTCCTCTTTTAAAACCTTGATGTTTTAAGTAGCTATCTAGTCTTGAAAACCATGCTCTTGGAGCTTGTTTAAGACCATAGAGAGCCTTCTTCAGTTTGCAGACATAGTCATTGTTCTCTAACAGAAGAAATCCTTCAGGCTATTCAATATATACTTCTTCTAAATTGCCATTTAGAAATGCAGACTTGACATCCGTTTGATATATCTTAAAGTTTTTATGGCATGACAGTGCTAAAAACATTCTGATTGCTTCAAGTCGAGTTACAGGAGCATAAGTTTCTTCAAAGTCAATACCTTCCACTTGGGCATAACTCTTATGCACCAATCTTGCTTTGTTCCTTATTACTTGACCATCTTGATTGAATTTGTTTTTAAAAATCCATTTGGTTCCTACAATGTTCTTATCTTTAGGTCTTGAGACAAGTTCTCAGGTCTCATTTTTTTCAATCTGATCTAGTTCTTCATTCATGGCTTTGACCCATTCATCACTTTTGCTAGCTTCTGTGAAGTTCTTGGGTTCTACTATGGATAGTAGGGCTTGTTCAACACCTGTTAGTTGTCTTCTTGTTTTGACTTTAGCATTTTTATCACCCATGATCTGTGATTCTGGATGATCCTTTTGTGTCCTTCTAGATGGAGTTTTAGTGTCAGGTCTAGGGAAGTCTTCTTCATCTTCCTGTGTATCTTCCTCCTCTTTGTCTTCCTCTTCGTTATGAGTACTCGTCTCTTTGCAGTTCTTTTGTCTTGTCATCACTTGTATTAATATCTTCAGGATCTTCTTCTTTCCTTGGTTTTACATCAACACTCTACAATTTTATGTAACTTTTTATTGAAGCATCTATATGCCTTTTTGGTGGATGAATATCCCAGAAAGATTCCTTCATTTGTCCTAGAGTCAAACTTTCCAAGGTCATCCTCGTTTCTTTTGATGTAACATTTACTGCCAAATATTTTAAAATATCTGACAGATGCTGGTCTTCCATACCATAATTTGTAGGGAGTCTTATCCTTCTTTACTCTGAGTTGTGCTCTGTTAAGTGTGTAGACAGTGTGTATACAGCTTCTCTCCAAAAATAATTTGATAATTTTTCTTCATTAAGCATTGTTCTTTCAGCTTCTTGGACTGTTCTATTTTTTCTTTCAACAACCCCATTTTGTTGTGGAGTTTTTGCAAGTAAAAACTGTCTCTTAATTCCATGATCTTCACAGAATTCATTGAATTCATTGGAAGTAAATTCTCCCCCATTATCTGATCTAAGACACTTGGTTTTCATACCAGACTCGTTTTCAGCCATTGCTTTAAAGATCTTAAATTTTTCAAAGGCTTCTGATTTTTCTTTGAGAAAGGCCACCCAAGTCATCCTTGTGTAATCATCAATGAGCAACATGAAATAGTGATCTCTTTGCAGACTTTTAGTTCTGGTTGGTCCACACAGATCTGTGTGTACTATTTCCAGAGGGTGTGAGGTCATATGTTCCTTAGTCTTGAAGTTGGTTCGGGTTTGCTTCCCATGTTGGCAATGTTTACATACTGCGTTTAGAGGAGCTAGAATTTTTGGCAGATCTCTTACAGCTTCTTTTGCGCTTATTTTGGCAAGGTTATCGAAACTTAGGTGTCCCAACCTTTTGTGCCACAACCAACTTTCATCTATCATGCTTAAATACCTTTGGTTTTCATTTTCCAAGATGTATACATTGTTTGCATTTCTCATGGCAGTGCCAACTATCTTCCTTGATTTCACATTTTTCTGAGTCAAATATGCAAATGTAACCTTGGTCACATGTTTGACTTACATTGAGAAGATTAGGCTTGAGGTTTTCAAATAGCAAGACATTTTCTGCTTTGATCTTGTCGTTGACAACAGTTGTTCCTTTGCCAATTATTTTAGAAGACAGACTATCTCCAAAAGTGACTTTCCTTTATTATCCTTTAGTGTAATGAATTTTCTTGAGTCACCGGTCATATGTTTTGAGCAACCACTGTCCAAGTGACATAGATTTTGGATTCCGGTTGCACATAGAGCAATCATGGAACTTTCATTTTCTTCCTTTTCTCTCCAATATTTTTTTTACTTGGTACTCTGAGATTGAGTTGCAATAGTATTCCTTGTAGGAGTTTTTAGTTTACAATCCCTTGCCATATGCCCATGGTTATTACAATTATAGCATTCTATATCATATTGTTGGAGTAGTGAAAACATATTCTTATTTCCCTTTGTCTTAATGCTTGATGGCCTTTTCTTGTATTCAGATTCCTTTCTTTTAGTTCTGCAATTTAAAGCTTTATGACCAAAATTATTACAAGAATAGCAGTAACCTAAAAAGATCTGTAGATATCTATTTGGTCTTTTGGGTGCTATATTATTTCTGTTTTTATCTTGAGAAATTAAGCCAACTTTCTTGTTTACTTCTCTTTATGTTGGAGTCTTTAGTATTTCAGCATAACTTTTCTTAACTCCTTTTTTATTGGTGACAGGAAAATTTTCTGGCTTCTTTTCTTTAACAAACCCCAAACCAGACTTATCATTTGATGGTTTTTGGCTACTCAGAATGTCATCTAGAATCCTTGAGTTGTTCTCAAACTTTGATTTGATGGATCCTTCATCAAGCTTTCTCTTGAATTGTGTAATCTCCTCTACAAGTTTTTCAGACTCCTGTATTCTTTGTTTGAGCTGAAGGTTCAGATCCTTTTCAACCTTTTGGGATTCTAGAAGTTGGGCTTCCAACTGACTGATGATAAGATTCGATTGTTTGTTCATCTTTCTACTTTTGTCAAGTTCTTCAAGAGCACTGACAAACTCAGCTTTTAGGTCCACTTCTCCGTCTACATCTGAGACACTATTTGAGTTTTGAGTGTCTAGACCCATAAATAAGACTTCAGTTTTGTTCAGCTTCACTTTCATCTAAATCTTCACTGTTTTCCATGGTGTAAACAATTTTCTTGTTCCCATAGGGTTTTTTCTTGCTTCCTGGTTTACCTCTTCTGAATTTTGAAGTTTCTTTTTCTTCATTCTCATCTTGTTTAGTGTAGGTGCATTTGGAGGCAAAATGTCCAATCCTTCCACAATTAAAACACTTTAAAGGTAATTTCCCCTTGTACTTTCCTGTCCCTTTCTCAAGTTTACTGATGAAAAGAGCTTCCTCATCATTTGGATTTTCTGATTGATTTTTTAAGGTGGACTTAAAGGCTGCTTCCTTCCTTGAAGATCCATTTTGTCATGTTCTCATTTCGTTTGCAGTGAGAATTCCATGTAGCTCATCCATTGTCATCTTTTTAAGATCATCTCGTTCTTCTAAGGTGAATACTTTTGGGCTATGCCTCATTGGTAATGTTCTTAGTACTTTAGTTACCACTACCTTTTCTTTTAGTTTTCCTCCAAGCCCTCTGATCGCATTAACAACTTCTTCTTTCATGTTAAGACTTTCAAACTGACTTCTATATGTTTGAAGTTTGGATTCTTTGACTTTAGATTCTCCTTCATAGATTAGTTTTAATTTATCCCAAGCTTGTTTGGTAAATGTGCATTGCATAACTTTAGTAAATACTGATTGTGTTAAGCCACTTAAGATTGTGTTTAGAGCTTTGGCATTACCTTCATAGTCTCCTATTTCAACTGTGTCTATAGGGTATAGATTTCCAATGTTAAGTTCTTTTTCAGTTGCTGCCCAAACCTTCCACCCCAGGGACATCAGATGACATCTCATTCTAACACTCCAGTACGCATAATTCTCTCCGATAAATAGTGGAGGTTTGTTAGTGGACAGTCCTTCTTGTTGATCCGTTGTGTTCGTTGAATGGGATCTTCCTTCCAGTGGTTAAGTTGTTGCGAATGAACCTGCTGTGATACCAATTCTTGGTTTATCCCACAATACTGAGAGTGGGGGGGTGAATCAGTATTGACCTTTTTTTAACTAAAACACAAAATAATCAACAATTATGACACAGATTTTATCGTGGAAACCTCAAAGAGAAAACCACCAACTAATACTCATTAATAAGATGAATTTACAAAAAAAATTATCTACTACAACAGAAAGGATGCAAGATACACCCTAGGTTTTTCCTGCAGCTACAGACTAGGATGCTACAACACCCCTTATGTTTTTCTGCCTGTTTTTAACAGACAAGGATGCTACGACACCTTGTTCTCCAGCTACAACTGGAAGGAGGCTTCGACCCCCCTGCAGACCTGTGGTTAGCCCTAGCATCGCCCTGCCACCCTAATCTTATTTTATTCAGACTGTGGAATAGTTGTAAGCTATTCACGATGGACTCTATTAAACTTATTAACAGAGACACATCATTTCGAACACAAAACTTCATTTAAATACCTAGTTCCTTCATCGTTTCAACGCAACTCTTAATTGCTACGTCTTTTTGATTTGGGTCGTGACCGTTTGTTTACAAACACACCCAAATAACACTTACCTCTTCAATTCGTCGCATTCCTTCACCAAATGTCGACGTTTCATTCCTCCCTCAGCGTCAGATCTCAATTTCGCAACCCTTTTTATCGTTCTTAAAAAAATTTTTTGTAATGAAAACTCTTTCTGTAATGATATTTACCAGTTTTAATCAGAGTCGTTGATCCTACTGTCAAATACGATCTAGACCCTAGATCTATTCTACAGATTTCCTCCTTGAAATCCCCTTTCCGCTCAAAATTACCTCACAATGATTTCTGACCGTTGATCTACGTCGGGCGTTTTCCCTAACCATCAATCTCCAGTTTGCAGGATGCGGGATGCAGGATGTCAATCATCCTTTTTATCCTTTCCGCAAACTTCTTCCCGCAATCGTCTTTTCGCAATATTTCTTCTGTGTCGTCGATCTTTTGCAGAGTCATTCCTGATCATTGATCTTGCGGATTGTGGGGTGCGGAATCGCGCTTTCCGATTTTCAGACTTTCGCAATTTCCTTTCCGCAATATTCTTTTCCGCAACAGTCTTTCCGCACTGTTGATCTATTTTTAGCGGGATTGATCTCAGTCGTTTGATCTCCAGATTGCGGGATGCGGTATGCGGTATGCGGGATCACGCTTTCCGATTTTCGGACTCCCGCAATTTCCTTTCCGCAACTCTATTTCCGCATTGCAAGATGCAAGATGTGGGATGCGGAATTGCGCTTTCCGATTTTCAGACTTTCGCCATTTTTGTTCCGCAATTTTATTTCCACATTGCGGGATGCTTCCTAACCTTTGGATCTTGTGCGGGATCAATGCCCACCGTTCGATCTTAATCTTTCAAAACCGATCCACATTCACTTGATCTTTTTATTCCATGTCATCATATGTGTCATGCCACATGCCCAACTATGCCATGCCATGTCATGACTACCTTAGTCTTTTACTGCATGACTACCTTAGTCTTTTACTGAGTAGGTTCAGCCATCATATACGATGGTTATTCCTTTGTCATTTGTGAACACCTTTGACATCAATGACAACTATATACTCAACAGATCTACAAGATAAAACATGCAGTTGATGGAAGTATTGAAAAATACAAGGCAATATTTGTGGCCAAAGGATTCTCTCAGAAAGAGGGGATTGATTATGAAGAAACATTTGCTCCAGTAGCAAGGTACACTTCCATGAGAACCATCATGGCACTTGCATCCATGATGAAGTGGAATCTACACCAAATGGATGTAAAGACAACCTTCCTGAATGGTGTGATTGAGGAAGAAGTATACATCGGACAACCGCAAGGATTTGAAGTCGAAGACATAGGGACTCACTTATGTAAGTTAAAGAAGGCTCTGTATGAACTAGGGAAAGTATGCAACGGAAATCTTAAAAAGATTTGATATGTTGGATTGTAAATCCATGGACACACCCATGGATACCAACCTGAAGTTGTTATTTGATGAATCATCAGAGTCAGTAGATGTGACTCAGTACAGACAAATTATTAGGTCGTTGATGTATTTGACAAATACTAGGCCAGATATATGCTTTATTGTGAACACCCTGATTCAATATCTAGTTAAACCTAGACGTGTTCACTTGATAGTTGCAAAGCATGTGATGAGGTACCTGAAAGGTACAATAGACTTTGGATTATACTATGATAGAGATCATGACTACAGATTGTATGAATATACAGATTCAGATTGGGCAGGAAGTGTCATAGATAGAAAGAGCACCTTGGGTGGATGTTATTGTCTGGGATCTGCCATGATCCCATGGTTTAGTAAGAAACAATCCAATGATTCTCTCAGCACGATTGAAACAGAGTACATATCAGCCTATTCTACTAGTTGTGAATCCATATGGCTTCGGAAGTTGATGTCAAGTCTATTTGACTTGGAGTTGGACACCACAATGATTCTATGTGACAACCAGAGTTGTATAAAGATGACAGAGGATCTTGTGTTCTATGATAAATCAAAGCACATAGAAATACGATATTTTTACATAAGGGATATGGTACAAAAAGGAGCTATAAAACTTCAGTATGTTAGTACTGATGAGCAAGTTTTTGATGTATTGACCAAGCCTATGTCTCAAGTAAAGTTTGAAAACTTCCGTGACAAGCTTGGTGTAGTCCGAAAAGACCTTTCTCGTAAGGAGGAACAATGATGATGATGCACAAGACTTTCCTCACAGGGAGGAATAGCGATGATGATGTTACAGACTTTCCTCGCAAGGAGGAATGATGATGACATTGACCCTCCTCAGAAAGGGGGAGCAGGTTGATGATGTGGACCTCCCTGAAAAGGGGGAGTGATGATGAGACTATCACTGCGAATGAGATGGCAATGATGCAGCAGTACAGAAAAGGCCAAGTGCACCCGCAAACGCTGATGAGGTCCGACATTTACTTGTGGACAAAACTATCCTCTCTTGAGGATGGTCTTGCAGACAAGAACACTCTTCTCTTGAGAGTGGTCCTAGCCCTTATTGGTTGAGGATGGTCCAGCAGACGATACTCTCTTCTAGAGAGTGATCATACATTCACTTGTAGGGTGGTGCCGTAGACAAGAACACTCTCTTGAGAGTGGTCCTAGCACTAACAGGCTAAGGATGGTCTACGATGAGTCTCGCATTCATTTGCGGACGAGATCTACATTGATTTGCAGATGATGTGGTACTTCATTCATTTGCGGACGAGATCTACATTCATTTGCAGACGATGTGGCCTTGCATTCATTTGCGGACGATCCAGCTGGTCGATGATACGGACCCTCCTCGTTAAGGGGGAGTACGTTGATGAGGGTTGCATCATCCTTGGACTTATGTTCAAAAGTGATAAGGATTGATCATCCCGCAAAGAGATCATGTGTGTTGCATGTTATGATGCTTCTAACGATGTTATTGATTGACAGATCAAGCATGGATGCAAATGATGAAAATATTGATCGAAAGATCAAGTATGATTGTCGATAATGATGTGGATTGAGTGATCGAGTGCTGCAAAGGATCCATTGATCGTTTGCTGCAAAGGATCTAGTGATTGAGTACAACAAAGGATCGAGTGATCGAGTGCTGCAAAGGATCAAGTGATCGAGTGCTACAAGAAGATGAAGATCAAAGTGTTGTTGCAAAGGATCAAGTGATTGAGTGCTACAAGAAGATGAAGATCAAAGTGTTGCTGCAAAGGATCAAGTGATCGAGTGCTACAAGAAGATGAAGATCAAAGTGTTGCTGCAAAGGATCAAGTGATCAAGTGTTGTCGAAGATGAAGACTCGGTGTTGTAGAAGATGATGTTCCAATACTGAAGATATTGAAGATGTTCCAGTAACTATTCCAGTTGCTGATGATTGTTGAAAACTTCCTATGATGTATAGATGTATTACCTTGATACTGCTGAAGATGCTCTCTCTACTTACTCCTATAGTTGATGATGTTGTTGTTAGTAGAATACCCTTCACATTAAGGGGGGGTGTTGAAATATTGTAACTTCAAAGAATATTCTAAATGTATTTTACTGATGTAATCCAAGGGAGATGTATTATTCCTCCGTCGGGATGTTACTATTGTATTTGGTCATCATAGATTCATGAGGTATAACCTCCATTATAAGTTCTGTCAATAGTGCCCTCTTGAATATAATATAATACTGTTTTGTGTCTTCCTAGGTGAAGTCGGCCCAGTAAGTTTGTTGGAGCCAACTTGTTAGAGTAAACGTCAAGTGACAAAAAGAGTATAAATAGAGGAGTTGTGTTCCTCATTTGAACACACACACTCACTTGTGTATAGCGTATAAGAGAGAGAGACATATGAGCAAGGAGAAGGAGCACATGTTTTGGGGTTTTATCTTATACATCTATATAGATGAAGTTTTGCTAGGTTTTCTTCCCCTTGAGGGTTTCCCGGGATAAATCTGTGTCTATCTTGTGATTGTGTTTCTTTCAGTGTTTCTGCATATGCTATTAATGTGAAATTGGATTAAACACTAATGATATCTAGCTCAACATATGAAATATTAACAATTAGACTAGATCACTCCTTTACAGACTACTTTCACATAGAATGATGCATGTGACCACTAGCCTTCCTTCATATTCACTTTTAGTCAATATTGCACATGCCTAATCAAGGCTAAGCATCTCAAGCCTCATACACATAGTCAATATTACACATGACTAATCAAGACTAACTTAGGGCCATCCTCCACTAACGATTGATCAATATTACACATGCCACCTCTAGGAGAATGTTTGTAGAATGTTTCCAGATGCTGCAACCGTGGAGAAACATCAACATCATCCCCTCCCTTGGATTAATGCATTTAAAAAAAAAATAGTTCTTAATGTTTTTTTGGTGGCTTTATTTTATCATGTTTTGTAATTTTATCTTATGTTTTTGATGTAGCCTTTATCTTTTTTTTTAAAGGTACTATTTTTAATTTTATCTTGTATTTAATTTTTAATTTTTTTTAATGTTTTTTTTAATTTATCTTGTTTTATTTTTAGTTCTTAAATGTTTTTTCCTAATATAGTTTTTTTTTAAATCTTAATATTATTTTTTTTTATGTTTTTTTTGTTTTTTTTTTATTTTTAGTTCTTAAATGTTTTTTCCAAAATGTAGTTTTTTTTAAATCTTACTATTATTTTTTTTATGTTTTTTTTTTCATTTTTAATTTTGTTGGTTGATTTTGAGTTGATTATATTGGTTTTTTTAATTTTTAATTTTTGTTGTTTTTTTAAATTGTATTTTATTTTTAATATTGTTATTTAAATGAGTTTTTATTTTTTAATTTTTAAAATCTTTTTTTTTATGTTTTTTTTTTTCATTTTTAATTTTGTTGGTTGATTTTGAGTTGATTATATAGGTTTTTTTAATTTTATTTTGTTTTTAACTTTTAGTTTTTAATGTGTTTATAAATTGTATTTTGTTTTTGATGTTGTTTTTTAAATGATTTTTATTTCTGAATTTTTAAATCGTTTTTCCCTTACATTTGTTTTTTCTTCCTTTGTTTTGTTATGATTAAAATAAACAAATTAAATGTTTTTTTAGGGCATGAATTGAAATGCTTAGAATTTAAACCCAAAGAGAAAATGGTGCTATTGGTAACATCTATTTTCAATTTGGGGATTGTTTTTTTTGCAACGACACCGACTATAAATGCCATGGTTTCATGCAAGTCGTAATTTACACTTTGAAAAGAAAAATGAGGGTGTCATGGTGGCACCACTCAAGAGCCATAGTTTCAAGCAAGGTGTAATTTTAGCATTCTGGTTGCAGCAACATCGGTTGTTAAGGCCGAGGTTTCAAACAAAATGTAATTTTAACCCCAAATAAAAACGAGGTTGATTATGGGAGAACCACTTTTCTATTCGGGAGTGGATTTATGATTTTGATTGCAATAACATCGGTTGAGGTTTCAAAAAAAATCTAATTTTAGTCCTAGAAAAAAAAGGGTACTACCAGTAGCACCACTTTTAAATTTGGGGGGTCGATTTATGGTTTTGATTGCAATGGCACCAACGGGGTTCTAAAAAAGTTGTAATTTTAGCTCCGAAAAAAAAGGTACTATAGGTAGCACCACTTTTTTATTAGGGGTTGGTTTGGTGTTTTTGATGCAAAAATATGAGTGTTTTTTGCTGGAGTTATTGTTAAGTTGTATAATGTGTTAATATTCTAAATGGAAATCTATAATATTTTTCATTTTACTTTTTGATGGTTAGTGCCCTTGATGGTACCATTCTTATGTCTCCCAGATTGCATAAATGGCACTATGGCCATGCCTTTTTGTGAATTAGTTTTGACAATGCGTTGTGTTATCTAGTTGTTGAGATGTGACGTTGGAGAGTCAACAAAATTAATTAGTGCATTCCAATGCTCAAGGATGATTATTACAAGAAACTCAAAATAGAATAATAAAACTTAAATATGCTCACAAAATTCTTCATTAGTGTTCTTGCACGTATGTTTGCTTCTATGGCAAGTTGGTATTTTGTTTTAGGAGAGATGAATATTTCTAATGTTCAAAATTGACGAGAATAGAGTTTCCTTACAATCCTACATTGGAAGGCCGTGCAAGGCTTTTTTTGATATCGGCAAGCCTTTGATGTTAATGATCATTCTTCTTGTCTCTTTGTGCAGGTCTTACAACTTGCAAACAATGGACTAAAATCATTTCCTCCCGAAGTTTTGAAGGGTTGTTCACAACTCTTTACCCTTCACTTACATGGCAATGAAATCACAACTGATGGTCTTCGTGAGGTGCAATTGTATATTTTAAGTGCCTCGATAATAAATCACATTCTAACACTTGGATTTTAAATGATATAGCTTACATCACATAAATCACATTCTTCTGACTCCTTCTTTGGTTCAAATCGTATATAATAGCTTCTTCCTTGTTTCAATAGCTTACAACGTTTGGTGTGTCATCAGGTTGAAGGTTGGGCAGAGTTTGATGAGCGTAGGAGATCCAAGAACAATAAGCAATTAGAGTTCGGTGTCATGAGCTCAAGTGGGTTTGATGAAGGAGCTGATTCACAGCATTGGGACCGTTGGTGATTTGCATAAAATGATGTGAACTAATGGAAGTTAGGTGTTAGGTATATGCATAATCACTAAATCAATTGTTCTTACATACATATTTGAGAACTCTATACATAATCAGTGGTGATATGTGATGCTCAGGTACTTGTGATAACAGATGTGTATTTTCTATCTCAGAGGAGGATGGTTTCAAACATGCCTTAGGTCAAGACAATCATTTTTTTTTTGCACAGACCTCAAAAACCTCGAAGATAATATTATTATCTAATAACTACAAAGTCACATTTAAGCAAATTCTTAATCAACGAAGTTGAATAACATTTTTGCAAAAATAAAATAAATAATAAGATGATTCCATTTTATTAGATTGCAATTCTATCTCTTAACAACATTTAAGTAGATCAAATGCAAATTGTTAAAGAGCCTTTGATATTAATATTAATAAATGACAAAACATAATGTTATAATTTTTTTCATATAAATATATTATACTTACAAAAATATAATGATTTAGTTTTTGCAGATTAACATAAAGGTAAGAATAATGCATTTCCGTTGCTTTATAGAATATAGTTTTTTTCTATATACTCACTTTTTATTAATTTATTTTAATGTATATATCAAAAAATATTCACAAAAATATAATGCTATAGTTTTTTTTGCAGATTAACATAAAGATAAGAATAATGCATTTCCCTTAAGATCATAAAGGTAAGAATAATGCATTTCCGTTGTCTTTATAGGATATAGTTTTTTTTATGTATTCGTTTTTTATTAATATATTTTAATGTATATATTAAAACATATTCACAAAAATATAATGCTGTTTTTTTTGCAGATTAACATAAAGGTAAGAATAATGCATTTCCCTTGTCTTTATAGCATATAGTTTTTTTTATATACTCACTTTTTATTAATACGTTTTAATGTATATATTAAAAATATATATTGAGAAAACAGGAAAAAGTAAAACATGAAATTTTGTTCAACTAACAATAATTTTTTTTAAAGAACTTTATACTTATAAATTATTATAAATTATTAGTAGGAATGAAGCTTTTATCCTTTCAAAAGTATAGACTTTCTTTCACTTATATATAGGGAAGTCAAATGTATAAGATCTAGCCTTAACTTTTAACCCTTTACAATATTTTTATATAAAACATTTAGAGGACTTTAAGATTGGATGGCTATAGAATCCAAAATCAAGAAATTATCAATTTTATTCCTTTATTTGAGAAAAGCAGAGTTTTACCTTCAAAATCCACACTTCAAAAGATAAGTTGAATTTATCATGTACAAATTTCAAAGCAACTAGAGCACACTACCCATGGTCACTTCAACGATTGTCCTCACACTATTTTAACTCTTCTTCGACACAAGGCGGGGGAATCCCTAGCAAGATTATGGATTTGTTTTCAAATGCTAAAATAATAACAAGATATACAAAATGATCATGTTTTATTTTTTTTAAATATAAAGTGAGAAGTCAAGCAAGACTTAGTGCTTTGTCCTTGGGATATGAAGCCTGAGCAACAAATGGAACTTGAAAGTGGATGAAGGAGACACAATGAACCACCAAACAAGTATTATCAAGGAAAGACATATTTGATATCTATGTAACATTGAAGTGAAACGTTCAATAGACACAACAACACATCCATAAAGTTACATCCAGATAAGATACCAAAAATGAGACTATTGTGAGAAAGATAATCTTATATTGAATGGACAACCCCTAAATACATCAAAATTCAAATATGTTATTAAATGGAGTGAAGATGGTTTAAAGATTAGACTTCAACCCCTTGAAGTGTAGAACAACCAACTATGATAAATCAAAATAACCCTTTACATAGATACAATAGCAATACATCAATGGTAGCCTTACATACACATGTGACCCATTAGGAAATATGAACACAGAAGCTCTAATTGGTTAATCCTTTCTTATCTTGATTGCAAAAACCATTGTACTTGACTTTGAGGGGTCTTTCATCATCTTGAAATTCTACATATCGAACAAGAGATCTCTTCCTTCTATATCGGTCAATCGCAACCACTCCATAATAAAATATTATTAAGAAGCTCCTGGATCCCTCTTTTCCTTCAAGAAATAACAGTGAAACACATAAAAAGCTCTAGAAGTCTCTTTGATGTAGGGATCTCCCCTTTGAGGGTGAAAATATGCACATTGAAGGGCTTGAATAGGTCGTGTTGCCATGTGTCACCTTCATCTAGAGGGTGCTCAAAATGATTTGTTTTGTCCTTTCACATACATAAATATGCTACAAACTTCTCAAATGAAAGACACTTCCTAGAGATGACGGATCTTGACTTGGTCTACCCATCAAATTGTACCACAAGTCAAATGGTAGTGCCCTATGTAGGGTGTTTTCAAGAAGGGATCAAGAATAATAGTCATAATCTATTTTATTGAAAAGCATTCCTCTAAAGGTGGTCAATTGATGTTATAAAAAAAGTTTGGACGCTACATGTCATATCCACAAGCTAGGTGCTACTTGTTCCTTGAAATTTGTGCTTTGAATATTACGGTTGTTGAAGAGGTCTTGTGACCACCTTAGACCACAAAATATGCCATAGAATGCTCAATGGAGGGGCACTCCTCTATTCTTGTGCATTTGATTTTCATGTATAACATAAAAGTCCCCAATGCTTTCTAATTAGGTGGGCATTCCTCTAGGTTGGTGCAATCATGTTTGTAAAGTGTGTTAAAAGGTACACATTACCCTTCAAATGGTGTTACATGCCTCCAAATGTGTAGAAATGCATTAACCAATGGGAAATGACACCTCAAAAGAACCTCAATGGTGAGAAATGCCTCCAAATATGTAGCTCATACCATGAGAATTGTGAAAATATCCCGAAGGCACCCCTTAATGGAGTGTTTTTTGCTACAGTTCTTGTTCTAAGTATAAAGTACTTGTTAAGTTGTATAATGTGTTAATACTTTAGATTTATTACAAGAAATGCTTACCATCAAAGTCTTATAATTCATACACATTTTTTATAGATATTGTTTACTCGCCAACATGTTTTTTGGACAACTAGATATTATAGTTTGATGGTTCTTCTATATGTTTTGCTCAAGGTTGTGTTTTATTTGGAGGCTTGTATGGCTAGTCATTAAAAGTGCTAAGCAATTGACAATTAAACATATTTATTTATATATTTCAGCTGTTTATATATAATGGTGCCATGGTATTTTTATGTTCATGTTGCAATCTCAAAATGATAGGATAATAAATGCTAAAGAGAGTGAGATTGTTTAAACTATAGACTTAAGGAAAAAGTGCACATTGATGAGTCAACACCTTAATTAACATAGGGACCTAATGAAATCTTTTCCTTTTCCAAACCCTACTTTCTAAAATTGAACCTATTGTCCTTCATAAATTAATTTATAGAGGAAAACTAAGAGTCATGGATGATGTTTCACTTGCCCACTTAACAATATATAAAAGATAAAAGGAAGACTTGATTGAGGGGAAGAATGAGAAAGCGAATGCAACTTTGACTTGTTTTTTCTTTAGTCAAATCTTTATTCTCTCAACACTTCCATAGCCTAACAGTGTTAACAATAATATCAAGGCTGCAACTTAATTTCCAACATTAAGGGTGAAAGTTGATGAACTTCTCTCAATAGGTAACATTTGTTTTTTTTATTCATGGTTGCATTTTTTTGTAATTGTCTATATGACTACCCATGTCATGTTACATATTGGCAAAGGTTTCATGTTGTCTAGTGTTTCACTCAACCTAGAGTTTTTTTTTTATGAACAACATATGGTTTTGAAAATATCACATTTATGGCAAGTTGAACCAATGTCTAGGACTATCGTGGCTTATCTAGTTGTACATAAAAAAAAATTATAAACTAATAAATTCTTCATTTTCCCTATCACCCCTTAATGGAGTGTTTTTTACTAGAGTTCTTGTTTTGAGGATAAAGTTCTTGTTAAGTTGAATAATGTGTTAATACTCTAGATGGAGATCTAGAATATTTTTCATTTTACTTTTTATGGTTAGTTTCCTCAATGGTACCATTCTTATGTCTCCCATATTGCATAAATGGCCCTGGGGCCATGCATTTTTGTGAATTAATTTTGACAATGCGTTGTGTTATCTAGTTGTTGAAATGTGACGCTGGAGAGTCAACAAAATTAATTGGTGCATCCCAATGCTCAAGGATGATTATTACAAAAAACTCAAATCCGAATAATAAAACTTAAATATGCTCAGAAAATTCTTCATTAATGTTCTTGCACTTATGTTTGCTTCTATGGCAAGTTGGTATTTTGTTGCAGGATAGATGAATATTTCTAATGTTCAAAATTGATGATGATAAGAGTTTCCTTACAATCCTACATTGGAAGGCCATGCAAGGCTTTTTCGAACATCAGCAAGCCTTGGATGTTAATCATCGTTATTCTTGTCTCTTTGTGCAGGTCTTACAACTTGCAAACAATGGACTAAAATCATTTCCTCTCGAAGTTTTGAAGGGTTGTTCACAGCTCTTTACCCTTCACTTACATGGAAATGAAATAACTGTTGATGGTCTTCGTGAGGTGTAGTTGTATATTTAAGTGCCTCAATAATAAATCACATAATAACACTTAGATTTTAAATGATATAGCTTACATCACTTAAATTACATTCTCTGGTTCCTTCTCTAGTTCAAATCGTATATAATAGCTTCTTCCTTGTGTCAATAGCTTACAAGGTTTGGTGTGTCACCAGGTTGAAGGCTGGGAAGAGTTTGATGAGCGTAGGAGATCCAAGAACAATAAGCAATTAGAGTTTGGTGTCATGAGCTCAAGTGGGTTCGATGAAGGAGCTGATTCACAGCATTGGGATCGTTGGTGATTTGCATAAAATGATGTGAACTAATGGAAGTTAGGTGTTGGGTATGTGCATAATCATTGAATCAATTGTTCTTACATACATATTTGAGAACTTTATACATAATCAATTGGTGATATGTGATGCTCAGGTACTTGTGATAACAAATGTGTATTTTCTATCTCAAAGGAGGATGGTTTCAAACATGCCTTAGGTCAAGACAACTATTTTTTGTTTGCACAGACCTCAAAAACCTCGAAGAGAATATTATTATCTAATAACTACAAAGTCACATTTAAGCAAATTCTTAATCAACCAAAATGAATAACATTTTTGCAAAAATAAAATAAATAATAAGATGATTCCAATTTCTTGGATTGCAATTCTATCTCTTAACAACATTTAAGTAGATCAAATGAAAATTCTTAAAGAGCCTTTCATATTAATATTAATAAACGACAAAACAGAATGTTATAATTTCTTTCATATAAATATATTAATAACTGACAAAAATATAATGCAATAGTTTTTTGCAGATTTACATAAAGGTAAAAATAATGCATTTCCCTTGTCTTTATAGGATATAATTTTTTTTATATACTCACTTTTTCTTAATTTTTTTTAATGTATTTATTAAAAAATATATTGAGAAAACATGAAATATAAAAGATGAAAATTTGTTGAACTAACAATATATTTTTAAAAGAACTTTATACTTATAAATTATTAGTAGGAATGAAGCTTTTATCCTTTCAAAAGTAGACTTTCTTTCACTTATATATAGGGAAGTCAAATGTACGAGATCTAGCCGTAACATTTAACTCTTCAGAATCTATTTTGTATAAAACAATTAGAGGACTTTAGCATTAAATGGCTATAGAATCCAAAATCAAGAAATTATCAATTTGATTATTTTATTTGAGAAAAGCAGAGTTTTACCTCCAAAATCTACACTTCAAAAGATAAGTTTAATTTAACATTTACAAATTTTAAAGCAACTAGAGCACACTAGCCATGGTCAGTTCAGCGATTGTCCTCACATTATTCTAACTATTCTTCGACACAAGGTGGGGAAATCCCTAGTAAGATTATGGATTTGTCCTTCAAATGCTAAAATAATAACAAGATATACAAAATGATCATGTTTTAGTTGTTTCAAATATAAAGTGAGAAGTCAAGCAAGACTTAGACTTAGTGCTTTCTCCTTGGGATATGAAGTGTGGGCAACAAATGGAACTTGAAAGTGCATGAAGGAGAAACAATAAACCACCAAACAAGTATTATCAAGGAAGGACATATTTGATATCTATGTAACATTGAAGTGAAATGTTCAATAGACACAACAACACATCCATAAAGTTAGATCTAGATAAGATACCAAAGAGGAGACTATTGTAAGAGAGATAATGGTATATTGAATGGACAACCCTTCAATACATCAAAATTCAAATATGTTATTAAATGGAGTGAAAATGGTTTAGAGATCAGACTTCAACCTCTTCAAGTGAAGAACAACCAACTATGATAAATCAAAACAACCCTTTACATAGATACAATAGTAATACATCAATGGTAGCCTTACATACACATGTGACCCATTAGAAAATATGAACACAGAACTTCCGATGGGTTAATCCTTTCTTACCTATATTGCAAAAAACATTATAGTTGACTTTCACAGGTCTTTCATCATCTTGAAATTCTACATACTGAACAAGAGATCTCTTCCTTCTATATAGATCAATCGCAAGCACTCCATAATAAAATATTATTAAGAACCTCCTGGATCCATATTTTCCTTCAAGAAATAATAACTAAACACATAAAAATATCTAGAAGTCTCTTTGATGTAGGGATCTCCCCTTTGACGATGAAAATATGCACATTGAAGGGTTTGAATAGGTCGTGTTGCCATGTGTCACCTTCCTATAGAGGGTGCTCAAAATGCTTTGTTTTGTCCTTTCACATACATAAATATTCTACAACGTTCTCAAATGAAAGAAACTTCCCAAAGATGACGGATCTTGACTTGGTCTACCCATCAATTTGTACCACAAGTCAAATGGCAGTTCCCTATGTAGGGTGTTTTCAAGAAGGGATCAAGAATAATAATCATAATCTCTTTTATTGAAAAGCATTCCTCTAAAGGTGGTCATTTGATGTTATAAAAAAGGTGTGGATGCTACATGTCATATCCACAAGCTAGGTGCTACTTGTTCCTTGAATTTTGTGCTTTCAATATTATGGTTGTCGAAGAGGTCTTGTGACCACCTTAGACCACGAAATATGCCATGGAATGCTCAATGGAGGGGCACTCCTCTATTCTTGTGCATTTGTCTTTCATGTATTACATAAAAGCCCCCAATGCTTTCCCATTAGGTGGGCATTCTAGTAGGTTGGTGCAATCATGTTTGTAAAGTGTGTTAAAAGGTATACAATACCCTTCAAATGGTGTTACATGCCTCCAAATATGTAGAAATGGATTAACCAATGTGAAACGACACCTCAAAGGAACCTAAATGGTGAGAACTGCCTCCAAATATGTAGCTAATGCCATGAGAATTGTGAAAATATCTCAAAGGCACCCCTTAATGGAGTGTTTTTTGCTAGAGTTCATGTTTTAGGTATAAAGTTCTTGTTAAGTTGTATAATGTGTTAATACTCTATATTTATCACAAGAAATGCTTACCATCAAAGTGTTATAATTCATACACATATATTTTTGATAGATTTTGTTTACTCGCCAACATATTTTTTGGACAACTAGATATTATAGTTTGATGGTTCTTCTATATGTTTTTCTCAAGGTTGTGTTTTATTTGGAGGCTTGTATGGCTAGTCATTAAAAATGCTAAGCAGTTGACTATTAAAAATATTTATTTATATATTTCAGTTGTTTATATATGATGGTGCCATGGTATTTTTCTGTTCATGTTGCAATCTCAAAATGATAGGATAATAAATGCTAAAGAGAATGTGATTGTTTAAACTATAGACTTGAGGGAAAAGTGTGCATTGATGATTCGACACCTTAATTAACATAGGGACCTAATGACCTATTTGCCTTTTCCAAATCCTACTTTCTAAAATTGAACCTATTGTCCTTCATAATTTAATTTATAGAGGAAAACTAAGAGTCATGGATGATGTTTCACTTTCCCACTTAACAATATATAAAAGATAAAAGGAAGACTTGATAGAGGGGAAGAATGAGAAAACAAATGCAACTTTGACTTGTTTTTTCTTTAGTCAAATCTCCATTCTCTCAACGCTTACATAGCCTAGCAGTGTTAACAATAATATCAAGGCTACAACTTAATGTCCAACATTAAGCATTAGAGGAAATTTCAACTCAAAATGGGTCTCCTAAAGAAAATTAATAAAATAATAGTTAAAATAATAAAATAATATTTATTAATTTTGGAG
>LPNX010324867.1:111810-203541 GCA_001517045.1 Pseudotsuga menziesii | reverse complement strand
GAAGAAAAGAAAAAAAATACTACTTTTTTTGTTTGTATTTTCGACATATATTCCTGTGTTTTACTCAAATTTTGATCAAGGGTCCTCGTTGGATGCGGAAATAAATTCCGCATCCAATGAGTACCCACTCGGCATACTTTTGACGTACCCCTCTACCCCAAAACAAGAAATACCTGGAAAAACGTGATGATGACATCATCATCACGTTTTTTTAGGAATTTCTTGTTTTTGGGGTAGCGGGGTCCATCAAAAGTATGCCGAGTGGGTACTCGTTGGATGCGGAATTTAATTCCACATCCAACGAGCTCTCCCGATCGAAATTTGAGTAAAAACACATGGATATATGTCGAAAATGAGAACAAAAAAAAGTAGTTTTTTTATGATACCTATCCCCAAATTTATATTAAAAATTTGTTTAAGACCTATACAGTATTTCAAATTTAAAGAATTTCATTGGCTAAAACATGATGACATGGAATTTGAATTAGAGTTAAAAGGCTCATTTTGAGTTGAAATTTCCTCTAATGGGTGAAAGTTGATGAACTTCTCTCAATAGGTAACATTTGTTTTTTTGCTTCATGGTTGCATTTTTTTGTAATTGTCCATAATACATATGGCTAACCATGTCATGATTACATATTGGCAAAGGCTTCATGTTGTCTAGTGCTTCACTCAACCTAGAGTTTATTTTTTTTTAAGAACATATTGTTTTGAAAATATCACATTTACGGCAAGTTGAACCAATGTCTAGGAATATTGGGACTTATCTAGTTGTACATAAAAAAAATTATAAACTAATAAATTCGTCATTTTCCATGTCACATCTTAATGGTGTTTTTTTTGCTGGAGTTCTTGTTTTGAGTATAAAGTTCTTGTTAAGTTGTATAATGTGTTAATACTCTAGATGGAAATCTAGTATATTTTTCATTTTACTTTTTGATGGTTAGTGCCCTCGATGATACCATTATCCTGTCTCCTAGATTGCATAAATGGCATTGGGGCCATGCCTTTTGTGAATTAGTTTTGACAATGCATTGTGTTATCTAGTTGTTGAGATGTGACGCTGGAGAGTCAATAAAATTAATTGGTGCATTCCAATGCTCAAGGATGATTATTACAAGAAACTCAAAATAGAATAATAAAACTTAAATATGCTCACAAAATTCTTCATCTGTGTTCTTGCACTTATGTTTGCTTCTATGGCAAGTTGGTATTTTGTTGCAGGATAGATGAATATTTCTAATGTTCAAAATTGACGAGGATAGAGTTTCCTTACATTCCTACATTGGAAGGCCATGCGAGGATTATTTTGATATCAACAAGCCTTGGATGTTAATCATCGTTCTTTTTCTCTTTGTGCGGGTCTTACAACTCGCAAACAATGGACTAAAATCATTTCCTCCTGAAGTTTTGAAGGGTTGTTTACAACTCTTTTCCCTTCACTTACATGGCAATGAAATCACAATTGATGGTCTTTGTGAGGTGCAATTGTATATTTTAAGTGCCTCGATAATAAATCACATTCTAACACTTAGATTTTAAATGATATAGCTTACATCACATAAATCACATTCTCTGACTCCTTCTCGGGTGCATAATCACTGAATCAATTGCTCTTACATACATATTTTTGAACATTATACATAATCATTGGTGATATGTGATGCTCAGGTACTTGTGATAACAAATGTGTATTTTTTATCTCAGAGGATGGTTTCAAACATGCCTTAGGTCAAGACAACCATTTTTTTTTGCACAAAGCTTAAAAACCTCGAAGAGAATATTATTATCCAATAACTACAAAGTTTCATTTAAGCAAATTCTTAATCAACCAAGTTGAATAACATTTTTGCAAAAATAAAATAAATAATAAGATGATTCTAGTTTCTTAGATTGCAATTCTATCTCTTAACAATATTTAAGTAGATCAAATGCAAATTCTTAAAGAGCCTTTCATATTAATATAAATAAATGACAAAACATAATGTTATAATTTTTTTCATATAAATAGATTAATAATTGACAAAAATATAATGATATAGTTTTTTGCAGATTTACATAAAGGTAAGAATAATCCAGTGCCCTTGTCTTTACATGATATAATTTGTTTTTATATACGCACATTTTCTTGATTTTTTTTTAAATATTTATTAAAAATATGTATTGAGAAACAAGAAAAGCAAAAGATAAAATTTTGTTGAACTAGCAATATTTTTTTAAAAGAACTTTGTACTTATAAATTATTAGTAAAAGGAATGAAGCTTTTATCCTTTCAAAAGTATAGACTTTCTTTCACTTATATATAGGGAAGTCAAATGTATGAGATCTAGCCTTAACAGTTAACTCTTCATAATCTTTTTATATAAAACAATTAGAGGACTTTAACATTGAATGGCTATAGAATCCAAAATCAAGAAATTATCAATTTAATTCCTTTATTTGAGAAAAGTAGAGTTTTACCTCCAAAATCCACATTCAAAAGATAAGTTTAATTTATCATGTACAAATTTCAAAGCAACTAGAGCACACTGCCCATGGTCACTTCAGTGATTGTCCTCCCATTATTCTAATTCTTCTTCGACACAAGGGGGGGGGGATCCTTAGTAAGATTATGGATTTGTCCTGCAAATGCTAAAATAATAACAAGATATACAAAATAATCATGTTTTAGTTTTTTCAAATATAAAGTGAGAAGTCAATCAAGACTTAGTGCTTTGTCCTTGGGATACGAAGTCTGGGCAACAAATGGAACTTGAAAGTGGATGAAGGAGACATAATAAACCACCAAACAAGTATTATCAAGGAAGGGGATATTTTATATTTATGTAACATTGAAGTGAAATGTTCAATAGACACAACAACACATCCATAAAGTTACATCTAGATAAGATACTAAAGATGAGACTATCGTAAGAGAGATAATGTTATATTGAATGGACAACCCCTCAATACATCAAAATTCAAGTATGTTATTAAATGGAGTGAAGATGGCTTAGAGATTAGACTTCAACCTCTTCAAGTGAAGAACAACCAACTATGATAAATCAAAACAACCCTTTACATAGATACAATAGCAATACATCAATGGTAGCCTTACATACACATGTGACCCATTAGAAAATATGAACACAGAAGCTCCAATTGGTTAATCATTTCTTACCTCAATTGCAAAAAACATTGTACTTGACTTTAAGGGGTCGTTCATCATCTTGAAATTCTACATATCGAACAAGATATCTCTTCCTTCTATATAGGTCAATCGCAACCACTCCATAATAAAATATTATTAAGAAGCTCCTGGATCCATCTTTTCCTTCAAGAAATAATAATTAAACACACAAAAAGCTCTAGAAGTCTCTTTGGTGTAGGGATCTCCCCTTTGAGGGTGAAAATATGCACATTGAAGGGTTTGAATAGGTCGTGTTGCCATGTGTCACCTTCCTATAGAGGATACTCAAAATGCTTTGTTTTGTCCTTTCACATACATGGAATATGCTACAACGTTCTCAAATGAAAAACACTTCCCAGGGATGACGGATCTTGACTTGGTTTACCCATCAAATTGTACCACAAGTTAAATGGCAGTGCCCTATGTATGGTGTTTTCAAGAAGGGATCAAATATAATAATCTTGATCTCTTTTATTGAAAAGCATTCCTCTAAAGGTGCTCATTTGATGTTATAACAAAGGTGTGGATGCTAAATGTCATATCCATAAGCTAGGTGCTACTTCTTCCTTAAAATTTGTGCTTTGAATATTATGGTTGTCGAGAGGTCTTGTGACCACCTTAGACCAAAAAATATTCCATGGAATGCTCAATGGAGGGGCAGTCCTCTATTCTTGTGCATTTGACTTTCATGTATAACATAAAAGTCCCCAATGCTTTGGAATAGTAAAATATTGATTCTTACTGAAAAATCCGACATAAATAGAATAGAAACTCCATAAATGGCTAAATATATGAATAATAGATAAGTGATGATATTACATTTACAATGATCGGTCTTATATAATCCCATCGTGTCTTTACTAAGAGGTATGTCTTTTGATTTAATTAATTAATTAATAATTAGTATTAATATTGATGATATCATATATATATATTTTTTTATTTATATAACATTGCCTTCCCCTTAGAGAAGCTTTGTCCTCAAATCTTAGAGAAGACATGGCTTAAGTTTGATTTTTTTCTTGAATGCTATCTCTCGATCTTTTGTGTTTAGTCATTGTGACATTTGATGAAACGAGGTGATACGAGTTACGAATTCCCCAGAATAATTGTTGCATCGTATCTGTTGTGGTCCATCCCAGATCTATTTTGATCGGACCTCTGGGATTGTTTTGGGAAATGGGTCGTCTCAATTGTTGCTTAGTATGTCGAACTATTTGCTTGTCAACATCACTCTTTTGTGAATGCTTATTTTGACCTTGCCGTTGGTCAAAATGACGATTATAAGTGGGATGTTTGTAAGGCGTATGTGTTGTTTTTTTTTCTTCGTTTTTAACTACCTTCACTTCCTCAACCTGACTTTGTTTTTCGGAGAGTCTAGATGCTTCTCTCTGCATTTGCGTTATTTTGTTCTCAGTAGATTTTTTTTACTTTGAATCTTCTCGAGCCTTTCGTCTTGCGACTTTTTGTCCTCTTTTAACTTCTCGATTTGTTTCTCTAGTTCTTCATTAAGATTTAGAAGGAATTGATTTTCTTCTTTCTTTTCTATGACTTTTCCTTCAATGTCTTCATTCGAGTTGTCTACCTTCTTGGTACTCTTTAACTTCTTGATCTTCGTAACTAATATTTTATTATTATTTCTTAATCGATATATTTCTTTAGTATTACTTGTTAATGTGTTATTGACTTTCGTAATTTCCAACTGGTGAGTTTGTTTTGAGTCTTCCTCTTTTTGCTGGAGTTCCTCAATCTGTTGCTGAAGGCGGAAATTCTCTGCTTCTTGGCGTCTTACTTTTGTTTGAATTTACGTGATTTTGTCATCTTTGTCCTTGATTATTTTGTTTAATTGTTTTATTTCTTCTTTATTCTCGACTGCATCTTTCATGATTTTTTGATTTTGTAGATTTTGATTGGTATATTTTTTACTCATTATTTCCTTAGAAATATCCACCTTCATCATGTCAAATACTTTGTGAATTGCTACTTGTAGTTGGGACTGCAATTCTGATTTAGACTTTGCCATAATTCCTGACTTCTGGTGTTCTTTGACGATAGTTTGTTTTCCTTTTGAAATGACTTCTTGTCTTCTTCGATTTTGTCTTGTTTTTCTTTACTCTTGTAATTTAATAATTATTATTATTATTATAATAAAAAAATTTGAAGGTTGAAATAATTAATTTTCTTCCCTAAATACTTCATGTTTATTGGGTGGTTGGGAGGAATGATTATTACCTTCCCCACCTAAGTTCAAATCTCACTTGCTTCGTAGTAGCAATTATTATGCACTTTTAGATTTTTTTTCCCTTAAGTTTTGTAAAATGCCAGTAGATTGGGTGGTTGGGAGGAATGAGTGTTAACTTCCCCACCTAAGTTCAAATCTCGCTTGCTACTTAGAAGCAATTATTATGCCTTTTTACATTTCTTACTGGAACAGTAAAATACTGTTCCTTACTGAAAAATGTTGTTTCTTACTGAAAAATATTGTTTTTTACTGTAAAATCCAACGTAAATAGGATAAAAACTCCATAAATGGCTAAATATATGAATAATAGATATGTGATGATATTACATTTACAATGATCGGTCTTATATAATCCCACCATGCATTTACTAAGAGGCATGTCTTTTGATTTAATTAATTAATTAATCAGTAGTATTAATTAATTATGATATATATATATATATATATATATATTATGTTATATTTTTATTTATATAACATGCTTCCTCATTAGGTGGGCATTCCTCTAGGTTGGCGCAATCATGTTTGTAAAGTGTGTTAAAAGGTACACATTACCCTTCAAATGGTGTTACATGCCTCCAAATGTGTAGAAATGCATTAACCAATGTGAAATGACACCTCAAAGGAACCTCAATGGTGAGAAATTCCTCCAAATGTGTAGCTCATGCCATGAGAATTGTGAAAATATCCCAAAGGCACCCCTTAATGGAGTGTTTTTCGCTAGAGTTATTGTTTTGAGTATAAAGTTCTTGTTAAGTTGTATAATGTGTTAATACTCTGGATTTATCACAAGAAATGCTTACCATCAAAGTGTTATAATTCATACACATATATTTTTTATAGATATTGTTTAATCACCAACGTATTTTTTGGCCAACTAGATATTATAGTTTGATGGTTCTTCTATATGTTTTGCTCAAGGTTGTGTTTTATTTGGAGGCTTGTATGGATAGTCATTAAAATTAATAAGCAGTTGACAATTAAAAATATTTATTTATATATTTCAGTTGTTTATATATGATGGTGCCATGGTATTTTTCTGTTCATGTTGCAATCTCAAAATGATAGGATACTAAATGCTAAAGAGAATGAGATTGTTTAAACTATAGACTTAAGGAAAAAGTGCACATTGATGAGTCGACACCTTAAATAACATAGGGACCTAATGAACTATTTTCCTTTTCCAAATCCTACTTTCTAAAATTGAACCTATTGTCCTTCATAAATTAAGTTATAGAGGAAAACTAAGAGTAATGGTTGTTGCTTCACCTACCCACTTAACAATATATAAAAGATAAAAGGAAGACTTGATTGAGGGGAAGAATGAGAAAGCGAATGCAACTTTGACTTGTTTTTTCTTTAGTCAAATCTTCATTCTATCAATGCTTCCATAGCCTAACAGTGTCAACAATAATATCAAGGCTACAACTTAATGTCCAACATTAAGGGTAAAAGTTGATGAACTTCTCTCACTAGGTAACATTTTTTTTTGTGCTTCATGGTTGCATTTTTTTTGTAATTGTCCACATGACTAACCATGCCATGACTACATATTGGCAAAGGCTCCATGTTGTCTAGTGCTTCACTCAACCTAGAGTTTATTTTTTTATGAACAACATATGGTTTTGAAAATATCACATTTGCGGCAAGTTGAACCAATGTCTAGGACTATCGAGGCTTATTTAGTTGTACATAAACAAATTTATAAACTAATAAATTCTTCATTTTCCATGTCACCCATTAATGGAGTGTTTTTTGCTAGAGCTCTTGTTTTGAGTATAAAGTTCTTGTTAAGTTGTATAATGTGTTAATACTCTAGATGGAAATCTAGAATATTTTTCATTTTACTTTTTGATGGTTAGTGCCCTCAATGGTACCATTCGCATGTCTCCCAGATTGCATAAATGGCATTGGGGCCATGCCTTTTTGTGAATTATTTTTGACAATGCGTTGTGTTATCTAGTTGTTGAGATGTGATGCTGGAGAGTCAACAAAATTAATTGGTGCATTCCAATGCGCAAGGATGATTATTACAAGAAACTCAAAACAAAATAACAAAACTTAAATATGCTCACAAAATAATTCATTAGTGTTCTTGCACTTATGTTTACTTCTATGGCAAGTTGGTATTTTGTTACAGGATAGATGAATATTTCTAATGTTCAAAATTGACGAGGATAGAGTTTCCTTACATTCCTACATTGGAAGGCCATTCAAGGCTTTTTCTAATATCAGCAAGTCTTGGATGTTAATCATTGTTCTTCTTGTCTCTTTGTGCGGTTCTTACAACTTGCAAACAATGGACTAAAATCATTTCCTCCCAAATTTTTGAAGGGTTGTTCACAACTCTTTACCCTTCACTTACGTGGAAATGAAATCACAATTGATGGTCTTCATAAGTTGCAGTTGTATGTTTTAATTGCCTCGATAATAAATCACATTCTAGCACTTAGATTTTAAATGATATAGCTTACATCACATAAATCACATTCCCTGACTCCTTCTCTGGTTCAAATCGTATATAATAGCTTCTTCCTTATGTCAATAGCTTACAAGGTTTGGTGTGTCATCAGGTTGAAGGTTGGGCAGAGTTCGATGGGCGTAGGACATCTGAGAACAATAAGCAATTAGAGTTCGGTGTCATGAGCTCAAGTGGGTTTGATGAAGGAGTTAATTCACAACATTGGGACCATTGGTGATTTGCATAAAATGATGTGAACTAATGGAAGTTAGGTGTTGGGTATGTGCATAATCACTGAATCAATTGCTCTTACATACATATTTGAGAACATTATACATAATCATTGGTGATATGTGATGCTCAGGTACTTGTGATAACAAATGTGTATTTTCTATCTTAGAGGATGATGGTTTCAAACATGCCTTAGGTCAAGACAACCATTTTTTTGCACAGACCTCGAAAACCTCGAAGAGAATATTTTTATCTAATAACTACAAAGTTACATTTAAGAAAATTCTTAATCAACCAAGTTGATGAACTTCTCTCATATGGAAAATTACAAAAAAATGCAACCATGAAGCAAAAAAACATATGTTACCTATTGAGATAAGTTCATCAACTTTCACCCTTAATGTTGGACATTAAGTTGTAGCCTTGATATTATTGTTAACACTGGTAGGCTATGGAAGTGTTGAGAGAATGAAGATTTGACTAAAGAAAAAACAAGTCAAAGTTGCATTCGCTTTCTCATTCTTCCCCTCAATCAAATCTTCCTTTTATCTTTTATATATTGTTTAAGTGAGTAGGTGAAACATCATCCACGACTCTTAGTTTTCCTCTATAAATTAATTTATGAAGGAAAATAGGTTCAATTTTAGAAAGTAGGATTTGGAAAAGGAAAATATGTGATTAGGTCCCTATGTTAATTAAGGCGTCGACTCATCAATGTGCATTTTTCCCTTAAGTCTATAGTTTAAACAATCTCATTCTCTTAGGAATTTATTATCCTATCATTTTGAGATTGCAACATGAACAGAAAAATACCATGGAACCATCATATATAAACAACTGAAATATATAAATAAATATGTTTAATTGTCAACTACTTAGCACTTTTAATGACTATCCATATAAGCCTCCAAATAAAACGCAACCTTGAGCAAAACATATAGAATAACCATCAAACTATAATATCTAGTTGTCCAAAAAATATGTTGGCGAGTAAACAATATCTATAAAAAATATATGTGTATGAATTATAACAATTTGTTGTTATGCATTTCTTTTGATAAATCTATTTATACATACATTTATTCTTTAGATACTAGTTCCATAATCTATTGGGACCATGATCGATTTAAGAAGCTCTCCTAGTGATTTTATAGTGGGGTTTCCCTCAATAGCTGATAGGGTTGATATACCTTGCAAGGGATTCTTTTTGTTTTTTTTGCAGTATATGGTTGATACTTGTCCATGAACTTTCCTTCTCCATCCTTTGCACTTTTGATCCATCAACACCTTCAAAAAATTTGGAAGTTCAAATGAGATGCTAAGGCTTGGCTCTATCTCATGTACAGAGTTAGGTCTAAACATATGACTTGAAATTCACATTCCTTCTCACCAAAAATAATTGTTATTGGATTGAAAAATTGGGTATTGTCACATGCAAGGAAAGCTAAATTTATAGTTTCAAGAAGTGTTGAACAAGCCCTTCAGTCAATGTAGATTATCATGGTGAGTTAGGCCATCAAAATTAATATAGGAAACTAATGATTCAAGATTCTTTCCCTTTTTCTTTTCGAACCGTGGATCATATCAATGGCCATGATCTATTTCCATAATTTGAGCATTTAAACCCACTTTTGCTAATGTTAAACCATTGTTTTTTGTCTTTGCCAATATTTACATTATTTTCAATGCATCAATTAGTTATAAGGTTGCATAGTGGTTCTTATATGTCAAGTGGTTATTACTGAATCACTTTGAAAATTCCATCTTATTGTGTGTGTAAGATAGTGCTTGAGATTTGAAACTCTCATTCAACTTACCACCATTACCAATCCTTATGCAAATCATCAATCATTACTAGGCTAGCAAATAAAAGCATATTAACAAGCATTATATCATTATAGTTTGTTTGTAGTATCGTGATTACACATTGTCACATGAAAGACTAGTATACACTAAAATCAATCATTTACACAATCATCAAGAGAATGAACTAAGGGTGAAAACACGAAGTTGGGAAACAATTTCATGACAATTTGCTTTTTTTTGTTATAATTTCCAGTTTCTCGACCGAGAAAAAAGTCAACATATTTTTTCGACCGAGAGTTTTAACCATGGTTAAATTCTCTCATCCGAGAGTTCTTCGATAGTTAACCATGGTTAAATTCTCTCGTCCGAGAGTTCTTTGATAGTAGATAAATTTTCAGCTGAGAATATTAAACTTTCTCATCTGATAGTATAACCATATTTTTTATATTAAACTATTGAATAAGTTTCTCGTCCAATAGTTTAGATTCCTTTTAAATTATCGGTCGAGAAATGTTTAACGATATAAATGCAAACCCTCTCCCTGCTAATTCGATAATCATCATTATTTTCGGGCTTGCTACCCGAGTTTTCCTTTTTGCAGACCCATTTCATGTTTCCATATGCGTTTCGAGAGCCATTAACTGCAGATTGAGATTGAGAGCGAGCATTAGAGTCAGCTACAGAGGCATAGTTAAGAGCAGAGGCACTTGTTCCTTCTCAGGTTTAAGCCTCACATCCTATTTGAAAACAAGCCTCTCTGGAAGCTACAAGGAGGCATCTACCAGATCATGTATACAAGGCCAAGAGGTCTCTATTAGTGCATGTTCATTGTTTCTCGTTGTTGCAGTCCAACCCGTTTCTTTGGTTTATGCACAACTAAATTATTCTACAAAAACTAACATTCATCAAAGCTCAAATATCTTCACATAGACTATATAAGAGCACCAAGATGGGATGTGGGAACAACACCAACACCATAGCAAATTTATTCTCTCTTTGGGCTCTACTGTTTTTTACAAAAGAGATTGGCATTCCCTCTCTCCATTTATATGGGAACTCTTCTGTAATCATTAATTGGGCTAATGATAAGGCAACTCTCTCTGCCCTCAATCTGGATGGTTGGTGTGACAAAATTATGGAGCTGAAGGCCTTCTTTCACACTTTATACTTTCATCGTGTCTTTAGAGAACACAATAAGAGGGAAGACATTTTATCCAAGAAAGCGCTCCCCATGGTTGTGGGCCTACTTTCCCTCATTGAATATTATGAGGAAATAGCTATTGGGGAAGATAAGCTACAACTCTTCTAGAGCAGAGCTTGTACCTCCTACTCTTCAACCTTTTGGTTGCTTTATTTTCGAGTATGGATGGTTGAGTCTTTTAGCATCGTATTGGATGTCTTGAGGTTGACATTGTTTCTCCTCTAGGGGTATTGATATTAGTACACTTCCCTGAGCACTTCCCTGGATATACTAAAATGGGATTTTTATGTTTCCTCCTTAGACATGTATGGATGATCTATCTTGTAAAAGTTGGTTAATGTTTTTCCTCAGAGTTCACAGAATTATCTCTCTTTCTTGCATTGTACCTGTTCATGCATCTTCAGTCTTTATCTTCCTCGGTCCCAAAACTTTGTTTTCAACTATCCATAAGCTCCGCTATCATCATGTCTTGTTGGTTGTAACCTTCCAGATTTCCAGACCTTGTACTATAATGCTCCACATGTTTTACCTTTATATTCTTCACCTTCAATCCAATCTTACTATGGACTGTTTGATTCATTCAGTTGTAGCTTATCTTGGAAAACGACATCAGTTTCCACAGTTCATCTATCTCACCTTGTAATTTTGTTCTCTGCTACAAATAATCTATATCCTCAATGATTCTTCATTGCACTCTTCTTTCACTCACATGTATATAAAAATCCTTCTAACCTTCTGTATTGTTGTACATCTCCTAAAAGACATTTAGAACATAGAATTTTCTCTCCCAATGTTCTACAGCAGGATTTATGTTATCACTTTCAGATTCAATTGCTTTTGTCTCGACATTATCAGATTTCATGAGACCATCTCTTTGTAACTGTCTTCCTCCATGTTGTTCAGGACAATGCACCCTTGTAACCTAGGGTCTCTAGGGTTACCAACTTACTAAGACACTTGCAGACAATGAGCTTATGTAGAAATTGAAATAGGAATAGGAAGTAAACTTGACATACCCAGTTTATGACGGTTGATCCAAGCTTGATCTTGTCCTCTTTCAGTCTCTTCCAAAGCTTCCAGGGCTTCTCCAATTCACCTACAAAGAACAAATTATTCCATCAATATCTTTTATATCTATGAATGATTAATGAGATACATGTTAGTAATAAAATAATTGAAACAATCCATAATTTATCATATACAAGAATGCAACAATACAAAGATTGGAAGAAGAACTTTCTTTATTAATAAACAAAGAATGGTGATATTACAACCCAACTTTTGAAACAAGGACTCCTCTAAAAACCGAGGACACTGAGTTCTGTTGCTTCAAGATGTATAAAGGCATACCACCAGCATAACTTTTCTCTTCTAATAATGATTGATTAGCCTCATCCCATTCCCTTTATTTATACATGGATAAATAGAGAGGTTTCGAAGGTTAGGATGGTTGAGACAATTGAGATAGTTATGATTAGGGACTCAATTGATCTCGACTAATCGTGATTTATATTTTTTAACATTAAATTAAGGTACACATGAGTATTAATATAGGAAAGGCATGTATGACACGCTCCTTTCTTTAAGGAAAGTCATGTGTTCAATGTACGCATGGGTTGCAATGCAAATAGTCATGTATGACACGCAGGTTGCAATGCAAATAGTCGCATGCGCAACCCTACTCTCCAAATAAAAATATATTAAGCTGGTCAGGAGATTATGTATCAATAGTCATGCACATCTATAGTGTTTTGGATACTTCAATCCTATTTGTCCTTTTGTGTCCCGACATATTGGATGTCAGTACTCGGACAGAGAAGTGCCATTTTGGTTGATAACAGATGCCCCCTAATATGTGAGGCCGGAGGAAAGCGATGGCCAAAATACATTACAATCTTTTAATATTGGAGAACTCAAATGTCCAAGGCAGCAGAGGAAGTACCTGAAACAAATACATATCAATTTCATATACAAAATCATATCCGAGAATTCCATGTTCAATATAATGGAACACTAGCTCCTTTACAATATTTGATTACATCATGTGATACAAGTACAAGACCACGTATATTACAAAGGTGGATCGAAGACACAATATACAATGATGAGTCTTCAAAATCCGAAAGCTGTGTAACTGAACATAACACAATCTTGTGCAACTTAGGTTCTAGATGTGAACCTAAGGTCTTTATCGAAATCCAAAGGAACCAATACAATCCTTACCATGTGAATAGATGTGCTGAAGTCAAACATGGAAAGAACTCAACAGAATGTCAGACAATGAGTGAAACTGAAAACTAAATCAAAGGAGTTCACCAGTAATGATAGTGAATCCTAATGCACCATCGTCAAAGCTCTAGGTCTTCGTCTTCAGGAAGTACTAATGAGAAACCATACTGTGATGAGGAAAGCAATGGATCCTCCAATAGATCACAAGAGTGACTATGAACTGGATACAGAAAGGTAGACACAAGCAATACTCATATAGGATAATGATGGAATCAAGATAATAATCAGATGAAGGGATAGATCCTTGAACAGTGAGCATGACACAGAGATGACCCAAGGCGGCTTTTAACTTGCATATAGGACAACTTATTAAATTGAGCACATAGATATGTGGACCAACACACAACTCACAAGATAGATCATACAATTTTACTCAGAAATTGAAGAATGAAACAGTGCAAAAATGGCTTGCAACTATGAAATCTTTCATTAATCAAAAGTAATTAGATAATTAATTACAATGTAGTGCAATGGATAAATAGCCTCGTGCAATTTGAATCCATGTGTGGAAATTCAAATTGGTTTGACTCTACTTGAATGCATGGTTAACTGACCTTGTCTAAATCATTATCGAAGTTCAAAATACCAACTCAAGTGTCTAATTCAATGTTTAACTAGTCTAACTGACTGAGGTAGGTGAGTAAATGCACCTCAGCTGCATGCATGCATCCATGCAAAGCTAGAGCTAACTGAGTAGAACTGAATGTAATAGACTAGAACTGAATGTAACTAACTCCTAACTGAGCTTGACTAGTCACCAACTGAACTCAACTAATGGAGGTTGGTGTCAACACTCCCAGTGGCTCCTAATTTATAGCGATTGATCTAGGAGGATCCTAAACTGATGCATGCAAGTGCAATCAGTGGTATTTGGCCTCAATTAGTGTTCCCCACACTTTAGTAACTGGTACATGTTCCCCAATTAGGCCAAGTGGACCCAATGGTGCTAGTGACTAAATATAGATTGAAATGACTCCTGATTTAGACATAATTGACCAAATTAGACAAGGGAGGATTATAATCCTAACACCCCCCCTGAATGCTAACTTGGACAATTTGTGGACCTTTGTAACTAAGACCATAGGTCACCCATTACAGCAAGTAAAGTAACTACTCAATACAAGGAGCTGGGGAAAATACCACATGGGAAAAAATCCCCCCCCCCCTCTAACTAAGCAGATAGAATCAAGATTCAATTTTAAAAAACTTGAAAATATGTTGTTGCAACATTCATCTCTATGATGTAGCGAAGCATCATGCATGATGTTCAGTGCACATGTATCCTAGGGCCTAGCATGTAGACTTCTCCATCTTCTCCCAAAATGATGATGGAAGGAAGGAGGAATGTAACATTTTCCTCTTTTTGGAATAAGAGGTGTATGATCCACTCTATTCTTCTGAAGGCAGTGTAACTGATCAGACCTTGCCATGTAGCATCTCATAGGGAGTTTGTTGCATCTCTTTGAAGGAGGTAAGATTTCATGGCATAGCGCAAGGTTCTTTGTCTTTTGTGTGTCAGATGGATTTTAAGTCATCTTCCTAGCTTCCCGCTTTGGAGTAGGGACTGGATCTAGATATGAATCACCCTGAATCTCAATCTCATAAACTGATACAGTTGGTTCTGCAATACTAGTGCAAACTGCAAAAGAAGTAGATGGAATGTTTTTACCTTCCCTTTCAAGTGGCAGCTGAGAGTGCACTGGTTTTGAAAATGGCATGAAGTGTGAGAACTCATATGCCTTGGAGGCATGATTTGCAGCACCCTTTTCTAAGATGTTCCCAGTAGAGATATCTGTGATCTCCACTGAGTCATGACCAAATATCACTCGCTTTAGAGAGCCACTATGAGTCATCTGGTATACAGATAATAGATTTGCAGCTAAGGAGGGCACATAAAGCACATCTTTGAACTTTCCATGTTCAAGCTTGATAGAACGCTTCCATTTGGCTTGAATTTGACTATTATTACCCATCTGAATACTAGGACCATCAAAAGACTATAAAGTAGAGAATGATTCTCTAGATGCAACCATATGATTGGAAGCTCCAGAATCAAAGAGGAAGGCATGTGTTGTTGAACAGCTAGCCTTCAGTGCATGGCATGTCTCTTCATGTTCTTCAGTGTATTCTCTATGGTCAACCTTCCTTGCGTTAGCAGGTACAATAATGTTATGTTTCTTCAGAAAAAGAGACATTTCATCAATTATTCTTCTCATACAGGAGCTTTCTAGATGAAATCCCCTTCGACAATAAGAACAAAGGGTCTTTCCTTTTCCATTCTTCTTTCTTCTCTTCGAAACCAAAGGCTCATTTGAATGCTATTTCTCCACATGAGACTCATCCTTTTTCTTCCCCTTACCATTTGCAACCTTAGGTCCTCCTGCAACTAGTTCTTGATCTCTGGAAGATCGAATGATCCCTTTTGGATCAACGTGTCATGCTCATGGGTGAGATATTCAATAAAGGCATTAAGAGTGGGCATCCTCCAATTTGGGGTAGTGAGCTTCCCTGAATGAAAGGTTGACACAAAGACTAAGTAGTCTGCACCAAGTTTTGAGAGGATGGAAAGGATGAGTTGATCATCCTCCTCAACCTTACACATCTTCAACTGGAACACCAGGTGCTTGAATTTGGTGAAGAAATCATTTAGTGTTTCAAATTTGGCTGGATGAAGAGAAATCAGCTCATTCTCTAGATGATAGATCCTCAGGTCATCCTGCTTATCAAATAAGGAAGCAAGATTATCCCAAACCTCCTTGGGAGTCTTAAATCCATTGATGTGGAAGAGAATATCTCTAGAGATTGAGAGGCACAAGCATCCACATGCTTCATCAAGCCTATTCCAGTATTTTTCTTTGTCAACATAATGAACCAGCTCTGCCTCTGTCTCCATTGTGAGTCTGAAGAGTCTTTTGGAGCGAAGCTGCATCTCCATGTCCTCCTTCCACTGGTGGTAGTTGAAATGAGTGAGAAGCTCCATTGGAGGGGCCATTTCGAATGCAGTGAAGGAGACTGAGCTACTGCAGCGAATGCAGTGAAGGAGACTAAGTTGATGTAGCGAATGCAGTGAAGGAGACTGATAAACCTATAAATTACACAATCAAACAGACAACGTAAGGTCAACAACCTGCACTTTTGGAATTTTCTTCACACCCATCATAGTTGATCAAGCAAGCTTGATCAACAATTCCTTTACTTGGGATATTAAGTGGTAAATTCTCCGCTTTTGGTGCAGTACTGGAAGGAGGAATTTTGCTCAATTTTTTTTTTGATCCAAGTATGAATCTGTAGTAGGAGAAGTGGCTTGTCCTACCGAGGCTCTGATACCATATTAAATTGATCACATAGATCTATGGACCAACACACAACTCACAAGATAGATCATACAATTTTACTCCGAAATTGAAGAATGAAACAGTGCAAAAATGGCTTGCAACTATGAAAGATTTCATTAATCAAAAGTAATTAGATAATTAATTACAATGTAGTACAATGGCTAAATATCCTCATGCAATTCAAATCCATGTGTGGAAATTCGAATTGGTTTGACTCTACTTGATTGCATGGTTAACTGACCATGTCTAAATCATTATCGGAGTTCAAAATCCCAACTCAAGTGTCTAATCCAATGTTTAACTAGTTTAACTGACTGAGGTAGGTGAGTAAATGCACCTCACCTGCATGCAGCCATGCAAAGCTAGAGCTAACTGAGTAGAATTGAATTTAACATACTAGAACTGAATGTAATTGACTCCTAACTGAGACTAGCTAGTCACCAACTGAACTCAACTAATGGAGGTTGATGTCGGCACTCCTAGTGGCTCCTAATTTGTAGGGATTGATCTAGGAGGATCCTAAACTGATGCATGCAAGTGCAATCAATGGAATAGACTGAAAGGAGTCCTAATTTAGACATAATTGACCAAATTGGACAAGGGAGTATTATAATCCTAACACAACTAGACTTATCTGTCATCTAGGAGACATGATGAGATTCCCCATGTATAAAGGACAAATGGAGGAGTAAGAAACTCGAAGTAATAGTTGAGCTGAAAGTGTAAACTAAAACACTAGTATCGAAAAGTTCAGAGAGTGCTATGTTCAAGGACAACATGCTGCCACTGTTTATAACCGAAAGAGAGTACTTCTTCCTTATCTTTCCTGTTAAATTTTAACGAGTCCAAGAAAGTCAACTCAGGTCTCTCTTCATTTTTGACAATATTGAAGAGGGGAGAGAATAATGCTTGATAAAGTTACTTACTGGTGGATTTTACGAGCCCGAACTAGTACATGCTCGTTGGTGTTTTCATATTTTGAGAGACTGAAAACTTCGAATAAGACTCCAAAGGGGTGATTTTTCGTACAATTTAGTCTCCTGAGGCTGGAAAAGTATAAAATAATCCATAGAAGAACTCTCTTAGCTTCCAAAGAAGTAATCCGCACATTTTTCGTACTTACTCAGGAAGGTCTGAAAAAGGTTAAATCACCACCTACCTAACGCTCCTTCAAAAGAAGCATATAGCTTGAGTTTTATGAGTGTGAAGGAAGGAAAGATCACTCGAAAAGATCCATTTGATTTCGATAAATGGGGCTTACAATAGTAAACTCAATGCTTTGTTCTTTAGGGTTTAACGAGCATGACAAAGACATAAAGTACACTCATAATATTTTTCATGTTTGGGTCCAGAGCACGAAAAAGAGAAAACTAAGCTCATTTCAGGGGTTCCTTTTCCGTAAATTTAGTCTCTTGGGTCTGGAAAAGTGATAAACCTATACTTGAGAATACTCTTCTCAATTCCGAAGAAAAGAGAGTGCTCCTTTTTTGTATTATTCCACATGGTCCGAAAAAGCGATAAACTACCACCAATGTGGATGCCTGTTCACATATTCTTAACGAGCCTAAACGAACAAGTTTACTCGGCAATCAAGTCTGTTTTGAGGAGTCAGACCTGGGCCTAAAGAAACTCCACAAGGGTGGCGAGCCTTATAAAAGGGATAGCATGTAAAAAGAGACCAATAATGAGGCTCAATTTGTCATGAAAAATAGATAAGAAGGATCCCACAAACCTATGACAAATGCAGCATGAGTACCAAAAGATGACAAACTGTTCTAAACTAGGGTACTTATGGAAAGGAGACCCTATCCACAGAAGAACAATGATGTAGACGAGGTAAAAATGGTTAAACACCATAGTCTGTGGTCAAAGAGGCAATCCTAGGGTTAAAAACAGATAAGGTACAGATGCATAAAGACATATGAAAGACCCAAATCCTACCCTATATGAGCGGATAACAACTTTTAAAATACTTCGAACCTACTGCATTAGGGAAAAAGACATGGTATTAGTTCAAATATAAAAATAATTTTCAAACTATAGACTAGAAACCCAAAAAAATGATTTTTTTTTCTATATATAGTTCAAAAATAGAATTAAAACATACCATTTGACATTTTTACCCATTTTTGAAATATTTCACCTCTGACTTGGATTGCTCAGCAAGGAAAAATCGGTGGACGATTTTAAAACCTGCAAGGGTCAGGTTAGCTAGCTTTCCCTTCTCTTTCATTCCAACCATTCTAAATTTCATTTTATGCAAATTTTTAATGTTTTTGGTTTGCCCTGGGGAGGTTGCGCAATACACGTGAGTAGGAGACTAAGACAATCGCGTATATTGCGTAACATAGGACATTTTAAATTATGACCAAAATTAAAATAATTTAATGAATTTTAATGATCAATGGTGGTCAAATGGGCAGGTTCAACATGGTTTTAGAATGGAGGGAATGGGAGCATGAAGACATGGACCGAGATGCTCTCTGCGATGCTCCGACTGTGCATGCCTTAGGAAAGAGTGGTTTACTAAATTTCTTCTACACTTCTCCAATGAGGGCCAATATCCACTTACTTGAGCATTTGATCAACTATTGGGATCATGACCTCGATGCTTTTGATCTTCAAGGTGAGATCTTGGAGATAACTATAGAAGACATGTATTTCATCACGGGGTTGTCTCTCAGGGGTATACCTGTGAACCTCAAAGGTACTTGCGGGGGTGGTGACCCTATGAGTGTCCAAGACTATGTGAACACCTATTGCACACCAGGTATCAGAAAAAGGGATCATGCATCCTGATTGTTCATATCGCCAACTTCCCACTACATGTAGTGGTAAGTACAATAGTATGGGTTGCAGGATCTTCTTCATTACATCTCACCACTCAGACACAAATGAGAGCTGTCGTGGAGTGTATACATGGAACTATGTTTAATTGGTGCTCGGGTATGATCCTGATCATGAGGAAACAATTCTCTAATTGTAAGAGAGGACGCCTCAAGAATTTTGGATATTCCATCATATTGGTAGCATTCGTCTTTAAGAGAGTGCCTGTTATCAGCCCTGCAATACCACTTCCATCATTTTCTCCTCGCCAGCCTAGATTGACCAGGTGGGGAGAAGTCTTCCTCCGTCAAGGTGGCGGAGGATCAATCCAAGGTGTATACGATGATGACTTTTATGTGTGGTGGGAGTGCCAATTACTAGCACTCAAGCAATTTCCTTACTCTGGATTAGATTTTCAAGGAGACAACGATCCCATCCTCCTGCTAGGGGGAGTATGGGGAGAGCTAGGTATTTTGATTTTTATATTTTTATATTTTTATGAATTTTTATCATAAGAATATACACATATGTATAAGAGTTTTTAATCCATTTTAATGTCTACGAAATACAGATATTGGACATGTACACCCCGATGGGCACCCCAGGATGTATGTGTGTCCTGTACCAGATCAAGACCCAGGGTTTACTCAGGGTACTCGAGGGAAAGTTGGTCAGGTTGATCCAAAGAGTCCTGACTATACGGATTGAGCAGATTCCTGTTGTTATGCAGGAATTTGTAGTAGGAATTCCACCTATCTGGATACTCCTCATGAGGAGGGTAGCCAAGGTCGTTTTAGTTTACATAGAAGCTGAAGAGGCTACTACAGCTGATGAGGCCAATGATGCTAATGATGCTGGTGATGCGGGTGATCAGGCCTAGATCCATGGGAATTTTATGGATTGCAATCCAATTTTTTTGTATATTTATACAGTTGTGACTGGATCTTAGGATCAAAACTCGACCTATCTCTGGACAAATTTTTACATATATATATATATATATATATTTCCTAGTTATTTACATGTGTTCCAAATGTATCCATTATATATATTTTACAAAATGTGTGTTAAATACCAGTCTAGAATATAGTTCGCATATGCATCAGTTAATGTATTTTCATTGCGTGGAATGTGATTAAATGAAAATGATAATTGAAATTTCTTTCAAGTAATCTAACCTGCAAAAACTGACGTAACAAGATAGGGTTTCACACCTGATAAGTTCCATTAAGCTGGGAAACCACCAGTTGAGAGTCAAGTCTGACTTCCAACTGGGTGATGCCACGTGACAAGGCATCCCATAACAACTCAATAACAACCCTGTACTCGACCGCATTATTGGTAGCAGGACCTAGACAAGCACCTCCAAAGGCAACTAGTTGTCCTGAGGGTGAATAGATGACCCATGTGGCTAAAGCCAGGTTACAAGTATGACGACTAGCGCCATCCGCAAAACCTGTGAACCACTCAGCTGAGATCTGTAACAATCACCAGATGGTATAAGAAGCACTAACTAGCTAGCTATTGTACATAAAATTACATACAAGAAAAAGCACTAATCCTAGGCATAGTACTTCTTCAGTCTTTGTCAAACAGGTTTAGAATCGAGATAAGTTCAGATTCCATGTTCAACGATATATGGATCTATGCCTAGTATAGATGACCAGGAAAATGCGTCGCAAAATTCCTTTAACATGGCAATATATATGGCAACCTCTTCCGAGAACGAGTTTGCATCGATATGCACATTTTCGACAACTTTAGGATTTGCAAAGACATTGATAGAACCAACATCTTCCGCCGGTCTCATGCTGAAATCTCAGTTTTCAATTCTACTTAGCTCTGGAAGAAAGTAGGATATATGGTGAAGATATTTGCAAATATTATCTCTCCCACTCATGGCTTCTAAAATGACTTCATCTGAAGGAAAAACCATGTCTAAGCAGTCATCTGAGTATAAAGAGTTCTCTACCCAAGAAGGCAGATAAATTTCTTCCAACTCCTCTGAGATCGTAGGAGTCAGGATAGGATCAGCAGTGGTGTTAACGATAGCTTGGTAAGCCACTTCCATTGTAGATAATGGCACCAGAGGTTCATGATGAGTAGGAAGGACCCAAGGATCATTTCTATCGACAACCATCACGATAGACTTGCCCACACTCGTAGAACCTAGATAGTTTATCAGGGCTGGGATATCAAATGTTCCCATTAACGATGAATATATTCCAACCCCCAAGCTCTCATTAGCTGGCCTAATCTGATCAACCAAAGGTACAGTGGACTCATTAGTTTCCAAACGTCCATTCCGAGTGAAATTGAGTTGGTCAACAATAAACAACTTCCCGTCGTGCGGAAACACAACCACCCGAAGAATAGCCGAGGCAATCGCACACATGGCGTAAGTCTAGCTCTGCCCCAAAAGCAAGTTATAGTCCAAGGGAGCATCAATCACCTCAACTTCAACAGAGATCACTTTCCCTGCCAACTTAATCTCAAAATCTGGTAGGATACCATGCAGGAGGAAAGACTTCCCGTCGAAAGAAGTAAGCAAGGTGTTTGACGAAATTAGTTCTGGGGAACCTAAATCCTTCCAACAAGAAAGAGACATAACACATGTGGAAGCACCTTTGTCAACAACTGTATTCCCAATGGTCTTACCACCATGAACAACATCTACTGACAAAGCCACGTGATATGGTAGGCACATCTTAACATTTGATAGATTAAACTTTTCCATCAAACTCGAGGAATCCATACTGCCTAAAGCTACTAAAAGGGCATCCCACTGAGCGGGACAACTCTGAAGCACTTCCAATGCAGACATCGCATAAGGAGTTTGGGCCAAATCTTCCACCATAGAGTAGTTAGAAGCAACCCTAGAGTTTCGATTGTGAAATACCTTTTTAAAGACACCTTTCGGTATTTTAGGCATTGGATTAGCAGGTTTCTCGATCGTGAGAGGGTTAGAGGTTTCACCAACAGACTTACCCCTCTCTTAGGCCTCCGTCTCATAGTTTTTGTTTCTTGTCTGGAGCAAGGCACTAGATCATACCATGTTGATATAATTTTGGTCAGGAGAGGCACCAGGGGTGCCCCCAACTACATTAGAAGCAGAAGTTGCATTCTGTCCTTGGGGAAATGGATCCTTTAGGACAATTAGTTGTTGGTTCTTAAGCAAATTCTGAGCTTGGTCAATGAGAGGGCATTGATGAGTTAAGTGATTTTGGTATTTTAGGCATTGGATTAGCAGGTTTCTTGATCGTGAGAGGGTTAGAGGTTTCACCAACAGACTTAACCCTCTCTTAGGCCTCTGTCTCATAGTTTTTGTTTCTTGTTTGGAGCAAGGCACTAGATCATACCATGTTGATATAATTTTGGTCAGGAGGGGCACCAGGGGTGCCCCCAACTACATTAGAAGCAGAAGTTGCATTCTGTCCTCGGGGAAATGGATCCTTCAGGACAGTGAGTTGTTGGTTCTTAAGCAACTTCTGAGCTTGGTCAATGAGAGGGCATTGATGAGTTAAGTGATCTCCTTGGCACAACTTACAAAGAAATTTCACCTTCTTCTTATCCTTCCTTCCCCCATCAACATTGTTCGTGGGTTTAGGCTTGTTTTGATTTCCCTCACATTTCTTCCCTTTCTTATTTTTCCCACTGGGCTGTTGATTGCCCTTTCAGGAGGATTGTGCAAAAACATTGGCATTTTAGGGTGAGGGGGCAATCTTCGTTGCCTCCGCTGTAGACTTCTTGACGAAAAACTCATGGAGTTTCTTGGGCAATGACTCTATAGTGGGAGAATTGACTGAACCAACCACTCCATCGGCATGGGGTCCAGGCTTGAGTTTCTCGACATTATGGGTAGACCGCGATGCCTCAGGTATGATTTCATATAATATCTCAGACTGAGCATATATCAAATCCATCTGCTGGGCCCTGAGGATGGCCTCTTCTTCAGTAGTCACCCCCGAAGTGGATACATCCTTAGATATATAAGGCAATAAAGATTTAAGGAACCACTCTAACAAGAACTCAAGGGGGATGGTGGCTTTAATAAGGCTCTTCCGTCTTCGCCACTCTTGGATATGATCCGAGATTTGCGTGGCTTTGTCTTGTCTAAAGGTAGACAATAGGTCTGTGCCGACATCATACTGGATAGGAAGCTGGAAGTGGTTCAGGAACACATTTGCTAAGTCCCAAAAACTGTCAAACGCAACAGAGGCCAATTCAATATACCACTTTGTTGCAACACCAGTCAAATTTCTTTGGAACAGCCTCAACTGAACGGTGTCATCGTTCAGTGAGTTGGAAGAGCACCATAAATGAAAAGTGGTGATATGGGCACCCAGATCTTCACCAGTTTTTCTCTCGAACTTTGGAATGTCCAAGGGTAACTTGCTTGGAAGAGGTGGCCATGTGGCACTAAGTTTCCCCGAGTCATTCATCAACTTAAACAAATCTAGCAAGTTTAAAGTTTCTATGAATGGAAGTTTAGGCCTAACCGAAGCCTTAAAAGCACGAGTTTGGGAGGTAGAAGGACATGCCCCCTAGTTCCCAAACGTAAAGGTGGGGTTGCTCCCAGCCATCGGTTGTGAAGTAGTTGGACTACTTTGAAACAGATTCCACCCATAAGCCAGTGTATTATTTGTGTGCGGTGCAGTATAAGTGGTTTGAGCCCCTCCAGATGAAACTGGAGTCTGAAAGACAAGAGTGGGCATCCCTCTGCTGAAAAGCGAAAAGGGAGAGCTCGTAAATGGGGTTGAAACCGGGGTATGGAAACCTTGGCCAAAAGCATTTGTGTTTCCAAACTGCATCCCAACATATGTAGGTGTAGGGCCTACATAAGGAGTAGATGGGGGAATGTGTCCCCCATTCCACAGGAATCCCTGAACAAATGAGGAGGATCCACTAGGACCACTCTGAGCAGTATGCATAAAAGAGGGGGAAGCAAAGGGTGCACTAGGAATCCCAGTGACCACCCCACTAGAAGGATCTACTACATGGGAGGAAGATGGTGGTTGGACCACTCGACTACTCGGTGATAAAGGTGCAGTAGATGCACTTGGTCTAGAAGTACCAACCAAGGGAGGTGGCACTCCTCCAACCAACATGGCTGAAGTGGGGGTATAAATACCCTCTCTAGAGTTAGCCATAACTTTGCTCACAAGAACACCAATCACAGGTGAAGTAAAATGGATAACTTGGACGATCACAGGATCGCTTAAGTCAATAAGAGGTGGGTTAAATTTCCTTGCAAACTCGTCATCCTACAAGTCTTCAATCTCTACCATGGTTGTATCAACCTGATTATTCCTAAGTTCCAGTTCACCTAGAACTTTGCTTTCTCCTACCGGTTCAAAAGAACCGTCGGTATCTAATATCTGCCTTTGAGGGGGTAGTGTAGGCTCCACTGTAATAGCTAGAGGAAGGTTTTGCAACCTTCTTGACCTTATGAGAGGTTGGTCCTCCATAGCTAAAAATTGACTCTTCACACAACTAAAGGCCAACTAAATACAAACAAACTACACAACACTCACTAAAAATTTACTAAAGCCAAACAAACAAACGAGTATAAGATATGCCTTCCAGAAGAAAGTTGATAGATGGTTACTTAGCGTCCCTGTAGATGTTCTTAGGCACAAGCGGAGGAATCACCCAACCGGCCTCCCACACCTTCTACTGGGGTTACCTTTCAAGCCCATCCAAGATAAACCATAAATAGCCTTCTGGTATACATGCGTATGAACCCTAATGTCAAAGAGACTAAAGGCTACTGCAACTACACTGAGAGTCTGGGGGACAGTCGCAAGCCTGATTTGTACGCACGGGAAGGGTAGCAAAGCCCGAAACCCTGTCAACACTGGCACTGCACGGGGCCCAAGAGGTGGTATTGACAGAAGTCCCCAGATGCATAAAAATCTTGATCTATGCTCGAACAAGGAATCATAGGGTTATCTCCTCAGTATAGGTCCTCACGCGGCCTCGCGCTTAACTCCTGTGTGAGAGGAGCTTCCCAGATACACTCAATATAGAGGAGGATTTACCTAGTGATTGGCTAACTACATTTGAAATCAAATACTTATGGAGAGTTAAACTCCATGATCCACAAGTCTAGCCTAAGTTAGTTGGTGTATGAAGCTAAAAAAGAGAAACTTACTAGTAATTTTTAATTATGTCGTTCCTTTTAATATGTTTTTTTTAGTCAGCGGCAAATGGCATGAAACTTGTATGGTCTTATAGACTCAATAAAAGAAAGCAAAATTGATGTAATAGCTAGAAATTCAAAGCAATATGCAACTACCAAGCCAACTTTTCTTTTCTTTTAAGTAAAAGCTAATGAATTTAAAACTAAGAATGAGAAACTACAAGACTCTTTTTAAGAATTTTTGAATTTTTCTTTGAAAATAGCGAAAAGAAATATTGAATGCAACCTAATGCAAGAGTATAAAATATTTTTGTCTTCTCTTTTCAAACAACTTAAAAAATTACTATGCAAATGAATGCAAACTCGAGCAAATTTGACTAATCTAAGCACACAACAGTGAAATGAGGCAAAAAGATCCCAAAGCAACCCACTCCAACCAAAAGGAAGAAACTGGAACAAACCCTGACTTGGAGGAACTAACAAACTTGAAAGCTCACTAGATCCACAAAAGAAGAGTGACAGACTTAGACTACAAGAAGCAGTACAAAGCATAAAGTAATCAAAGGACTTGATCATTGACCTAGAACACAAGCACTCAAACTTACAGACCAAGCAGGAGGACCACCTACACTGACCAATGAAAGAAAATCAAACACAAAAGCTCAAGAAATTGAAGAAATCAAGTAAATGATGTGACGTACAGACCTCAGAATCATAGAGTCATATCATAAACATAACCCTCACAAGCAATCAAAAGGACAAACAACAGGGACAAGCAAACCCTAATGAACTCAAAGAATGCTACAGGAAACATGTGAGTGTCTATGCAGACAACCCGCGTATGACACGCGACTGTCCAGAAGGAAACCAACGTGTACATAGTGAAACACGCGATTGTCTAGGAAAACAACTCGCGTGTGCTGCTAAAAGTTTTTCAAAGAAAAAAATACTAGCAACAAGGTCCTGAACATGCCAAACTATAAATCAAAGGAAAAAATACTAAACACACCCTAAATAAAAAATAAGCAAAGGTTGTTAAGGGAACCTAAAGAACGGACCCACAGCAGGTTGGACTCCCTAGCGGAGTCGCCAGTTCTATTGTTCAGGATAATGCACCCTTTTAACCTAGGGTCTTTGGGGTTACCAACTTACTAAGACACTTGCAGACAATCAACTTATGTAGAAATTGAAATAGGAATAGGAAGTAAACTTGACATACCCAGTTTATGACAGTTGATCCAAGCTTGACCTTGTCCTCTTTCAGTCTCTTCCAAAGTTTCCAAGGCTTCTCCAATTCACTTGCAAAGAACAAATTCTTCCAGCAATATCTTGTATATATATATCAATGATTAATGAGATACATGTTCATAGTAAAATAATTGAAACAATCCATAATTCATCATATACAAGAATGCAACAATACAAAGATTGGAAGAAGAAATTTCTTTATTAATGAACAGAGAATGGTGAGATTACAACCCAACTTCTGGAACAAGGACTCCTCTACAAACCGAGGACACTGAGTTCTACTGCTCCAAGATGTCTGAAGGCATACCACCAGCATAACTTTGTTCTTCTACTAATGATTAATTAGCCCCATCCCATGCCCTCTATTTATACATGGAGAAATATAGAGGTTTCGAAGGTTAGGATGGTTGAGACAGTTGAGATAGTTATGCTTAGGGACTCAACTGATCTCGACTAATCATGATTTTTTTTTAACATTAAATTAAGGTACACGCAAGTATTAATATAGGAAAGGCGTGTATGACATGCTCCTTGCTTTAATGCAAGTCACGTGTTCAATATACATGTGGGTTGCAATGAAAATAGTCGTGTATGACATGCGGGTTGCAATGCAAATAGTCACGTGTGCAACCCTGATATCCAAATAAAAATATATTAAGCTGGTCAAGAAATTATATATCAACAATCATGCGCATCTATATTGTTTTGGCTACTTAGATCCTATTTTTCCTTTTGTGTCCCAACGTATTGGATGTCAGTACTTGGACGAAGAAGTTCCATTTTGGTTGATAACACTCCATATGCAAGACTCTTCAAATTCTCACTTTCCTTTGGTTCACCACACATATTCCAAAATATGCTTAAGGCATTTAAGTACCTTCTCCACTGCTCCTTCAAAACAGATTCAATGCCATCATCTTCAAGATGTTGGTTGTCCTCTTCTTCTTTTTATGTCACCCGTACATCCTTAATGCCACTGTAGACATTTCCCTCTTCAACATTTATTTGTTTCCTCTGAACTTCAGCTTTACTTTCATAAAGTAATTTATTCTTCAACTCTCTGACTGCAATCTCATCTTCATACATAGGTTCCTTCAACAAATATGAAGTTGAGCTAAATCTATCATCTTTTGGATACATGAAAATTTGTAAAATGTTTTTTGGGTTGGTGAACAAATCTTTGTTAATCCAGGACTTTGCACTTGCTTATATGCCACCTTTTGAGCATTGTGCCTCACCAATTTAAAATCAAAATCTTTGATTTTAATATGCTATCCATTTGTTTAATGATTTATCTTGTTAAATCTTTTATTGTTTGCTATATGAAAATTGGAAATTATTATTTTGGTTGGTGAATTAATCACTGTTAATCCAGGACTCGCACTGTCCCAAGCCACAGTAAATATATATTTCTGATATATTTTTTATAGACAATTGCAAAATTTGTGAGGTAAGAGTTCTATCTATAATTTCATGTAGTGGAACTTGTTTTTAAATTGGAGGCAAACATAAATTTTGAGCTATAGATTTTATCTTTGTTCTCATATATTTTCTATTTTTGTTAGGGCTTTATTCTTTTCAAAATTGTTTTATTTGAGCTTTAGTTTCTTACATTTTTGGCATAATCCCCACAAATCGAGGCATACAAATGTAAAAAAATTCGAGGTAAGGTTTTAATTTGACAATTTGTTGCTTGGGCTTACAACAATCAGTCACAGGGATTTAATCCCATGGTATGGTTGTAATATTTGGTATTGAGGATCACTTTTTCAAACCTTCATGAATTTGTTGGAGATTATGGGCTGAAAATTATTCTTCAAAATTTTTAGGTGACACTAATTTTTATTGTGTTCATTCTCTTGTTGTTTTGGTCATGGGATTGGATGGAAAAGTCTCTTTGACCTTTGAATATTGGTGGAAGAAAGGAGAAATTATTTTTTTCTATGATTCAGCTGGTGTATAAGTTTGCAAATAATGATGAATTGAATGGTCTCTACCACAGTAGAAAAACCAAAAGCACACAGGCATATTTTTCACTGACTGGTAAAGCAATCTTCTTTGCAACAAGTGACTCCTTTTTCTTTGAATTAAAATTATCCAAGTCATTTGCAGTTGACTTTGAAACCATACCATTGGCTTTTAATCCATCACCTTGCTTCCCCATCTGCAAAACTAGAGCTTGGTCATTGTTCTTCTTGACATTAGAGATACGGCCATTTTCATTGTTTAAAATATTTGACCCATTTGAATCCATCGCATTTTCAATGGGAATCTTTGTAACAAACTTAGAAGAAATGGATGATTTACCATTAGCTTTTACCTTACCCCCAATTTCTGTCTTGCTAGAACTAACTTGTTTACTTCTCTTCTTGGCATCGACCGCAGTATGTTTTGATGCAACAACTAAATTTGCCTGTCTCGAGGCATTGGCATTTTCTTTTTTGGGTCCTAACTGAGAAGAAACAGATTGAGTAACAGTATCCCTCATCTGTTTATGTGAACTCAATCTATTGATTGCTTCATTAGAGAATTTTTTATTGGCCCAGGAAGAGAATGTGCATCACTTAGGTGAGGATTAGTTCGACTCTTCTGAAAACTTAAAGATAATTTACTTGTTGGTATAGCCTTCAATTGTTGTTTCCTTGATGGATGGGAATTAGTTGTCAATTTATTTACACTTGAAATTGTCCTTCCCACAATTCTTTGTTGTCTTTGTGCCTTCATATCTTCAATCTGTTTCGTCTCCTCCTCTTCCTTCTCCTTTTTGGTATTTTGTAAACCTGCTTTAAAGGAACATAATTGTTGGGTACGTAGCTATGCTTTGGCCAATGGAGTTGAATTTGTTGATTTTCCTCTCCTTATAGCTATTTCAATTTTTTTCCTTTGTTGGGACTTCCTTTTCTTTCAATTTCCCATCCTTGCATCCTATTTTCATTCTTGATAGTTCCTTGAAAATTTTATCATTTTGTTTCCTTGGCAGAGACCCTTGTTCATTCGCCTAACCATTAGAGTCTTCATCAAGATACATTTTATCATCATTTTTAACTAAAACTTGGGGATCATTATCTGTCATAGGATTCTATGCTAGACTTAGGGAGTCTCTTTTAGAATTTCTCTCTGTCATCATATACAAGTTAGAAGGATCTCAGATAATAGACTTTTCAGATTTGTTTGTTGAGACATTATAGGAAGGTTGTTTAGCCTTATCAATTGGTGTAACCTCAAAGTCCACATTTATGCCAGTCGCCCTTCTCTATTGACATGCTCATTTACTGTATATCTAGTTGGGACCATGAAATAATCATCCACTAGGCATTTCCCATAACATTTTTGTTTGTGCAATCAATCACTATTCTCAGTAATCTTGTGCTTGCCATCAACCCTTGCACCCCATTTTGAATCTGTACAAGCTAATTCCATATCATTATGTTGTTTAGAAACAATAAATGAGTCATTTGTTGTTTTCCTCTTGTGAATGGTTAATTTCTCTCTCAAATAAGTGAGAGTAGCATCTTTTTCAACCATGGTAGAATTGTCCCTCTTAGGGAGCACTAACTTCTCATCTGATATAGCCTTGTAAATTTCTAGGATAGGCTTGCCACTAATAGATTCTAATTCAAATATTTTTTTCAAACCAGTATCTTCTCGGGTCATATGATCTTTAGTTTCCATTCCTGGATCAATTAAAAGATGGTTGTTTGTTGACCTATCTAGAGAGTTTAGAATGCCTCCAACAAAATTATTGTCCTTACTATTGGTTGCATAATTTTGACTGTGATCCTCTACTACTGCATGCACAGAATAATTGTTGTCAATCATGGATTTATGTTCATATGGCTCATCATCTCTCAGTAAACACTTCTGGAAAATATTCCAGCTTGAACTCTCATCATTTACACCTTCGTTTTCTGTGCTCAGCTCATGTTCCCTGTCTTTCTTCTTGTTGGATCCTTTTCTCTTTGACATTCTGCCTGTGTGCTTTTGGTTCTTCTGATTTATTGCTCATTGTTGAGGCTGAAATTATTGTAAACTTTGAAACAAAATGCATATTTTTTCTCTGTGAGATGTATACTTCCCTAGTACTATATTTTGATGCCTAATTGTATTTGAATCTTGCTACTATGGTTTCTACTTGTCCACTACAATTTATATCAATTTTGAATATTGCTACTATTGGTATATTTTTTTTAACACAAGTTGTTACCTGCTCATTTGTATTCCATCTTTGTCTAATTTCTTATGGTACTAGGTAATAAGTCCATATATGTTGGAAGGGATCAAAAGAAGGTCGAGCCTGAGCAAATGCTCTGGCGGGAATATGAAGAGAGACACCAAAGGATATTAAAATCACAGGTGGCTATTTTAATTTTGAATTGTCTTTTGTTTTTTTCAAGGCCATATTCTCTCATAACTTGTCTTCCTTTGTATCTTCGTTTAGGCATCAAATATTTACGTTAAAAACATTCATGATGCAATCGATGATAATGAGTTGGAAAGAGTATTTAGTCAGTGTGGGACGATCACTTTAGCAAAAATAATGCGGGATGAAAAGGGACTCAGTAGAGGATTTGGATTTGTTTGCTTTACCACTCCAAAAGAAGCAAATAAATCTATGGCAGAATTATCTGGTAATAATTTCATTTGTTGATATGAATCACATGAGTATCTCATCGTTCATCTTTTATTAAAACAACTCTCTCTTTAATTTTGTGTGCACATGCATGTTATGTGTTTCATAGTAAACGTCTTTATGTAGCTATTGCTCAATGCAAAGAGGCTAGGCACATGTATTTGCAAGCCCGCTTTTCCCAGACTATTCCATCCCCCTCTGGACATGGAGGGGCTTTTGCTCAGCGTGGATATCAAGCTATGTATTATCCACCAACTTCTGGTGTTGTCTCACATTTGCCTCAACCTCAAGGCACCATGTACCTCCATAATTTTGGCTTAGGACCAGAAGTATGGAGGCCATCAGGTGGTTTGTCCACTCCACAAAGACGTGGTTTCCAACATATGCCAATTGTTGGGTAAGAATTCATTTTCTAAATTGTAATTCTTGAATCTGGTATATATATATATTATTCTTATTCCATTATGATTGTGATTTCTAATATAGTTTGCAATGTATTTATGATAGATTCCAAATAACCCTACGCAACAAAGGAACCCTAGAGGACACATAACTGGATCCATGATTCTTCATCCAGATCAACCAATGTCTTATGTGGCACCAATGCAACAACATACAATGCCGGCAACTACATACCAAGATATGGCTGGAAATCAATGGGTAATGCAATCTGAATGTTCTAACCTTGATTTAAATATAGAAAGTTCAAGTTGGTAAAATTTTTATTTTTCCTTCATGGTGTAATGTATTTTCTTTAAAATTTATATTTTTCATTTAATATTGTAATTTATTTTCTTTATTTCTGATCTTGTTTTCATCATAAGCTTTATTAATTTGAAACTCGAGAAAGAAGTAAATTGTTTATGTGGCTATTTTTTATTTTATGGAATGTTGTGGTGAAGCAAGGTCCTTGGTATCCTTGGTATCCTGGGGCTGCAAGATACACACCTAATGCTATACCTCGCCAAATGAACATCATGACATAGAATTCAATCCCCAAGGATGGTTTTGCATCCCAAACTAGAGTGAATGGGTCTCCCTCTATTGCCATAGCAAGTTCTACAGTAGAAACAAATCAAGCATAGGAGGTATGGAGTAGTATGTCGGGTGCTTCAACACCACAACAATAGAAGCACACGCTTGGGAGGTTCTTGTTTCCTCTTTTTCAACGCCATCAGGTCATTTGGAAGCCCTATAAAATTATGTTGTTTTCTAATTCATAGGGTTTTTTTGGTTCCTTTAAACCCATGTAGAACCTAGACCATGATGATTAAGCTATTGAAGTATTTGCCTACAATTTTAAATTGCAGGTAAAATTACTTGGATGGTCTTGGAAATGGACAATAATGAGTTGTTTCCTTTGTTGGATTCTAATGATTCGTCTGCTGCCAAAGTGGAGGAAGCGGTCCAAGTCCAAGCTGTATTTTTGTAGTTTAAACTTGTATTATCATTTTTTATATGTACATGATTTTGAAATTTTTGGATATCAAGTTGACAAATTGAAAACATGATGTTTCAATTTAAAACCTTAAATCAATGTAAATGATTGTATTGTTATTGAATTAGATATAATGTTATTGCTAGTGTTATTGAATGGGCTAGTGTATATAATGTTATTAGTTAGATGCATTGAAATGCATTAGATTATGATCTATCATTGTTATTAATTTTATTGTTTAAGAAAAGAATTGTCCCATGGCACTGTTTCCAAGATTGGTACTTGATAAAAGATGTTTCCTTCTAACAGCAAAGTCAAGTCATGTTTCATGAGTTTTTACTTAACTTTACCTTTGTTTTTACAATGGTATTGTGTTTTCCATATGGCAACTAATTCAAAATGGATGATAATGTTGTTTCTTGTAATTTCAATGTTGGAAATTTCTAAATAGTGAGTTATGTTTGGGCGTGATATAAAATTTATGGGGTAGTGTTGAATAAGTTATAATATTAATGTGCACAAAAGTAAAATTTGTGGGGTGGTGTTGAATAAGTTATATAATGGTTTGTAATATCAAGGGGTGCTTTGAATAAGTTATATAATGGTTCGTAATATCAAGGATTGCTTTGAATACATGCATAATATTAAAGTAGAGAAAAGTAAAATTTGAGGGGTAGTGTTGAATAAGTTATATAACGGTTCAAAATATCAACCAGTGCTTTGAATAATTATTTGTAGATGTTCCTCAACATTATCAATTATTGATATGGTATAGTTTCAAATGACAAGTTAATTTGAGTTTCAAAATGAACAAGTATATTTTGTAGTTCACTTTAAATCTTTTTTTCAACTAGGATTCTTTTGTAGCCAAGACTAAATTTATTAAGGTAGTGGATAGTGCATATAGAAATAACATGTTAATAATTATGTTCTATTTGGATAAGTGATGTGTACTTATTTCAATGTTTTAGTTTGGGGTCCATAAGAAAAGGGGTTATGTTGTAATATATCTTGTTGATTTTGAGGCATGTTAAAGGGCTTTGTGTGCATAGTCTTGACAGAAATATGAAAGAAATATTGTTCGCAACATTTATGTTAATGAATGAGAATACATAAATTTGTACAAGTCATTTATAAGTAAAGGTTTGGAACAATTTCCTAGACATGTACTTTGGTATTTATGATTCGTTGGTTATGGCAAGCAACCTATATTGGTATACATATTAAGTGAAGTAATCGAGCGATCTCTTCAATGCCATTGTTGATTACAATATGTGGTATTTGTCTTCATTTAGTTGCAACTATGAAATTAACGAAAACGCATGTTATTATTAAATGGGAGGAGTAGATATCTCTAATGTTACATTATCATGATGTAATAAAATAATAACAACATAAATGATTGGTTCAATGGCCATTTGAAATTGGTCAATACCATTTGTTTTAGGATGGACAAGAAATGAGGCATAAAACAATGACATTTATCATTTTATCAGTCTTCACAACATGCTATACTTCATAATCATTTTTCTAGTTTCATATGAGAAAAAACAAGTGATAACATGTACACAACCACACAATTTAACATTTTAACCAAATTTAGGAAACATTTTATCATCACTAGAAATTTCACTATTTGTAAACATAATGTTTTGATCAAGTAGGAATTACTTTTTTCATTAAATTCTAAGTAATTGTTACTTTGAAATATTATTTCATAACAAATATCCCTATGGTATTTAAACTACACAACACATGATTATCGATTCAACATTGGGAATTTGTTGTCGAGTATGTTTATAAGATTTAGCAAGGAATTTTTCTTCACTATGGTATTTGACGGCGCTATTGCAAAATTGTGGTTATTACAATTTTGTGAATTCTCTCCTTATGTAACTTAAAAATATCATCAACATTTTTTTAAATCTACAAGATGTAAAGTACTCCGTACAAAAAACCCATGAATGGTTCAATGAGAACACCCACCACCCACCCACCCTAGAATCAATTAAAAACAAAAATTTGTCAACCTTGACATGTTCTTGATTCATATGAGATGTGCCAATGCAATATTATCAAGAATGGCATTATGATCTTCTATCGACAATTTCCATTGTCGATGCTTGGAATTTTTCCTACTCTTCACTGCCTTCAATTGCAACCAGGCTGCTATGACCAAATGACTGTATTGAGTAGATATAACATATGAGTCATAGTATTGAAAACAAATATGGTATTTACATTTCCTTACTTCTGCAAAGAAATGTCCCATTAAAACCATTGAACCCACTTCATATGTATAATTTGACGGATCTTTAAATTCTTACATCAACGTGCTTTTCAACCTAGTGCATCTCAATAAATAATAATGCACTTTTTATGGATTATCTATCGGTGCAATGACATCAAATACATCACCTTCTTTAACCAAATCAAAAACACGATCATAATGTTTTTCAATCACAAGCGCTTCATTGCAGCGCTCTACATCATTGATATTTCCAAATGGGGGCAATGGTGTCAATTATTGGTGTCTCCATGGTTTCACAAATTTGTTAGTTTGGTTTTGACACTCATCCAAAGACTTTACATCATCAATACATGTAATACAAAAGAAAGAGTACTTTCCTTTCTCGATTGCCTGTATATTTGTCATTTTCTTACTCCTAATGGAGCGTAAGCCCCTTGTCTTCAGGATTGCAGTACAATTATGTGGCATTGATCTGTTAACATCACCCATTACAATATTCCATAAAAAGCTTCTCACATTACCCATCCTTTCATTGAATTCATGGCTCAATTTTTGTTTGCACCAATTAACAACATCGTTTGAATTTGCAAGGTGAGAAGCAGAGTGATTCATTTGATATCTCCTAAGTGCATGTTTCACGCAGGTCCCAACACCACCATTTTCTCCTTTTCCATGTCCTGTTTCAAAAAGCTCCATGTGTGGTGAACATTTGTGTTTCTATGAACTTGATACAACCATAATAATGATCATGCCGATTTAAACTGACCAGCATAACCATCTGACCACACCCAATGTTCATTAAAAGTGACCCTTCATCTTGATAATTCTTTATAAAGCATACCAAAACAATGCTGGACAAAACATGTATCATGTGTACGATTATCATTGATGTAGAAATGATATTCCTTAATCACTTCATGATTATTTTCATTGTTATCAAAACCATCGACATCAAGCTCTGCATGTCTATACATAATATGCACAAGTATAGATACCTGATATGAATGATAGTACTCACTATGTATCTCCTTTTACGAAGTGAAAGTGTAATTTTCAGCAAAATAGACAATGGATAATATTGTTCCTTTTCGAAATACATCTCGTGATTGCTTCAACTGTAAGTCCTGCCATCGTATTTAGTGAGAGTGCTTGATATATTTTTATATTTGATCCCTGAACAAATTCATAAAATATTTCAAAGAGATATCACTTTCAACTAAATTAAGCTTTCTTGATGTTGTCGTTGAATCTGTAACAAAAGTATAATCAACATAATCATATCTCTTCCATTTCACAATGCAATTTGACAATTGAGGATCATTTGCATCAATGTGGTAGTTAGCATTAAAAAGGGCCAAATCAGAACATTCCTCACATTTTTTACCTCTAATGCATTGTTTCTTATAGAATACTTAATCATTCTCTCACGCACATAATATTTTAGATACAAATTCATGAACACTCGCAGGAGGGGGGTTATTTGGCCAACACTGCATGCCAAAATTTAGAAATGTCTCATAATATAATTCAAATTCTACATGGTATCGACAACAACATGTGTCGCGAACATCAATGGGCTTGCCATACCATGGTTTAATCTTCACAAATGTGCTAAGGGAAATCTTCACATAAACATTACTCTCCATAAAAATTTTGAACATTTCAACTTGAGTGATATCTGTTATGTGTTTGGCATGAGTTTCATAATTTCCTTTAAATATACGACATCGCACAACATCCTTTTCATTTGATAAGACACGAGAGTTTAAATGCCAAAACTCTTTCACCCTATCCCTCACATTATCTGGAAGTCTATCTTGATAAGGTTGCCTACAGATAACACCCCAACATGCAACTTCATCATCCTCATCGAATTGAACCTTAAAGTTTTTATGCTACCATAAACTTTGTATTGATGTTTTTAATGTTCTTGCAGTCGTAGACAACAAACAACTGGTTACAATGTTTTTTGCCACAACCCTTGTTAGAATAGCTTTACGAGCAACCATGAAATTATGAGATCATTTTCTTGAAAGTGATGCAAGGATCGAGGTCATATTTTGTGATATAATCTCATTTGATTTAGCCTCTTTAGCACTTTGAACGCCCAATAATGTAATTGCATTTCTTAGACATTTTTGCTTTAACAATCTATGCAACAATTGAGCTTGTTCTATGACAGAAATACCTTCAAAATATTCTTTGACTATCTTTTTTGATCTATAACGAGTTGTATAATCAGGCATCGGAGGTTCCATTTCTTCAATTTTACTTGAATCCATATTCTCCAAAAACTCATCGTCAATGACGATATTGTTGCAGCTTCTAATTAATCTCTGTGAATCAGTAAGTGTGGTAGGATGTTGTATGTTGGATGTTGACCCTACATTAAAATAAATATAAATTTACAATATTGTGAACTTTCAAATCAAATATATATATACTTATATTATAAAGTAAATTATAAACATAAAAAATTATTTACTCACCAATCATGGGCTCAATATCGACGCTACCCATAGTTTTCTCCACATTTGTCATTTCCTCTCCACCTCCATGTTCTTCATTTCTTTCATCAACGTGTTCCTCGACAATCTGCATTCCTTCATCATCGCCATGTGCCAAGTTCACATTTTACATTTCTTCGTCACCGCCATGTGCCTCCACGTTTCTTTCCATTACTATTTTTTCTCTTGACTTTCTCATGTTTTCACGCTTTATCTCTTTCTTTGTCTCTCCATCAGTTCTGGTGCGATCATATTTTCTTTCACAATTCATTCGGTTTCCCATGTTGAAGGAATTAAAAACCTAAAATCCAATGCATGAAAATATATGAGATTTGGGAGTTAAATTCATGTTGAAAAATAGAACAGTATTGACCCAACAAGAGTAATATGCTAAGCACTCCTGTACAAAAAATTTACCAAATTGTTGAATCTAGTTGTCATTGATGTCAAAGGAGTTCAGTAATGACAAAGGAATAACTAAGGACATGATGGCAGGGCAAAAATCAGTGAAAGACAAATGAATGAAAAAGGAAGTGATGACATGGAAATTATGATGATGTGGCATGTGTGATGAGGCTGGAAATACACATGATGGTGTCCTGGTGCTATCATTAAGTTAGTGTTGAAATCTGACATCATTCTGGAAAAGAATTGCAAGTTTGTGAAACTTTGGAAATTGACCGAGTATGGAAAAATGAGTCAAAACTGCTCTAAGAGAATGCTCTCCATAATGCACAGTTTGACTAAAATTCTTGCACCATGATACTAGGCTATAGCTTTTTGATGTGGCTATCTATTCATGGTCTCATTTTTCCTTAATCACTTATGAGGAAAAAATTATAGGTCTTCTAAAACATGGTTTTGCACCAGAGAAAGTAAAATTACCTAAGTAGCCTCAAGAAAATACCCGCCATAAATCATAGGTTAACGTAAATTCCTGCAGCATGTGGTCAGGATGTAGTCTGTTTATTTTTCTATCTAAACATGATCTCAGTTTTGATTAAGCATGTTTGAAGAAAAAGTTATGGATATGCCAAAACAGGGTTTCAGGATAAACTTTGGAGAAAGTTCTGAAAATGACTAAGTGTTGGAAAACTGGCTCAGGTGGCCTTGGGAAAATGCCCGCCGTACCTAATGGGTGAATGATAAAAATAATATGAAACTACCATGCTCTAGCTTGTCAAGAAGGATATCTCTCCATAGTCTTAGTTTTCAGAGAATGTGTTTGATGACAAAATTAACAGCCTGCTAAAACAGGGGTTCAAGTTGTTTTTACACCAAAGTAGCAAATATGCCTAAGTGGCCTCATGGAAATGCCTGACATAGCTTGTGGGTTTGAGAAAATTCCCGCACCATATGGTATTTGTGTAGATGGTTGTTTTTTCTACCTGGCCATGTCTTTACATTGACTTGAAAGTGCCCGAGGAAGAAGTTATGGATCTGCCAAAATAGGGTTTCAAGATAAACTTTGGAGAAAGTCCTAAAAATGACCAAGTGTTTGAAAACTAGCTCATGTGACCTTGGTAAAATGCCCTCCGTACCTAATGGGTGAATGATAAAAATAATTTGAAACTACCATGCTCTAAATTGTCAAGAATGATATTTCTCCATAGTCTTAGTTTTCATAGAGGGTGTTTGATGACAAAATTAACAGCATGCAGAAATAGGGGTTAAAGAAAATATCTTTGTGGTCTTATCACCTTGGATAATGCGAACTCTCGGGTGCAATATGGATATGTGAACTCTCGGCTCAACAATGGATTTGTGAACTCTCGGCTGAAATATGGACATGCAACTCTCGATTGAGAAATTGTGGAAAAATATTTTGGCCAAGAGATTATATATACAACTCTTGGCCGAGCATTTGTGGAATCTTGTCGGAATCACGGGCATTTAATGTGTCAGCCCCTAAAAGATTCTCGAGGCATTATGTGACAAAACTCTCTGCCGAGAAATGTTTTAAACTTTCGGACGAGAGTTTTGATTAAATCCAGGTTAATTTTAGAGCGGAAATAACTCTCGCCCGAGATATTTTAAATTTCTCAACCGAGAGATTTTCTTGGCCAAGAGTTTTTGGTCAACAACTCCACCACCATTTCTGCAGTTTTCAGAAATGTGTCACTTTAACAAGGTCGAAACACTGCAAAAAATGAGAATTACGTGTCGGAGTTTATACAAGTAGAATTATCATTCAATCTACTTTCTCATCATATAAAAAAATTTGAATTTCATTTAGGATTTCTATTTTTTACTATTTTGTTTCTAAAGTTTATCATTAAAAAATTTAGTAACTTAAAAATCAATAACAATGAAAATTCAATATCATCACGATGATGAAGCCAAAAAAATATAAAAATCACAAGGATGTTCCTTGTAGTGTCATCTTCAAAAGGGTGCTTTTATTTTTTTTATAAGAGTCACATTTGAAAGAAAATGCAAAAGAACAAACATTTGTGAATAAGGCACCATTTTTTGTACATATGTTATTTCGATAAATAATAAACATTAGTGTATAAGTCTGAAAATCCTCAACATATAGTCCATGCACAAGTGCAATTTGTGCACATTATGATTATACATTATGTTTCCCTAAAATGAATAAATATCTCTAAGAAAAATGTGGTGCACGCAGGTCACTCATTATTCATACTTAAAATTTTAAAGTATATGTCGTTGGTGGACGTCAAATTTTCCCCACTACATGTCGATAATTAAAATATATATATATGAGTACATAGCTAATTCAATTCTCTAAAACATATGTGTTTACTTCAAGGTGAAATTTCTAAGGGAGATATCGGTTTGAACGGGTTGAAGTTGAAAAACATAAAATTTTGCAGATTTTTTTGTCAAAAAACAAGCAAAAGTGTTTTCCAACTTCATGTTTTCACCCCTAATCATATTAAGATGAATATATGTTATACATAAACAGCCACCAACCATCATGAATGCAATCATAACTTTTAAATATCATAATTTTATTAGACAAAACATGCATTAACATAGCTCTTAGTGCACACATGAGGATTCCCTACAACCTAACGGGTGGTCTAGATTAATGATTGTAATTTGAGATAACATCGAACATTTAAGACTTCACATGTATCTTGGAAAATTTGCTTAGAAAGTATTTTCTTTGTTGCCAAACTTTGCAATTGTTGGACAACAGTTCCTTTCTGCTAGTTGCCTTTGTTATGAGATTAAGACCATATCTAGATCTCTATTATTTTTCGTGCACATCATTGTATTATGAATAATATATTAAATGTTTGTGTAAATGGATAAAAATAACCTTAATAAATAAGTAGTTGGAGAGGATGCAACAGCTTTCTCCTCGATCTACTGTGCAAGTAAAATAAAATGATGTCCATTTGATTTGCTACGAAAGCTCAATAAAAAATTATTGAAGACCGCTCAATAAACCATCACTATAAGCATACTTAGATTATCTATGTGTTGAAAGCTTCTTTTGCTTCGAATAAATGAAAATTATTCGGAATGTGATCCGTGAGAATGGAGTCGTCGAGTTGAATATGCTGATGCAAAGAATCTGCAAGTTGGATGATACGTGAGATTTACGGTTGGAGAGGAATGAGGAAAAGTTATTGAAGAACTCCGAAAGTGTGGGAGGAAGTGATCCTTAATGCTCTTGTCAATTCCGCAAAAAGAAAAGCATAATACTAAGAAGTTGCACAAAAATCGTAAATCTTATTATTGAGGATGAAGAATGTTTTGAAAATTCTTTTGTTCCTAAAGAAAAAGACAACCTTATATTATATAAAGTTGTGTTTGAAAAAATAGCAAAATGCCTTTACACAATGTTCAGGTATTACACCCACATCTAGAATGTTCTATCATATATCATTCTACATCCATAACAACACTTCAATATCATACCTTACTATAACACAGTATGCAAAAATACCACAATGCTTCCGCACTTTTACAAAACATGGTCTACAAATAGTGCATAAACAAAGTGTCTTAGTAACAGCTCAAGTTCCCATCAGAAATGGACACTCCATTAGAGAGCCCCTTCTATGTGATCGAGCTAGTCCCTATACCAATAGCCTGCTTAGATAAGGCATCTTTCTGGGTGTTGTATTCCCGATACATGTGCCTAATTGTGCAGAAAAGTGATCCAGCAACCCTATGACTCTCCCAAACCAATGAAAGAGACTAATACATTGTATAGAATGTAATTCCTATACCCAGTCCACTGTTGGAAATATTAATCACTTGCAGATTCGTACTTGACTCTCAGCCAACTCTGTCAGAGACTATATCAGTCAAGATCTTGTCGGTCAGTCTAACAAGAGGGAAGAGTCCACGATTGGGTAATGTAAGCCAGTCGAATTTATTTCTAAATCTAAGTTGTTAGGTAGATAGTTATTAGAGTCTTTAATGGAGAGTCAGTCGATCCATGTAGAAGCAATTTTTAGGTTTCCTATAAATAGAAGAAGAAGATTGTAAATTAAGTTAGTCACTAGACACATTAGACAGTAGAGAGAACTCTGGGTGAGAAAGGAGAGAAAGAGAAGTTGAAGCTCAAGCTTCGGTGTATGTGATTCAGTTGAAGAGCCGAAGCTCTATAAAAGGATCAGTTGATGACCCGACAAGTCTGGACAGACAAGTTTGTAATATCTTTGTTATTTCCACATAGTTATATATATGAAATAGTTTATGGTTGAATGCATGTTACTGGTGACTTTGGCATAGCATATTTTAAAGCAGTCATGGAAAGTGAATTTGAAATGATTGATCTGGGGCTTATGAAGTTTTTTTCTGGGCATTGAAGTTCAGCAGTCTAAAAGTGGTATTTTAATATCACAGACAAAGTATGCATGTGAAGTTTTAAAAAGGTTTAACATGTCTAATTGCAAGACATCCCCAACACCAGTAATAACAGGTTTAAAATTGAGCAAGGATGATGAAGGATCCATTGTCGATCCTACGCTGTTCAAAAGGCTTGTAGGAAGCCTTATGTATTTGACAGTGACAAGACCAGACATTATGTATGGAGTAAGTCTGATCTCAAGGTTCATGGAGTCACCAAAAGACTCACATTGGCAAGCAGGTAAAAGAATTTTGAGGTATGTAAGTGACACAAAAGACCTTGGCATTATGTATTCAACCTCAAAAAAATTTAAACTCATGGGCTACACTGAGAGTGACAATGGAGGCAACATAGATGACAAGAAAAGCACATCTGGTTATACATTTCATTTTGGTACAGGTGTTGTTTCATGGGCTTCAAAGAAACATCCCATAGTAACTATGCCTTCAACTAAAGCAGAGTATGTTGTAGCGACAAGTGTTGCATGTCAAGCTGTCTGAATGAGGAGAGTGTTAAAAGACTTGTCATAGAACCATCAAGAACCGACAACAATCTTCTGTGACAAAAATTCAGCCATAGCATTATCAAATAATCATGTGTTCCACAAGAGAACCAAGCACATCGACACAAGGTTTCATTTCATAAGAGAGTTGGTGAACAACAAAGAAATTTTTTTGGAATTTTGCAGGTCTGAAGATCAACTTGTAGACATCTTTACAAAACCATTGGCAAAGGATACTTTCCAGTATCTGCGTAGTTATCTTGGAATGACAAGTTCTACATAGTGAACTTTGTCATAAACAGGGCATGTCTAAGCTTTGAAACATTTTGTTAATTTTGTTTTTTTTTAAATCCCCATCTACTCATAATTAAGGGGGAGTGTTGGAAATATTAATCACTCGCAGATCCATACCTAACTCTCAGACAACTCTGTCAGAGTCTGTATCAGTCAAGGTCTTGTCGATTAGTCTGACAAGAGGGAAGAGTCCATGATTCGGCAATGTAAACCAGTTGAATTTATTTCTGAAGCTAAGTTGTTAGGTAGATAGTTATTAGAGTCTTTAATGGAGAGTCAGTCAATCCATGTAGAAGCAATTTTTCAGGTTTCCTATAAATAGAAGAAGAAGATTGTAAATTTAGTTAGTCACTAAACACATTAGACAATAGAGAGAACTCTGGGTGAGAAAGGAGAGAAAGAGAAGTTGAAGCTCAAGCTTTTGTGTATGTGATTCAGTTGAAGAGACGAAGCTCTGTTAAAGGATCAGTCGGTGAGCCGACAAGTCTCAACAGACAAGTTTGTAATATCTTTGATATTTCCGCATAGTTATATATATGAAATAGTTTATGGTTAAATGCATGTTTATTTGGCCGCACAATATTTCCAGATTTACTTGTGTAAATGTCTTTTACAATTACGGTTGAGTGAAAGAACAAGAATCCTTAAATTTCTCACTCCGTGAAAGTTCCAGGTTTTACTGCACATTGGTCGACTCAAGTCTTCCTACATATTTGGATATATGTTTTTATAAGTTCTTTGGATTGTTAATGTGTCCATTTTTACTTCATCTTACTCACAAGTGAAAAGCATTTGTAATTTCTTAAGTCTTTTAGACTAAGAAACATACTCTGTATATTTCGACTAAAACCAGACCAAAGTAAGTGAACCGACAAGGTCGGTTGAGTAACCCGACTTAGAGGTCAAAGAGGTCAGTCGACTTAGAGGTCGAAGTCGGTAGAACCGACAAGTCGAAGTAAATCGGTTGATTCGAAAGGCCGACCAAAGTTGATAGACTTGTCTAGTCGGGAGATAAACAAGTTTCACCCAACAAGTGAAAAAAGGAAAAAGAGGTTGGCATGAAAATATTTAATTTTTAATATTAACTGAGCGGTAAACTCAAGTTTAGTCGACTTGGTTTTGGCTAACTGGTATCAGAGAAAGGTTTATATCAGAGCAAGGTTTAGGAAAGAAATCTTGTCTTAAAAGGTGGAAAATTAATTTTCTAAAGAAAGTTAATTAAAAATTAAAAATGACTTCCACTTCTGGTTCATTGCAAACTCCAATCTTTACAGGAAAGAATTATGAATATTGGTCTTTAACAATGAAGGATTTATTCAGAAGTCAAGATGTCTGGGAGATAGTCCAGCATGGTTATGCAGAACCAGCAGACATGGCAGCATATAACAATCTCACATAGGTTGAGAAAGATGTCTTGAGGGAACAGAGGAAGAAAGATGAAAAAGCTCTGTTTTACATACATCAAGCTATGCATGAAAGCATACTCCCAATAGTAGCAGCAAAAACTAATGCTAAGCAAGCATGGGATACATTGGAGACTGCCTATCAAGGTTTGGATAAGGTAAGGACATCCAAGCTGCAAATTTTGAGAAGAGATTTAGAATCTCTGTCCATGAAAGATTTAGAGAATGTAGACACATTCTACACCAGAGTTGTTGGTTTGATAAACCAACTGAAATCTCATGGAGAAGCCATAGAAGACCAAGGGGTGGTTGAAAAAATTCTTTGAAGTCTTCCCCCAAGATTTGAAAACTTGGTTGTGACCTTGGAAGAACACACAGACATGTTGACATTTACCATTGATGAGCTGCAAGCTTCACTCATCAACCATGAACAAAGACTCAGCAAAACACATACATCACTGGAAGGTGCATTCGCAGCACAGTCATACATAAGCCATGGTAGAGGCAGGGGGAGAAACAACTTCAGAGGCAAAGGAAGAAGTTCTTCAAGAGGAGGACGAGGCAGAAGTCCTGCAAATGTCAGTGGTAGAGGAGAAAATCAGAACCCAAGTCAGCCAAGTGGCCAGAGGTTTGATAAATAAAAAATCCAATGTCATTATTGTAAGAAGTTTGGTCATTATGCATATGAATGCAAGAATAAACAATATGACCAAGGAAGGAAAATCCCAAGTCAGTCGACCAGCACCAACACTTCGACAAGTGCAATGTTAATGGCATCGACATCTCCACTCGAATGCAATGTTTTTCAAGAAAGTCCATGTGATATATGGTACTTAGATTTAGGATGCAGCAACCACATGACTGATAATTTAAACTTGTTTTCCAGTCTAGACAATTTAGTTCAAAATGATGTTACACTTAGAAACAATGTCCAAGTTACTGTCTTAGGAAAAGGCACTGTTGATATTCTAACCAAACAGGGGGAGAGTAAGTATATCCATGATGTCTATCATGTCGAAGGTCTGAAACATAATTTGTTAAGCATTGGACAATGGATACAAAAAGGCTACAGATTCTACATGGAAGATGATCACTGTGTGATCAAAGACAAGTGTCCAAGCGACCAGCTGACAGCAAAAGTGCCAATGACAAGCAATCGCTTGTTTCCATTGAGGACAGTTCCCGACTTGAAAGGGAAGACAAACTCAGGAGCTGCATTCAAGGCAGAAAGTGAAGAAACAATCGAGCTCCTTGACAAGAAAGAAAATGGCAGCACTAATTTGCAAGCTGCATTTCAAACAGAAGTTCAGGATGAATCCTAGTTGTGGCATTTTAGATTTGGACATCTGAATTTTAGTGGGTTGAAGCTACTGCACACAAAGAAAATCGTGAAAGGAATGCCATTGATCGACAAACCAGAGAGGGTTTGTGAAGGATGCATTTTTGGCAAGCAACACAGAGCGACTTTTCCAGTCAAAAAGTCCTATAGAGCACACACACCACTAGAAATTGTGCACTCTGATATTTGTGGTTCAATGCAGACATCATCCATTGGTGGCTGCAAGTATTTTCTAACTTTTATTGATGACTACTCAAGAAAAACATGGGTATATTTTTTGAAACAAAAATCTGATGCATTTAGTTATTTTCAGTAGTTCAAGGTACTCGTGGAGAGCCAAAGTGGAAACCGCATCAAGATATTAAGGACCGACAGAGGAGGTGAATATGTTTCAAATGAATTTCTAAATTTTTGCAAGACCCATGGCATACAAAAGCAATTCACTGCACGGGATACACCTCAACAAAACGGTATTGCCGAAAGAAAGAACAGAACCATCATGGAGATGGTACGCAGCATGTTGGAATCCAAGCATTTGCCAAATGAGTATTGGGGTGAAGGAGTCACAACTGTCGTATACATTATGAACCGGTGTCCGACAAAGAGTGTGAAGAACAAAGTTCCCCAAGAAGCATGGATAGGTATGAATCATAGTGTTTCTCATTTAAAAGTTTTTTGTTGTGTTGCATATGCTCATGTTCCAGATGAGCTCAGAAGGAATCTAGACAAGAAGGGACAGAAATGTATTTTTGTCAGTTACTCTGAAGACACAAAAGCATACAAGTTGTATGATCCTGTCGCAAGGAAAGTGATAATTAGTCGAGATGTTCAATTTGTCGAGAATTAATCATGGGATGGAATCGTCGACATAAATGTCAATATTGTGTCGAATGTCAACAATGATGATATGGAAGAGTAAGTGGTTCAAACACCACATGTAAGTCAACCAGTCGCAGCACCGTCGACTCCCATGACACCACGACATGGTTCAGCACAAGGACCATCGACACAAGTAGCAGCTCAAGCTACACCGACAAGTACACCAAGAGGACAGCAGACTCCATCAAGCATTTCGTCAAGGTCGACATCGACAGAACCGATGAAGACAAGAAGTCTGCGAGAGATATATGAAGTTGATACACCAAATCCATTCTCTCTCTTTGCATTATTTTCTCCTATATATGATCCACTAACATTTGAGAAGTTGTTGAAGAAGAAGTATGGGCACAAGCCATGGATGAAGAAATACAATGCATTAAGAAGAACCAGGCATGGGAACTGGTTAATGTACCAAAAGACAAAGATGTAATCAGTGTCAAATGGATTTACAAGACCAAGCAAGATGCTGATGGGAATTTGTAGAAGCACAAAGCAACCCGACATAGAATTCAATTAAACATTTGCACCTATTGCATGCATGGATACAGTCAGAACATTTTTGGCCATTGCTGCACAAAACAAATGGCATGTTCATCAAATGGATGTCAAGTCGACATTCTTAAAGGGCTATCTAGAAGAGGAATTATATGTGGAACAGCTACAAGGGTATGAAGTTCTAGGTCAAGAGCATAAAGTGTATAGGTTGAAAAAGGCACTGTATGGTTTGAAACAAGCTCCTAGAGCTTGGTACAGTCGGATTGATTCCTATCTCACTGAAAATGGATTTCACAGAAGTGAAACTGAACCGACAATGTACAACAAAGTGGATGATCAAGGTAAGATGTTAATTGTCTGCCTGTATGTAGATGATTTAATATTTACTAGTGACTTTGGCATAGTAGATTTTAAAGCAGTCATGGAAAGTGAATTTGAAATGACCGATTTGGGGCTTATGAAGTTTTTTCTCGGCATTGAACTGCAATAGTCTGAAAGTGGTATTTTTATATCATAGACAAAGTATGCATGTGAAGTTTTAAAAAGGTTTAACATGTCTAATTGCAAGACAGCCCCAACACCAGTAATAATAGGTTTAAAATTGAGCAAGGATGATGAAGGATCCATTGTCGATCCTACACTGTTCAAAAGGCTTGTAAGAAGTCTTATGTATTTGACAGCGACAAAACCAGACATTATGTATGGAGTAAGTCTGATCTCAAGGTTCATGGAGTCACCAAGAGACTCACATTGGAAAGCAGGTAAAAGAATTCTGAGGTATGTAAGTGGCACAAAAGACCTTGGCATTATGTGTTCAACCTCAGAAATTTTTTAACTCATTGGCTACACTGAGAGTGACAATGGAGGCAACATAGATGACAGGAAAAGCACATTTTGGTACACATTTCATTTTGGTACAGGTGTTGTTTCATGGGCTTCAAAGAAACATCCCATAGTAACTCTGTCTTCAGCTGAAGTAGAGTATGTTGCAGCGACAAGTGCTGCATGTCAAGCTGTCTGGATGAGGAGAGTGTTAAAAGACTTGTCACAGAACCATCAAGAATCAACAACAATCTTCTGCAAAAACAATTCAGCCATAGCATTATCAAATAATCATGTGTTCCACAAGAGAACCAAGCATATTGACAAAAGGTTTCATTTCATAAGAGAGTTGGTGAACAACAAAGAAATTTGTTTGGAATTTTGCAGGTCTGAAGATCAACTTGTAGACATCTTTACAAAACCATTGGCAAAGGATACTTTCTAGTATCTGCATAGTTATCTTGGAATGACAAGTTCTACACAGTGAACTCTGTCATAAACAGAGCATGTCTAAGCTCTGAAACATTTTGTAAATTTTGTTTTTTTTTAATCCTCATCTGCTCATAATTAAGGGGGAGTGTTGGAAATATTAATCACTCGCAAATCCATACCTGACTCTCAGCTGACTCTGTCAGAGTCTGCATCAGTCAAGATCTTGTCGATCAGTCTGACAAGAGGGAAGAGTCCACGATTCGGCAATGTAAACCAGTCAAATTTATTTCTAAAGCTAAGTTGTTAGGTAGATAGTTATTAGAGTCTTTAATGGAGAGTCACTTGATCCATGTAGAAGCAATTTTCAGGTTTCGTATAAATAGAAGAAGAAGATTGTAAATAAGTTAGTCACTAGACACATTAGACAGTAGAGAGAACATTGGTGAGCCTCTATAAAAGGATCAGTGGGTGCCGACAAGTCTTGATAGACAAGTTTGTAATATCTTTGTTATTTCCACATAGTTATATAGTTATATATATGAAATAGTTGAATGCATGTTTATTTGGCCGCAGATTTGTAAATGTCTTTTACAATTACGGTTGAGTGAAAGAACAAGAATCCTTAAATTTCTCACTACGTGAAAGTTCAAGGTTTTAGAGCACATTGATCAACTCAAGTCTTCCTACAAATTTGGATATATGTTTTTATAAGTTCTTTGGATTGATAATGTGTCCATTTTTACTTAAACCAAACCAAAGTAAGTGAACCGACAAGGTTGCTTGAGTAAGCCAACTTAGAGGTCGAAGAGGTCAACCGACTTAGAGGAACTGACAAGTCAAAGTAAATCAGTCCGGTCGAAAGGCTGACCAAAGTTGATAGACTTTTCTAGTCATGAGATAGGAAAGGCCAACCAAAGTTGATAGACTTGTCTAGTCAGGAGATAGATAAGTTTCACTCGACAAGTGAAAAACAAAAAAGACAAGTGAAAACAAAAAAAAATCGGCATGAAAATATTTAAATTTTAATATTAAATTCCGCATGAATCATAACTTCTGGACCGACTATCTATCACTTGTGTCTCACCTGATTCGAGAGTTACAAGAGCTTCGACTTGTGGACCAAGAATTTTAACTAACCACTAGTCGACCACCAGTGAACTGCGCACAAGCGATCGATCACTGACTAGAAAAATTGTAGTAAGATCAACAAACTCGAAGAATCCGGCCACTCATTTCCAACAAATTGGGGACACTTTTCTTTCTTTACCTCTCTGTCCACCAGATGACCAATATGAAGGAACCAAAGGCGTTGCACAATATTATTTTTTTAAAATGGAATATTTATGTTGGACCTCTACCAGAGTCGTAGTCGACCCGACTGAAGCTTGTATTATTGCAAGGGTCTTCTTCAATTGTAAGTCGTGCCAATAAGTTACTTCAAATAATCGAGTCATTTTTTTTTTCCCGTAAAATCATACTCGTGTTACACCATCCCTCAAGCTTACCGTTACCGAGGACGAGACGCAGCGGGGGGGAACAACTAAAGCTAAATGTGATTAAGTCGATGGGATCATCTAAGTTGAATTTACTCAATAAAAAATGCATTAAGCAGCAGGTCGTTTTTTCGATTCCAATTTGGACCTTGTGTAGGATAGGGTTTCGAAAGAGTGTGTTCTTATATTTCAGAGGAATGAGTGTGGATAGTGAGTGCTTCTTCCTGCTGTTCTTATATATTATGGAAAAGAGTGCTGTGATTGTCCTTGGCGTTCGGTGGGTGACAGAAATAACGAAGGTATAGATATTTGACTGTTATTTTATTCTATGAGAATGAATGCTGCGGGAGTTTCCTTGGCTAATTTTTCCATAAAGGCTGACCGTTTTAGCACGTCTTTTTTTTCTCCCTTTTGTCCTGTTTTGGCTTTCTTTATCTGAAATTTTGTGGTTGATGTATAGAATTTAATGTGGAAAAATGGTTTGATGTGAAAATGCGCGTCTTCGACTGAATTTTAGAGCCGGTACGTGCTGTTATTTTGTGAAACTCAACGTTGCTATTAGATTTTTATTATGAAACAGCGAGTTTCTTTTAGATTTCATACTTGTAGTTGTTACTTTCTGAAATGCAGCGTTCTAGTTGATTTCTCTACTTCAACCTTCAGTGTGGAGATGTTTGCCCTGAAGCTGCACCGTTTCTCTTAAATAGTAGCCTCTATACCTGTTATTTTGTAAAACGCAATGCTTCTACTTCATTTCTCTGCATAATCTTTCTTGCTGCACCGTTTCTCTTGAAGATTAGCCTCTATACCTGTTATCTTGTAAAACGCAATGCTTATACTTCATTTCTCTGCATAATCTTTCTTGCTGCACCGTTTCTCTTAAAGATTAGCCTCTGTACCTGTTATCTTGTAAAACGCAATGTTTCTACTTCATTTCTCTGCTTAAACTTTCTTGTAAAGATGTTTCTCATGAAGCTGCACAGTTAGTTTGGACATATTTTGTAAAACCCAATTTTACTTACTTGACTTCTCTACTTAAACTTTCTTGCTGGGAGATGTTTTGCTTGAAGCTATTTCGTTTTTCTTAAATTATAGCCTGTTTTGCTTGAAGCTATTTCGTTTTTCGTAAATTATAGCCTGGATAGCTGTTATTTTTGAAACTCAACATTTCTACTAAATTTCTTTACTTGAAATTTCTCAACAATAATTGTTTTGACTAAAGCTGTGCGAGTTTCTCTTACTATATTTCTTTACTTGAAATTTCTCAACGATAATGGTATTGTGCAGGTTTCTCTTGAATATTATCTTCCATAACGGATATTTTTGAAATGCAACCTTTCTACTCAATTTCTTTACTTAAATTTCTCCAGGATAATTGTTTTGCTTAAAGCTGTGCGGTTTCTCTTGAATATTATCTTCGATAACTATTATTTTGTGAAATGCAAAGTTTCTACTGGATTTCGCATCGCAGTTTCTATTGAAGCTTAGCTTCAATAATCTTCAATAGTCGTAAGATATGTGAAATCCAACGTTTGTAGTTGCAAGCTCTAAAAGCTTAGCTTCAATAGTCGTAAGATATGTTAAGTCCAACGTTTGTACGTCATGTTTCTAAATAGGGCCATCTCTCTTTAACTCTTCCTAGATGGCTACTATTTTGAAATACAGCGCTTCTACTATATTTCTCGTGTGATATATTTTCCAAGGATGAATATTTTCCATGGAATTCTAAGGATTCTATTAAATTTTTAGTTTCAGTGGTATTATTTTGTGAAATACAATTTTTTAATAGATTTTTAATCTTAAAATTTTGTATTAAAATTTAAAATTGTATAATATTTTGTGAAATGCAACTATTTTAATAGAATTTTTATTTTAAAATTTTTTACCAATAAATGTTTCTAGCTTCTCTTAAATTTTAACCTTGATAGCTGGTCTTTTGGGAAATATAAGAATTTTCCAATGGTATAGATAAGTGGTCTTTTACAATGAATGGTTTTCTGAATTTTTGTATGAAATCTGATTGGTTGATTTCGTTGTTTTGCTGGAGTGAGTGGTTTCTGCTGATTTTGATTTTGAGTAGATTTGTGTTTTCAGTTTAACCAAGGTTAATAGTTTATGTTATTTTAATTGTAATGGTTCTTGTTATTTTATTTTTTTATTTGCATTTTTTACCTTTTTTTTTAATTTTAAAACTAGAGATATATTCTATGCTATAAAATATATAAAATACATTGTATATTAATGTTGAATTTTTTTAGTCTATTGTATAAATACTAAAATTGAAAGACATTACATTTTCTTTTCTACTTAGTTTTAATGTATTTTAATTTCTCTTTTCACATTTTTGTCTTTCTTTTATATATATATATTTTTTGTCTTTCTTATATATTTATTGTTTACAAAAGTGAGGCCAGATGGTCTGAATCATCTTGTTGATCTTCTCCATAAAATTGCTTAGTGAGTGCTTTCAAGATCTGCTGATCAGCATCATTGGATAACAGAAGCTCATTCCTGCCTTGGGCAGGGAGTCTTTCCCACCAGTCTACTGCGAGTCCAGAAAATCCTGAGACTATCAGATTTCCTAAATATTGCCCTGTGACACTTGGGTCCTTAGTTCTTTGAGCTATGGTCCAGTGGAATAAGAGAGTGATGGCAGTTCTAATTTCATCACGGCTTGGTTATGTAACCTGTCACAAGCCGAATCTTATTTCTGCTATATGCAGAAGTTAATAATAAAATCACGGAAGGCAAATGACCCAGCATATCTTAAACACTACTTGCGTAGTTTCCCTGGCCATGTCCCCGATGCTGTGGAACAATACCTAAAAGATAAAAATATAAATTACAGAGATTTGTCTCTGGCACAGCTTCATAATTACATTCTGGCAACATGGCAGGAACACTGCTTAGAGAAGCGTGTTTCTAAAGATTTCAAAAGGCATCAGAATATGTATACATCATCATTTTGCAAGAACGTTGCAAGAATGCCTGACTGGGGTTGTGGAGAACACAACCGTGGACATTTGCAGTCCAGCTGTAAATGCCATTCGAAAAAGAAAGTGAAAGGCTTCCATGATAGCGCTCCTCGCTACCATTTTCCAGACAAGCCTTTGCAATATTCCAAAAAGCCAAAGCATAAATTCTGAAAGAAGTTTGCACAGAAACATCCTAAGAAGTTCATCAAGCGTCGGCCCTTCCAAGCCGATAGTAAAGCCTACTTTCTCTGTGGCAAACCCGGCCATTGGGCTAATAAGTGTCCGAAAAAGAAAGCAAAGCCCAAATTAGCTGCTTTCTGCGATAATCTGGATCCTAGATGGTGGGATCACCCAGATTCTACAGATTCACCAGAAGGTGAAATTCTGTATCTTCCTTCAGACGAGTCCAATACTTCTGTTTCTGACAGCAATTCCGAACCCGAAGATCCACCTGGTCTTAATAAATTTGATCCTTCCTCTTCCTCTGAGTCAGAGTCTGCACCAAATTTGGGGGGGTATGAGATCCCAGAATTTGATTTTGCTCTTAATATGTTGAATTTCAATATGTTTACAACACCCAAGCCTCAAGAAATAGAAAAGCAAATAGCTGCCATAGATCTACAGCTTTCTGTCATTGAGCCATATGAATACCAAAAGAGAGCAAACCTCAGAGAAGACAAGAAAGAATTACTCAGACTGCTTGAGCAAACAAAAGGCAAGCAGAAGGTGGAATATGTAACCTCTCTATCCTATAGCCCTTCAGAGCTATATCAGAATTATCCCTCAGGTCATTCTGAGAGACAAAAGTTTAGAGGAGATAGAGAAGTTAAGCTAAGATTACAGCTTAGAGAAAAATAGCAACAACTTAGACAGCTTTGCACAGAAATTGAAGATATCAAAAGTGCCATCAAAGTTGTACAGACAGAACGAGATCAGTCCTCAGATGAAGATCTGAGCAAGCAGTATGAAAGTGCTTTAAGCACAGTAAGTACCCGAGAAGAAAGAGAAGAATATCCTGAACCTCCTACACCCTCTTTTAATCCAAGTTTATCCATGCTCTCTGGTCCAAAGTTATATATTTCTGTACAGTTTCACCCATCTGAATATAAACCGTATTTTCTCAGTTGCCTATTAGATTCTGGATGTCAAGTAAATCTAGCTCGAGGTTCAGCTTTGCCTGATTACTTCTGGGAACCTACATTAGATGGCGGAACATCCATAAATGGTACCCCTATTCCTTTAACAGCCAAAGCTAAGTTCTTTCCTGTAGATTTTAATGGAGTTAAAGAAAAACTGACTGTATATAGAATGGATAACCTCAGCGAAGATGTGGTTGTAGGTTCTGGATTCTTGCACATGGTAAGTCCCTACCTTGTAGATGATCATAAACAAAAGTTCACCTGTCTAATGAATGGTAGAACTGTCACCTTGCCGCTTTCCTTTAAGTCCATTCCGAAGTGTCAGATAACTGTGCCACAGCCTGTATATATTCCTAACAGAGCACAGTTAATGAAGATGGAAAGAAGAAAAACTTACTCAGAAGTCCATGGAGAGAAACAGTTAAAATAAATTTCTGAGAAGTTAGAAAGGGATTGTTGTTCTGACAGTCCTAATGCCTTCTGGACAAGGGAGAAATACTTTGTGTCTCTTCCTTATGATCCAATGCAGACTATCAAGCCAATGAAAGCTTCAGCAGCTTTAATGTCTCCTTCAGAAAAGCAATTCTGTGATGCTGAAGTAAAGGATTTACTATCAAAAGGCTTGATCGAGCCATCCAGAAGTCCGTGGGCATGCAGAGCGTTTGTCATGAACAAACACTCAGAATAGAAGAGAGGTAAGCCGAGATTAGTCGTAAATTTTAAGCCTTTAAATGCAGCATTGCAAAAGGTAAGTTACCCTCTTCCAGATAAAGCCAGCCTGTTACAACGCATTGCAGGTTGCACGATCTTTAGTAAGTTTGACTTGAAGTCAGGCTTTTATCAGATTGGCATCACACCTAAAGATCGGTTCAAGACAGCATTCGTTGTCCCTCATGGTTAGTACCAGTGGACAGTGCTGCCATTCGGCATCAATAATGCTCCCTCTGAATTCCAGAAAAGGATGGAGGATATATTCAGAGAATTCAGTTGGATTTTAGTATTTATTGATGATATTCTTATATGTTCAAAGACCTTGTAGGAGCACCATAAACATTTGCAGCAATTTTATGAATTGGTCTTTAAACATGGTTTAGTCTTATCAAAGCCTAAGATGAAGATAGGAAAAACTGAAATAGAATTTCTTGGATTCAGAATTGTAAAAGGTCAAGTTATACTCCAAGACCATGTATTGAAATGTTTCAGTCATTTTCCTGATGAGATTATTGATAAAACTCAGGTGCAGAGATTTCTAGGATCTCTGAATTACATCCGACCTTTCTATAAGGGTCAGGCCGCTGACATATTTATCCTACAGCAAAGATTGAAAAAGCTTCCGCCAAAGTGGTCAGCAGCTATGTCTGAAGCTATTCAGACAATCAAGAAGAAAGTCCTAGAGCTCCCGCCTTTGTCCCTGCCAACCGGGAATGGTATCTTAATTATTGAGACTGATGCTTCATCCCAGACTTGGGGAGGAGTCCTTTTAGAAGCTATCACAGCAGAGAACACATTTGTGGTTATGGATCCGGTTCATTTAAATCAGCTGAATTAAACTATCCGTCTAGCCATAAAGAGATATTGGCTGTCAAGAAGACAGTAATGCACTTTCGTCTGTTCCTGAAACCTGTCAAGTTTACCATTAGAACAGACCTAAAGATAATGCCTGGCATAATGAAAAATGAAAGTTTAATGGCAGAAAATAATAGCCGCATTCTGAAATGGTTTTTATGGTTAAGCAATTTTGATTATGAAATTGTTTATAAACCTGGCTATCTAAATTGTTTGGCTGACATGTTGAATAGAGAGACAGATAAGAAGCAGCCACCTTCCTTAAACATGTTTAGCGCTGGAGCATCCAGATCTAGCTCCAGAACAGGAAAAGCTAAAGCCCCTGTTATTCAGCCTACTGCATCAATACTTCCCACACCTGAAGGAGGAGTATATCTATACCCATGGGAAGATGTCTTGCCAGAAGAAGTCAGAAGAAAAATGCTCGAAGAAACACCTAGAGACGAAGCTGAACGGTTTCTTGAGCTATGCACGATCCAGAGAATCCAGTCCTCACCTCTAAAACTGGATAGGTTACATAACCTAGCCGACATGAAAAGTGAGGCCAGATGGTCTGAATCATCTTGCTGATCTTCTCCATAAAATTGCTTAGTGAGTGCTTTCAAGATCTGCTGATCAGCATCATTGGATAACAGAAGCTCATTCCTGCCTTGGGCAGGGAGTCTTTCCCACCAGTCTTTTCATCTCAGTTTAAAAATAAATATAATTTTATTGTCTTGGTTGTTTTTACAAATATATTATATTTTCATTGCTATTATTTGCTGTAAAACACTTTAATAATAATGTTATTAAGTGTATTTTATTTTATTGTGTAAAGATAAAATATACATTTTCATTTAGTTAATGTTTCTATTTAAATGTATTTTAATTTTTCTAACAAAATTTATATTTTATCCAGTTTTTCATATATAACATATTGATTTTGATTTAATGTAAAAACAGGTTGTATATTAAGTTATTGAATTTATTTTTTTGACATTGTATATTATGTTGTTGAATTTCTTTTGGTTTATAAAAGATTAATAAATTTATGGTTGTTCAATTCAGTATAGTTATATTTATGAAAGGATAATTGTTTCACATTTCTCTATTTATAAAGGATATATTCTAGTTCTAAACTAGAAAGAAGCTATTCCTTTGGAATGTTCAATTCTATACCTGAAAAAGAGAAACCTGAGTATGACTTCGGTTCTACTAAAGCACAAGTCGCAGAAGTACAAGATTGGATAGAGTTCTTCCATTCTTGTAAACCGGCTCTTGAGCCTAAATACCTCCAGATGATGTCTACCCAACCTTTCATTAAAACTGAAGCATTTGACCACCCTGAGTCCTCAGTTGTAAACATATTGAAATTCAACATATTAAGAGCAAAATCAAATTATGGGATCTCATATGCTAGAGAAAAACTTATAAAGGATCGAGATGTCTGGATTGACTGCAATCCAGAATTGACTGGCGATGTCTGGTATGTTGACATTGGAGAAGGTCGCCTCTCTTGGTATCACTACAGCCTTATTCTCCAATTCTGCAGAGAAGAAGGACAGATAGTAATCTGCGCAGATCCAACACTCCTGCGATGCAAGAAATGGACGGGTTGGACAGAAATACTCCTGGATAGGTTTTGTCCAAGAGTTGACTGGGAAAATCGGCGTGCAAATTTCATCGCACACCTCGAAGCTGATATGCATGTAGCAGACCAGAACCATCAGTGGTTCAAATTTCTGCTAATCCACGAAGGCGGATCCTACAAGCCATTGGATCATGAAATATATGTTACACAAAATTTTGTAATGAAAGATGAGAAAGGAAATGATAAACACTCTAAAATAATAACCAGACAAACACCATTAAATTTTAGAGTAGAATCTCATTACAGAACTGAATATCTCTATCCGCCAAATCCATTGTTCTTTGGCTCCGATGTAGAACGTTGTTTTGGTGACCAGCTCTACAATCCTCTAGCAATAAATGAAAAGCCACCCTATATGGAAGACTCGCAATTTTATTATGATTCAGACTGTGATGAACTGCGAGGTTATACCTGTGGCGGTTTAGACATGGATGGTTATCATGGCTGTGCTTGTTTTCAAGGTCGTGACGGCTGGGATTAGTTGGAAGTAGTGGTGGACCATCTCTTGAAGGCTGAGTCAGCCAGTTTTGCTGACATTGTATCCATCGTGGGCCGGATGAATGCTCCACATTGTAATAGTTAGGGAATAAACCGACGTGGGCCAGTATTGCTCCACTTTGTATGTCATGTCTAAGTCAGTCTATCATTATTGAAGATTTCGGGTCCCCGTAATACCGCTGGCTAGTTAAGGGATGAGATAATGACAAATGGTAGTCCCCACTTGTCGCCTCGGAGGATTCGGTTCTGACTTGTTAGTACCAGTAGAGTCTGCGGGATCAACCGACTAACCTATTTCTGTCGGTTTCTGCTCACCAAGAGACCGGTTCGAGTTTGTATAAATAAAGGCCCGAGGCCTCATTTCAAAGGGGGGAAGTCTTTGCATCGAGCAAGTAGTCCGCTCTGCAAGAGATACTTCACCATTGTCAATTTGCTTGCAGTCAATCCAGACATCTCGATCCTTTATAAGTTTTTCTCTAGCATTGTGAAAGCTGAGAAAAGATTCTTTCTCCCATCGTTCAAGAATATCCAGTTTTAGAGGTGAGGACTGGATTCTCTGGATCGTGCATAGCTCAAGAAATCGTTCAGCTTCGTCTCTAGGTGTTTCTTCGAGCATTTTTCTTCTGACTTCTTCTGGCAAGACATCTTCCCATGGGTACAGATATACTCCTCCTTCAGGTGTGGGAAGTATTGATGCAGTAGGCTGAATAGCAGGGGCTTTAGCTTTGCCTGTTCTAGAGCTAGAACTGGATGCTCCAGCGCTAAACATGTTTAAGGCAGGTGGCTGCTTCTTATCTGTCTCTCTAGTCAACATGTCAACCAAACAATTTAGATAGCCAGGTTTATAAACAATTTCATAATCAAAATTGCTTAACCATAAAAACCATTTCAGAATGCGGCTATTATTTTCTGCCATTAAACTTTCATTTTTCATTATGCCAGGCATTATCTTTAGGTCTGTTCTAATGGTAAAATTGACAAGTTTCAGGAACAGACGGAAGTGCATTACTGTCTTCTTGATAGCCAATATCTCCTTATGGCTAGACGGATAGTTTAATTCAGCTAATTTAAATGAACCGGATCCGTAACCACAAATGTGTTCTCTGCCTGTGATAGCTTCTAAAAGGACTCCTCCCCAAGTCTGGGATGAAGCATCGGTCTCAATAATTAAGCTACCATTCCCGGTTGGCAGGGACAAAGGCGAGAGCTCTAGGACTTTCTTCTTGATTGTCTGAACAGCTTCAGACATAGCTGTTGACCACTTTGGCGGATGCTTTTTCAATCTTTGATGCAGGATAAATATGTCAGCGGCCTGACCCTTACAGAAAGGTCGGATGTAATTCAGAGATCCTAGAAATCTCTGCACCTGAGTCTTATCAATAATCTCATTAGAAAAATGACTGAAACATTTCAATACATGGTCTTGGAGTATAACTTGACCTTTTACAATTCTGAATCCAAGAAATTCTATTTCAGTTTTTCCTATCTCCATCTTAGGCTTTGATAAGACTAAACCATGTTTAAAGACCAATTCATAAAATTGCTGCAAATTTTTATGGTGCTCCTGCAAGGTCTTTGAACATATAAGAATATCATCAATAAATACTAAAATCCAACTGAATTCTCTAAATATATCCTCCATCCTTTTCTGGAATTCAAAGGGAGCATTATTAATGCCGAATGGCAGCACTGTCCACTGGTACTGACCATGAGGGACAACGAATGCTGTCTTGAACCGATCTTTAGGTGTGATGCCAATCTGATAAAAGCCTGAATTCAAGTCAAACTTACTAAAGATCGTGCAACCTGCAATGCGTTGTAACAGGCTGGCTTTATCTGGAAGAGGGTAACTTACCTTTTGCAATGCTACATTTAAAGGCTTAAAATTTATGACTAATCTCGGCTTACCTCTCTTCTGTTCTGAGTGTTTGTTCACGACAAACGCTCTGCATGCCCACGGACTTCTGGATGGCTCGATCAAGCCTTTTGATAGTAAATCCTTTACTTCAGCATCACAGAATTGCTTTTCTGAAGGAGACATTAAAGCTGCTGAAGCTTTCATTGGCTTGATAGTCTACATTGGATCATAAGGAAGAGACACAAAGTATTTCTCCCTTGTCCAGAAGGCATTAGGACTGTCAGAAAAACAATCCTTTTCTAACTTCTTAGAAATTTCTTTTAACTGTTTCTCTCCATGGACTTCTGAGTAAGTTTTGCTTCTTTCCATCTTCATTAACTGTGCTCTGTTAGGAATATATACAGGCTGTGGCACAGTTATCTGACACTTCGGAATGGACTTAAAGGAAAGCGGCAAGGTGACAGTTCTACCATTCATTACACAGGTGAACTTTTGTTTATGATGATCTACAAGGTAGGGACTTACCATGTGCAAGAATCCAGAACCTAAAACCACATCTTCGCTGAGGTTATCCATTCTATATACAGTCAGTTTTTCTTTAACTCCATTAAAATCTACAGGAAAGAACTTAGCTTTGGCTGTTAAAGGAACAGGGGTACCATTTATGGATGTTCCTCCATCTAATGTAGGTTCCAAGAAGTAATCAGGCAAAGCTGAACCTCGAGCTAGATTTACTTGACATCTAGGATCTAATAGGCAACTGAGAAAATACGGTTTATATTCAGATGGGTGAAACTGTAAAGAAATATATAACTTTGGACCAGAGAGCATGGATAAACTTGGATTAAAAGAGGGTGTAGGAGGTTCTGGATATTCTTCTCTTTCTTCTCGAGTACTTACTGTGCTTAAAGCACTTTCATACTGCTTGCTCAGATCTTCATCTGAGGACTAATCTCGTTCTGTCTATACAACTTTGATGGCACTTTTGATATCTTCAATTTCTGCGCAAAGCTGTCTAAGTTGTTGTTGTTTTTCTCTAAGCTGTAATCTTAGCTTAGCTTCTCTATCTCCTCTAAACTTTTGTCTCTCAGAATGACCAGAGGGATAATTCTGATATAGCTCTGAAGGGCTATAGGATAGAGAGGTTACATATTCCACCTTCTGCTTGCCTTTTGTTTGCTCAAGCAGTCTGAGTAATTCTTTCTTGTCTTCTCTGAGGTTTGCTCTCTTTTGGTATGCATATGGCTCAATGATAGAAAGCTGTAGATCTATGGAAGCTATTTTCTTTTCTATTTCTTGAGGCTTGGGTGTTGTAAACATATTGAAATTCAACATATTAAGAGCAAAATCAAATTCTGGGATCTAATACCCCCCCAAATTTGGTGCAAACTCTGACTCAGAGGAAGAGGAAGGATCAAATTTATTAAGACCAGGTGGATCTTCGGGTTCGGAATTGCTGTCAGAAATAGAAGTATCGGACTCGTCTGAAGGAAGATACAGAATTTCACCTTCTGGTGAATCTGTAGAATCTGGGTGATCCCACCATCTAGGATCCAGATTATTGCAGAAAGCAGCTAATTTGGGCTTTGCTTTCTTTTTCGAACACTTATTAGCCCAATGGCCGGGTTTGCCACAGAGAAAGCAGGCTTTACTATCGGCTTGGAAGGGTCGACGCTTGATGAACTTCTTAGGATGTTTCTGTGCAAACTTCTTTCGGAATTTATGCTTTGGCTTTCTGGAATATTGCAAAGGCTTGTCTGGAAAATGGTAGTGAGGAGTGCTATCATGGAAGCCTTTCACTTTCTTTTTCGAATGGCATTTACAGCTGGACTACAAATGTCCACGGTTGTGTTCTACACAACCCCAGTCAGGCATTCTTGCAACGTTCTTGCAAAATGATGATGTATACATATTCTGATGCCTTTTGAAATCTTTAGAAACACGCTTCTCTAAGCAGTGTTCCTGCCATGTTGTCAGAATGTAATTATGAAGCTGTGCCAGAGACAAATCTCTGTAATTTATATTTTTATCTTTTAGGTATTGTTCCATAGCATCGGGGACATGGCCAGGGAAACTACGCAAGTAGTGTTTAAGATATGCTGGGTCATTTGCCTTCCCTGATTTTATTATTAACTTCTGCATATAGCAGAAATAAGATTCGGCTTGTGACAGGTTACATAACCTAGCCGACATGAAAAGTGAGGCCAGATGGTCTGAATCATCTTGCTGATCTTCTCCATAAAATTGCTTAGTGAGTGCTTTCAAGATCTGCTGATCAGCATCATTGGATAACAGAAGCTCATTCCTGCCTTGGGCAGGGAGTCTTTCCCACCAGTCTTTTCATCTCAGTTTAAAAATAAATATAATTTTATTGTCTTGGTTGTTTTTACAAATATATTATATTTTCATTGCTATTATTTGCTGTAAAACACTTTAATAATAATGTTATTAAGAGTATTTTATTTTATTGTGTAAAGATAAAATATACATTTTCATTTAGTTAATGTTTCTATTTAAATGTATTTTAATTTTTCTAACAAAATTTATATTTTATCCAGTTTTTCATATATAACATATTGATTTTGATTTAATGTAAAAACAGGTTGTATATTAAGTTATTGAATTTATTTTTTTGACATTGTATATTATGTTGTTGAATTTCTTTTGGTTTATAAAAGATTAATAAATTTATGGTTGTTCAATTCAGTATAGTTATATTTATGAAAGGATAATTGTTTCACATTTCTCTATTTGATATTTAAGTATAGGAGTTTTGTTGAGTATCTTTGTTTTGTTTATGTGGTTAGTATTTTAAATCAATAATATTACCCTAAAATGTAATTTACCTACTTTGTTTTCGGCATTTTAGGTTTTTTTCTTTCCATATCATAGTGGGAAGTTTATGCTTATTTTAAGTAATGGTTTGAATTTTTTGATAATGTATTGTTAGTATTTTTTTATGGATTCTCTTGCTTCATAATATAATGTTTAAGGATTATTAAATGGTGTTAGTGATGATTTGGTATGATGAAATCAAGACTATATCATATACCATAATCAATCAATAGCACCATATTATACATCATAGACATTATACTATCAATTAGCAGCATCATATTATACATCATAAACATTATACTAGGAAGAAACAAAACTATAGAAAATGCAAAATAGTCCTTTTATTTATTTCAAATTTGTTTTTTTCTAAATTTAATTTATTAACATTACCAATATACTTACACTATTTATCAATACTAAACTATAGATGCATCCCACTACACTTAGTGTGATTAATCACTCTAAATGCAAATTTAGATATATGAAAGATTTATTTAAGTAACTTCAACTCTGAACGTATGGCATGATAGAAAATGTGGACTTATGTTGAACAATATTCTACTTATTGTTACCTACACTCTCACCAGTATTAAGCCCAAATTCATTAGAAATGGGAAACCACATTAGATGGATATTTTATCCCAAGCCCATGTGGTATTGTTAATCATTTTGGAAGACTCGTCAACCCATTGATATATAGTATTCACCTATTTTAGGTTCTCTTGATTTCATAGATTATATACATATTATGCATGGAATTGGAATCACCCCTATTCATGCACTCCATTCTAATGACAACATTCCTGCTCTTATCACCACTTTCAATGCCAATCAAGTCAATTACTATGTTATCAACCATAAATATTCATACAATATTTTCCAATCTTACTAAAGGGAAGACCTAATAGCCTATTGTTTCTCTTATTTCCTTGGTTATAGGTCAATTACTATGTTATAAAGCATAAATATTTAATACAACCTTTTACTATCCTATCGATGGAGAGACCTAAGGTTCTACCATTTCTGCAATTTCCTTCTTTACCTATTTATATAATATATATATTTTCCAAGAAAATTGTAAATTGATTATTCAAGGATGGTTGTCTTTATTAATAATGTTCTCAGGTATCCTAGCTAATGAGCATGACATGTCCAAAGTTACTTAAGGATTTTTTTCCAAGAATAATATGAGGCCTTACATGGGCTTATTTCATAAACTCCATGTTCCTCCTAAACATGTCAATTGCGTCCTATAAGGCTTTCAGGGCATCTATAAGCTAATGGGATGATACTCTATGCATCAAGTAATTTTTTATGGGATAGGTAACAAGATCATACATCTTTCTATTATAGCATCTCATTTAACATGAATAGATCAATGTTTCCAAACTTTGATAATCAATGAGGCTTGGAATCAATAAATCCACATTACTGTGATGGCTTTGATATTGTTAGAAGTAGTAATCTCGTTATTACTTAGTTTAATCAGTTGTTCTTTGTTTCAGTTGTTAACTGTTTAAACCATTTCTTGGCTTAAACCGTCACTCTGTAATATCTTTAAATTTTAAAGTGTAATACAAATTGTTTATGGTGATCTATATATATTTTGTCTTTGTCCAAATATTTTCATGGTATTAGATCCGCGGGTCATTCCAAGGATGAATTGAACTGTGGGGAGCCTTCAAATATTAGAGAAAAGTCTGCAACAAGGTCCCATCAAAGTAGGAGAAATTTTGAGCAATGATGCAATGCTATACATTGTTCCTATAGTGAACAAGTGAAAGAACATGGAGGAATATCATTGAGAAAGACTCTCATTGTTTCAAGGAAAGAAAGGAAGAAGCAACAAAACCAGAAGTTGATCTAGAGCGAGGCATTCATCCATGTTCAAGAACGCTTTCAACAAAGAATTGGTTAGTATTATTTTCTATAGAATGTCGTCATCCAATATTTTTCAATCCAGACACTCATATTGAATTTGGCACTAAGTTAATAAAGGAAGTTGCAGGATCAACAATTAATTTTGCATTTTATAAACGACTTGTGGAATTCTTATGTATCTTACTGCTACTAGACCTGTTATAGATTATGCAATAAGTTTCATTTCTAGGTTTATGGAATCTCCTAAGGATTCTCACTGGAAATTTGGAAAGATGATTTAAAGATACATTTTAGGCACAACCACTTATAGTTTGTGGTAGACAATATGCTCATAGATTACATAGATAGTGACTTTGTAGGCAACATTGACGACAGGGAAAGCACATCTAGATATACTTTTATTTTTGGCAAGAATTTGATTTCATAGGTATCCAAGAAGCAGCCCATAGTTTCCATATCTTCTGCAGAAACAAAGTACGTAGCAACAACTACACCAGCATGCCATGTCATATGGATTAAAATACTTTTGATAGATTTTGGACATACATAGAAAGAACCTACTTCATTTTTTTGTGATAACAACTTTGTTATTTCCTTGTCAAATAATAATGTGTTTCATCATAAAATCAAACACATTAACACTCGGTTTCACTTCATTCATGAACATGTAAAAAATGGTGATATTTCACTCTATTTTTGTAGTTCAAAGGAACAATTACCAGATATCTTCACCAATTTACATTTGGGAATATTATTTTTTTTAGTTTCAACGACAAAATCTAGACATTGTCAATTTAAAGAATGTAACCCTAGAGATTAATAGGGAATGTTAGAAGTAGTAATCTCATTATTACTTAGTCTAATCAGTTGCTCTCTATTTCAGTTGTTAACTATCTAAACCATTTCTTGGCTTAAACCATCAATCTATAATATCTTTATATTTTAATATGATATAATACGAATTGTTTAGGATATTCTGTGTATATTTTGTCTCTGTCCATATCTTTTTAGATACGGAAAAAGATATGGAATCAATAGGATGGGCGATCATTTTAGGGGATAGTATGGAAAAATCACTGACTTGCGCTTACCTTGGCATATTGAATTATTTAAAAATGCTAATATTTAGTTGAAGCAATGATGTGAGGGTGGTGGTTTTTGGAGTTTAATAGAAAGTGTCAATGAAAACAACAAACCTTGCTTTGTCTCGACACCCTCTTGTTAAAAGAATTGAAATGAAATAATCAAATTATGAATAGTTTGGTTCAATGGTCATTCCCACCTAACCACAAGGATATTGTTACTCCACATTCAATCTTAAATTACATTGCTAAAATAATGGGGCACAACCCAATAATCAAATGATTGGAAAAGTTCATTATATGATGGGAGATGTAGTGAGAATTTCTTCCCTACTACGTGCAAAAGTACCTACCTTAGATCAGCCGGATCTAAGGGTAGAGTTTAGGGTGCAAGGTATGTCTCGACCTTGACTTACAACAAGTAATAACAAAATATTTTTATGATTTTATATTTTTTCTCTAACTAATAAAACAAAAGAACAAGCATACCTTTAAATTGGGCCGCTGCAACCATTTAAGGAAATGGTTCACTGACTCTCACGGTCCGGTTATTTGATCTTCTCCACCAATGGTTGTCAAAGGGAAATGGATCAAGGAGGGTATATGGAGCAAGCTCAACATACACTGTGGAATGATATGGAAAAAGTATGGGAGTGATTGAGGAATCAAAAAGGTTATGGAATAATGATTAACCAAAAGTGTTTTTGGGGAGACCTTCACAATGTATTTATAGGATGATCTTGGATTTTCTTACCCATGGTATTGATCCATGGTTTTTCACAATGTATGGTATTTATCCATGGTTTTTGACCCATTCTCATTTTAGGGTTTTTTGGTCCTTTTTGGGAGAATGGGGGTTATGTTGCAATAAATTCCCAACTTCCCTGTATTTATGGGGGAAGGAATAATGATGTTTTGGACCAATTTTGGTGAAATTTAATTGTGAAGGTCAAAATGGAGAGAAAAATGGTGGGACTACGATGTATAATTATGGTTTGTACCATAAAGAGCTATGTGGGAATTTTTTGGTGTGAACAGATTTCCCCTTGATGTGTGAGGGCATGAGCTCATCGTATGGCCGACATACATCATAGGGTCAAGGGAGAAATGGTGACAATGTTGGATAAATCAGAGAGGACCATGGAGGAGTGGAGTTTCCTCATTCGAATTGTAGTCGCTTTTGATTTGTTTTACTTCTAAAAAATGGATGAGGTACATATAATCTCAAACATATATATGGACCAAGAAGGCATACCCATGCTTGTATCAATGTCTCAATATACAAATTGGGATCAAATCTCAAACAATGGGAGTCGATCAATACATAGAAACAATGGAATTCTCTTAGAATGCAATATCACAACAATGGATGCATTGTTGAATCTGAAGGTGTACACAATTGTATGGACTCAATACTAAGAGTTAGAATATATGAGGTACAATAAACATCATCTGACACTGGAGATATATGGAAGCATGATTTTCAGGAGCTTTCGAACACTATCACCAATGCATCCCAAAGATCACAAGGGACATGAAATTGTGTGGGTCCCAAATAGACTCACCAATATACTAGAGTCGAGTCACAACCAAGATCTTCGACCAAATAATGAAGGAAACAATACCCTGTACGAATCTCAACGATGCGATAATGTATCTAAATTTGAGCACATGAGACACAACCAACCTGAAAGGCACTAAGGACTCCTTTCAAGTGGTCCAAGGAACTCATCAATGAGGTGGATGAAACGAAGATACATCGGACCTTTCGGTTTATCCTCTGGAATAGATGTATTGAGGTCGATAGAGGGATACCTATAACTACCAAGGCAATGAGGTTTCCTTGATAGAAGCGCGAGGGGGACAACCATAGATGTGGAAGAAAAATGGGATTGAGAAACTGAATGGGGAACAGGGGCAGGGGAGTACTTAGGGAAGGTACTGGACAAGTGATATCGAGGGGATCCAAGAGAGACTCATCGCAGAGTACTTTGAACAAAGGTGACCCAATGGGGTAAAGTTGTCATAATGGAAGACTATATGCAATATGTGTGGGCACCGAAAGCCATCGTTTGGGCCTTATTCATAGTTTAAGGAGCTCGAAGAAGGGATAGAAGTATGCTTTGTATGATGGTATCTCATGGATTTTTGTTGATCCCAAGATAGTAAATGATCGATAGTGTTTTCATGTTTAGAGAGTCTAAAAACATGAAGAAGACTCTAGTGGATCTCTTTTTCGTACAATAGTCTTCTAATCCTGAAAAGGGATAAAAGTGTACGAAGGAGAACTCTCCCAGCCGAAAGGGGCATAGAGACTTATTTTTCATAGGTGTTCCATCCAGGCCAAAAAAGGTTAAACCTATACTGATTGGATGGTCATTCAAATAGGTTTGCGAGCATGAATGAAACCAAGTTTGATTGGCGATCTTTTCTCTATGAGAGGGTTGGAAAAGAGCTTAAATACAACCCATAAGTGAGTTTTTTCATAAGTTACGGTCCCAATGTCCAAAAAAACGTAAAAGGATACAAGGGGAACCATTCCTAAATGGAAGGTGCTAGGGTGGTCCTTTCCTTTAATTAGTATACATAGTCTAAAAAAGGGGATAAACGAGGCCACATAGATGCCCTTTCAAATACTTTAACGAGCGTGAAAGGAAGAAAGTGTACTCTATAATATTTTTATTCTTTAAGGAGTCAGAAAAGAGATTAACATAAACTTTGTAATGGTCATTCAAGCAAGGAGGAAGTGTCTGATGTATCGAAAGGGATGATGTTGGGATCATGGCTAACAAAAAATAACGGTGGGAGACTTGTGGGGCCTCCTTACGGGATGATGAATGGTGGTAAAATAATGCAGAGTTTGCAGTATGGATGGAGCGGAGGGCTTGTGAACATGCCAATAAAGAAGGGGTTCGACTTTCCTGGTGGCACACAAATTGAGGCGCTGGGGGACCATGCAAGCCTCGGATGAGGCGGTGGTGTGAGATGATGATCAGGGAAAGAGGCAACTTGGTAGGTCATTTTTTCACCTAGGAGCTTTTTGCACAGTGACAACAGCTTTCTATCCTCATATAGGACTATCCATATGTTGGGATGGACTACCATGGAGATCTAGTGATGCCTCAACCTCCATGACAGGTCTGGGGACCTGACGGTATGTATACATGACTCTGTGTGGTTTCAATCATATATATTTTACTAGCATAGTGGTAGTTATCTCATACATGTGATTATACTGGTCATATACTGTGTGCATGTGCAGACGTCATACATCACCCTCTAGTGGGATACCAGCGATGCAAGGGCAGGGTAGAGGGGTTAGATCCACCGCTCATGGGAAAAGGAGGCGGCGAAGTGCTACGTTATACTCATTACGGATGAACATGGAGAGGTTGTTGGAGGGGGTCACCGACGATGGGTGGCATTACCTAGACAATGATTTGATCGCTACATGGTACAGAGCTCCTCTGGAGTGGATCTATCTGGTGAGGAGGATCGTGGTTGTTGCTAAGTATGTCAGAGCGACAACACATGGGGATGTGTCAATGGAGGAGGAGAGCTCATATGAGGAGGAGGACACAAAGTTGGAGGAGTATGGATCGTACTTGCAACTTATGATGTTGCCCCCAATGGATTTGAGCATGGGGAATTTTGTATGATATCTATGATCGGACGAGAAATCATGTGGAGCTTCTCTTTTTCTACTAAATATGATATTTATGATATGAATGTACGTGGATGTATATTTTTGTATTTTTATGGGTTTTTTATGAGTCTCTTGTTATGATAATGACTATGACTATATGATGTATATGACATATGTATGCATGACTATATGATGATGCATGATGTAATTTATTTCCTATATGGGATGATTGATGTGCCACTCTAGAATGTCATTAGCCATTTGGCCTGTTACACTACTGAGACTTATGGGAACATGCATGAATGAAATGGATTCGAATTTTCTAACCAAGTGTCTAGTGCGTGGGAAGTTTCTAAAGAGGCAGGGATCACCTACCCGGTAGCAGGTATTCAACTGGGAGACAAGCAACTGGGAGTCTAGGAAGACATCAACGCGACGTATACCCAAGTGAAGGGAGGCGGTTAGGATACCAGCAACACCATTGTACTTGGCCTAGTTGTTGGTAGTAATGCCAACACACATTCTGTTGATATGGATCAACTCATGTGATGGGGAATAAATAACCCACGCAGTCGAGGCTATATTAGGAGACCATCTACTTGCACCATTAGTGAAACCAACATAGGAGGGAAAGGTAGGATCCATATGGAACAACCAAGGAAACAAACTGTGAGACTCGTGGTAAAACTGATGCAAACCAAGAAAGAAAAACTATGATACAAGGTATTCAGGCTAGTTGGATTAGGCATAGAATCTCTTAAGCTAGATCCCATTGCAGGAATTATTCAAGAGGCAACTGTCGGAGTCAAGGAGGAGATATGCCCCCTTGTTAAGGCATCGATGGATGACATAAGGGCCATACCACATGGATTCGATCTTCCCTTTTCTAATCTTATCATTGGCTTGGTCATAGGACAAGGTCCCCCTTGCTAAAGGTGCATGGGTGGACATGGGAATCATAATGGGACTTCGGTCGGGTTTTAGTTGCTTTGATCATTTGGAGACAAGTGCGATGGTCCTCATTGGTTTGCTCAAGTAGAAGTAGGAATTTTTCCAACGGTGAAGTATCAGGTAGAAGTTCAATGGCAAGGCAGAGTGATGGAACATGGCATTCAATGGGAAGAATCGACTCCACACCGTGGACTAAATGGAATGGGGTAAAACTAGTGGTGGTTTTGAGGATCTCTTCATCATCACAAAAGTGGCACCCGGATAGATTGAAGGGATCTTCTGCGATCGATGAAGGGGAAGGATGACTAGAAGTGGAGATCATATAGATAGTGTTGTTGGTGTTTGAGGAAGAGGCAAGAGGGTGTATTTCCTCAAGGATAGTTATTTCAGACTCACGGGAGTGCTTGCGAAGGGTCATGAGGTGTGACCGGTACTCGGGCAGGTTTGGGAAATGATGGGAATAATGACCGTAGAGGCCACAAACTGCGCACGAGTGGTTTGTTTGTAGCGATTTGTTCTTAATCACAGGGATGGTTGGTATATTGAAAACTATACCATCATCAGTCTCTACTACTATGCACATGTGGGTGCAAAGAAATGGCAAATCGAGATAATTTTGCGTTGCATGGCCAAGGACATCTCATAAACCACAAGTAATAGGTGGGCGTGATTTTTTCGAGGCTTCTGGTTCCTTTCCCCTAGTCTTCACGGGAGGAGGGTGTCTAGAAGTAGATATAGAAGCAGTCGATTGTGTACTAGGAGGTGGGTGTGACATCGTCTCAATAGGTTGGACTGGTCTCAACACGATTTGTGGTGTCGGGGGCAAGGTGGGTGGATCAAGATACCACATTGGAATACCCAAAGTGAGTCTCGGAAGGTTGAGAGTAGCCATGACTAGTTTACTCACAATTCCATAAGGTAGAAAGAGGAAGGGGATCGTTTGTATGGGAAATGAACCCCAATAAATACCTTGGGTCTACGCTTGGGTTTGCGGTTGAGGTTACGATTAGGTTGGAACGTTACTGGATGTAATGGTGCACAAATATGATATGTCAGTTGTAGAGGGAGGGGGTGCAAGGGAAAAAATGCATCCATCAAAGGGGCATTGGTAAATAGGCCTGGACCAATGATAGTGTTAGAATAATCAACCCATAGTTACCTACATTAGACATTAATTTAATTATTTTTGTCTTATTACCTAGTTTCCTAGATTCCATTCTATGCTAGTTTCCTTCTACACATCCTAGAAGTTAACACATGCTAAAAATGAGTCATGGAGCGCTTGGGAAACATCCTGGAAACCCAATTTAGCATGTCTGCTTTATTCCAGATCCTCCAAAGCACATATCTACTTTTTCTGAAAAGCTGCCTGCTTTATTCTAATTTAAGGCAAAAGGAAAAGCTAGACTATGTGTAGTTGACTTGTTTTTTGCCCACATCATCCTCCCTCCTTTTCACCAAATAAAAGCATGTATGAGTTTTCTTTCCATCCCTCTTTATCTTTCCTGCTTGACTTAGCAAATTCATGAGCATCTTCATAGATTTGGAAACTGCTTTATGCACCTATGGGGGATTTGACTAGATTTGGTAAGCCTACTTTTTTACTATTTCGAATGGCATATTTATGCATTTGATTCTCTCATGTAATGATATATTGCAACATCCTATTACTTCACAAGGTTGGCTATTGTACACTTATTCAATATAGATTAGTGTTATGCTCCAATTTCAATATCCTTTGGTGTTAATTTTGCATGTTTGATTAGCAATTTTGTGAGTGTAATTATTCTATCTATTGGGTTCAATTTCCACATGGTATCAGAGCCTTTGTAGATCAATTTATCTCCTTCCAAATTGTTATTGTAGGTTCAACATCATCGACTGGGAGCACATTCTGTTGTCTAGAGGGCATATTTTCTGAGCTATGGACCAATCTCATAAGATCATATTGACTCCATTCAATTTCTTTGAGTGGAAAGCTAAGATGGAGATATTGTTGAGAGGAAAAGGTCTCTACAGGGTGACTATGGAAATTGAGGCAAAGCCCAATGCAACTGCAGAGAAAATTAAATGGCACAACAGGAGGGATGAGGTCTATGGTCTTTTGTGTCTGATCATTTCAAAAGACGTCCTCTTCCATCTTGATGGATTGACATCACCTAATGAAGTGTGGCAGAAGATAGAAGATATTTTTGGAAAGACTGGTGAGATGAGAGGACATCAAATCAAGAATGAGCTGATCTCCTTGAGTCCCAGTAGCTTTGAATCATTGCAACTCTACTTTTCCAAGTTTAAGGCCCTTGTTTTGCAGTTGAAACAGTGTGGGATCGAAAAGAAGGAAGAGAAACTAGTCTTGGCCATACTCTCTAAGCTTGGTCAAGACTATTCAGTGTTTGTTTCAACCTTCCATGCCACCAAGTTAACAACTCAAGCCTGGAAGATGCCTAAGCTTGCAGATTTCATGGAATCCCTCACACAGGAGCAAGATAAGTTGGTGATGATGGGCACCATCAAACCTTCCAAATACCAAGCTTTGGTTACTAGAGATTCAAGGGTGGATTCAAAAAGCAAGAAAAAAGCTAAAAATCCACCTGAGCAAAAGAGAGACAAGTCTAAGTCTCAAGAGGATCCCCAAGGTTCCAAGAAGAATTCCCAGAAGAAGAAGAACAAAGGAGAAATGAGCAAGTGCGCATACTGCAGTAAGGGCTATCATCCTGAGATATCTTGTATGAAGAAGCAAATTGACATGTTGACCCAACTCCTGGAGAAGAATAACATCTCCCTTCTTGATTGCTCAAAGAAGAAGGAAGGAGGATCAAATTCAGAAGATAGAGAGAGAGTACATGCCTTGGTTGTTGGAACATCAATCTCACCTAGCTTCATCATAGATTATGGAGCTTCCAGACACATGGTTTTGACAAAAGAGACATTCTCCTCTCTTGACATGTCGAAATGGCCACCAATAGTTTTGGGAGATGACTCTCTCATTGACAGTTTGGGGAAGGGCGGGAATTATCTTCACCATGGTAGTTTCAATAATGTGTTGTATGTTCTAGGTCTTGCCTCCAATCTCTTGTCAGTGTACCAGATGACTCATTCTGGGTCTCCAAAGAAGATCATATTCTCCCCTCATGATGTTGACATCGCTGAGATTTCGAATGGTAAATTCATAGAAAAAGGTGTTGTTGATCACATTTCAAAGGTATACAAGTTTTCCCATTTTCTACCCTACTCAAACCCCTCTGCTATTCTAATTCATGCTAATGAAGCAAGCAAGATTTGGCATGAAAGATTTGGCCATCTTAACTATAAGTATCTTTCTGATTTGAGTGAAAAATATATGGTCATAGGGTTACCAAAGATCAAGTTTTCTAAGGGAGTCTGTCAAGGTTGTATCCTAGGAAAACACTCAGAGAACAAGTATGAGAAAGCTAGTCATGAGAGAACCTATGTACCTCTTGAGCTGATCCACAATGACATTGCTGGTCCATTCCCTCATATGTCCATGAGTCAAACCAAATATGCACTAACCTTCATAGATGACTTTTCCAGGTATTGTTGGATTCACTTCCTAAAGCATAAGTCCGAATTTTTTGACCTCTTCAAAGTCTTTAGAGCCTTGGTTGAAAACCAATCTGGGAAGAAACTCAAGATCCTCAGATCTGACAATGGTGGTGAGTATGTCAATTCTGAGTTCATTCAGTATTGTAAAGATGTAGTTATTCAGATGCAGCATTCAATCCCTTACACACCACATCAAAATGGTGTTGCTGAGAGAAAGAACAATTCACTGAAGGAGATGGCAACTGAGGGAGATGGCAACCTGCATGATGGAGGCTAAGACTTTGCCACCAAAGTTTTGGGCCGAGGATATAAAATATGCATCCTACATCCAGAATAGGGTGCCTCATAAGCAGCTTGATGGTATGACTCCTTTCGAATCTTGGAGTGGGCACAAGCCATATGTGGCCCATTTTAGGATTTTTGGCTCAAAGGCTTGGGCTAGAATTCCAACTGAAAAGAGGAAGGCCTTGCAACCCCAAATCCAAGAGTGCCTATTTGTTGGGTATTCTGACTATTCAAAAGGGTACAAGCTGATCAACTTGAGCACTAACAAATCTTTCATTGAAAGAAGTGTTCAGTTCCAAGAAGAGCCTTTAGTAGCAGTTGAAGTTGGAGAGTCTTCTTCACCACCAGATCCATTGATTGTAAGTGGAAAGACTAATGAGTTTGCTGATTCTGATATGTCTAATAATGATGATTTGATTACATATTCTAACGGTCCTACAAGACCAAAATGGGAAGCAAATACCATTCATGCAGCTGGGGAACTAGCTGGAAATCCTAATGACACTAGGAGGACTAGCTCTCAATTTGAGAGTGCCCTTTGTGTGCAAGATCCTCTATTTGTTGATAAGTTCTATCTGATGGTTGAATTAGATCCACAGACATATGAAGATGCATCACATGATACAAGATGGAACACATCCATGAAATAAGAATTCATCTCGCTCCAGAAGAACAACACTTGAGAACTGGTTGATCTTCCCCCATGGAGGAAGTCTAGTTCAATGTAAGTGGGTTTTCAAGACTAAGTTTGTTGCTGATGGTTCACCTTTAAAACATAATGAAGATTGGTAGCCAAGGGCTAATCACAAGTACATGGTATTGACTACAATGAAACCTTTGCACCATTGGCAAAGATGGACTCCATAAGGCTAGCTCTAGCCATTACAGCTTCGAAGCAATGGGAAGTGCATCACATGGATGTGAAATGTGCTTTCCTAAATGGAGATGTCACTGAGGAGATTTAAATGCATCAACCTGAAGGGTTTTTTTCTAATCCATATTTAGTGTGCAGGTTAAAAAAATCATTGTATGGGCTCAAGCAAGCCCCCAGGGCTTGGTATGCCAAGATTGATGGCTTTTTGCTATCACTGAGTTTTGTTCAATGCAAGTCTGATCCTAATGTCTATTTGAAGCCGATTCATGGTTCTTTGATGATTATTGTCTTGTATGTGGATGACCTTCTGATTACAGGAAGTTCAAAGAAAGAGATTGCCTCCTTGAAGGATGCAATGAACCATGCATTTTCTATGACAGATTTGGGATTGTTGAGCCAATTCTTGGGTCTCGAAATTGCTCAATCCCAACATGTAATCAAAGTAAATCAGTCCAAGTATGATTTGGATTTGCTGAAAAAGTTCAACATGAAAGATTGCAAGCCAAGAAAGACTCCCTTCCTTTCAAGAGTTAAGCTTGAAGAAGTAGGTTCTTCTCCTATGGTAAATACTACATTGTATAGGAAGTTTATTGGGTGTTTGTTTTATCTTACACACACTCAACCTGACCTATAATATGCAATTAGCGTGGCTTCGAGAAACATGGATCAGCCTCATGAGATCCACTGGAGAGCAACCAAAAGGATCATAAACTTTGTTCAAGGAACAATAACTCATGGGATCTTCTACAAAGCAAAATTTGATCTTGATCTGATTGGGTTTACTGACAGTGATTGGGAAGGTGAGAACATAGATTGAAATTCTACATCAGGATATGTGTTCATGCTTGCAGAAGGACCAATCAACTGGTCAAGAAAGAAGCAGAGTGCCATAGCACTCTCATCTACAAAAGCAGAGTATAGAGGAGTTGTAAATGCAGCAACTCAATGTTTGTGGTTGCAAGGGATACTTGGAGAATGTGGCATTAGAGAAAATTTCAACTCAAAATGGGCCTCCTAAAATGAATTAATAAAATAATAGTTAAAATAATACAATAATATTTATTAATTTTGGAGGAAGAAAAGAAAAAAACTATTTTTTTGTTTGTATTTTCGACATATCTCCCCGTGTTTTTACTGAAATTTTGATCGGGAGATCTCATTGGATGCGGAATTTAATTCCGTATCCAACGAGCTCTTCCGATCGAAATTTGAGTAAAAACACGGGGAGATATGTCGAAAATACAAACAAAAAAGGTAGTTTTTTTTATGATACCTATCCCCAAATTTATATTAAAAAAGTGTTTAAGACCTATACGGTATTTCAAATTTAAAGCAATTTCATTGGCTAACACATTATGACATGGAATTTGAATAAAAGTTAAAAGGCCCATTTTGTGTTGAAATTTCCTCTAATGATTCGAATCAGAGTTTTCAACCATTATCTATTGTGATAATTATAGCACCATTCGAATCTGCAATGATCTAGTTCAGAGACAGCGAACCAAGCACATTGAGATCCATATGCACTACATCAAAAAGCTTGTGCATGATGGTACCATTGATCTACTCTTCTGTGCATCTTTAGAACAAGTAGCAGACATCTTCACCAAAGTTTTTTGTGAGAAGACCTTCGGAAATCTCAAATCACTGCTGGGGATTGCTGATCATGCTGAGAAGCATGATTAATGACAAGATTTCAAATTTTTTTTTTCCTGTCCATGTTTAAGGGAGGATTTTCCCACTGGGTTTTTGCCTCTTTCTTTGGTTGTATGGACAAGCAGTATGTAAAGGGTGACTAAGCCTTGTTGCTAGGCCCTATATTTTTCTGATATTTACTCATAAAGGCAGGCTTAAGGGGGGGTGTTAGAATAATCAACCCATAGTTACCTACATTAGACATTAATTTAATTATTTCTGTCTTATTACCTAGTTTCCTAGATTCCATTCTATGCTAGTTGCCTTCTACACATCCTAGAAGTCAATACATACTAAAAATGAGTCATGGAGCGCTTGTGAAACATTCTAGAAACCCAATTTAGCATGTCTACTTTATTCCATATCCTCCAAAGCGCATATCTGCTTTTTCTGAAAAGTTGCCTGCTTTATTCTGATTTAAGGCAAAAGGAAAAGTTTTACTAGGTGTAGTTGACTTGTTTTTTTCCCAAATAATCCTCCCTCCTTTTCTCCAAATAAAGGCATGTATGATTTTTCTTTCCATCCCTCTTTATCTTTCCCACTTGACTTAGCAAATTCGTGAGCATCTTCATACATTTGGAAACTGCTTTATGCACTTATGGGGGATTTGACTAGATTTGGTAAGCCTACTTTTTTACTATTTCGAATGGCATCTTTATGCATTCGATTATCTCATGTAATGATATATTGCAGCAGCCTATTACTTCACAAGGTTGGTTATTGTACACTTATTCAATACATATTAGTATTATGCTCCAATTTCAGTCTCCTTTGGTGTTAATTTTGCATGTTTGATTAGCAATTTTATGAGTGTAATTGTTATATCTCTTGGGTTCAATTTCCACAGATAGACAAGGAGGGGATGGATACACCATTGATGGTGGTGTAGATAGTAGGGAGGACATGCTCCATAGTGGTTAGTCCTTTAGGATCGTAATACATCAATTGGTCGATAGTCACGATATTCCCATCACAGGGGAACATCAAGAGTCGAAAGATGGTAGAAGCAACAACTCACATTGCATACATGTAACTACGTCCAAGGAGGAGGTTGAAATTGAGTTGGGCCTTGACAACCTCAATGTCAATCAACACGGTTTTTTCGGCTAACTCAACGGGGACATTCGGGAGAATGCCTTGTGGGTGAGCAACACGTCCATCGTAAGCACGTAGGGCGATGGTTAAAACTTAAGGATTGAAGGGTTGGTGATCCAAGTTTCTTCCAAACAAAGGTTGACGTAATGCAAGTGATTCCCCCTCATCGATGAATGACCACATTCCGAATAGCGATCGGAACCTAGAATGCTACGGATGATGGCATCTGGGTTCTCCTTGATCCAAGTCGAAAATGATCAACTAAGAATCAGAGGGGTAGAAGACACCTTAAGCTGATAACAAAGATTTCCATTGCGAAGGAAAATTTTTGAGGACCTCCAAATCATACATGGCAGAGGGAGATTGGGCCAAGTCATCAACAATATTGTAATTAAGAGTGACTCTAGAAGTAGGGTTGTTTGCGACACAACACAAAGGGAATCGAGGTGCTTTGGTAGTCCTGTCCGTGGTGGTTCTAGGAAAATGTAAGGACATATTGAGAGCAGTGGAGGTAGATTTCATGGAGAGATTAAGAGTTTTCGTGTTGGATCCATATTGGTTTTGTCAAGTTTGTAATTTAACATTAGATGGCAATGTCATAAGGTGATGGACACCAGGATCGATGGGTTGACCCGCATAAGTGGTTGTGGTATTTTGTGGTATCAAGGGTTGGGTTGCAACCATTCCTTTATTCGGTAATGGGTTCTGTAACACCACAAGCGAGGGACCATGTGGGGCTGGATTTGGCTAGGCCGAAGTGACAACATTGGTCTCACATTGATTTTCAGCTTGTAATAAGTGGCATACATGATGCAACTGGGGGAAATGATGTGTATAATGGCCATAGGAATCACAAATGATACATTGATGGTTTTTCCATATCTGAGGGTTCTTCCTAGGTCTAGGTGGACACTGGGGGTTCTGTGTAGGGGCGTTAGCTCATTTTTTGTTAGGCGGGTTGGGTTGTTGACTGCCCCCTTGAGGTTGGTTGTTTCCCTGATTCCTACCTATTTGTCACCTTCCCTACCCTTATTAGTTATTGGGGGTGGGTTTATTAAGGAGGTTCTACTGAGCATAAACATGTCCTCGAAGAACAGGAGGAGTCGAGGATGGAGCAAGTGTAGGTTGCATAGGTGGTGGGTTGTAGGAAGGAGCAGTTGGAGGGGATGCAAAGCCTACTATCTAGTCATTACAAGCAGGTTCCAGGTAGTTCGGTCCATGAACATGAGGAATGGGTGTGGGGGACACATAGGAAGGTGTGGCTATGGACTGAACTGATGCGCTTTAAAAGTCAGGGGTGTATCCCGTTTGAGAAACGCTAGGATCATTACCGGAGTGAGGCAGCAACAAAGGAGAGGTCGTGTATAGGTTAGGATGCTAGGTAATAAAGTCAATGACTCCATCAACAGCGTGGGATTCCCTCGGTGTATCCCACCAAGAGGAGCCATCACGAGGACCATCATGTATGATGATGTAAAGGTAACTTGATTTGGCATAGAGAATATTGAACTGTTGTGCTTTAAGGATTGCTTCTTCCTCAGTTTGTGGGTGCTCGAATGCAACATCCTTGGCGATAGGAGGGGTAAGATTTTAAGAAACCAATCAAGGAAAATATTTTCATATAACAGGATCTGACACAAAATACGATGACATCGCCATTCATGGATGTGATCCATGATATGGGTAGCAGTGTTCTGTCTACAGGATAACATGATTTCTATGCCTTCATCGTAACAGATGGGTAGCTAGAAGTACTGAAGGAACATAGAGGCTAAAGAGGAAAATCAAGATAAGTAGCATGGGGCATCTCAATGTGCCATTTGGATACAACACTAGTGAATGTGCATTGGAACAACCGCAATCAGATAGAGTCGTCCACGATGTTGTTGGAGGAACACCATAAGTGGAAGGACATAATGTGGTTCTGAGGGTCTTCTCCTACTTTTCCCTAGAACTTAGGGATGTCCGAAGGGATTTTGGTAGGCATGGGAGGCCACAATGGGTCATGATGGATTGGTTCACTTGTCAACCACACCAAATCAAGTAGGTTGAGACTAGCCATGAATGGTAGGCTAGGACCTGTACTAGATCTAAGAGGGCCATCAATGGTGTTGGGGGTGGTGGGCATGTAGTTTCCGCGTGCAAATGGGGGTTAGTATGGCTGACTTTTGACAATAGAAGTAGTCACTAGAATGGTGTGAATAGTTGAAATGGTGGTAGAAGGGCCCGTGCCCCCATGCATAAATGTAGGTATGGTGTGAACCATGATGGCTAGAGTGGGGCCACCACTAGTGGGTAATGGACCAACAATAGTATGTGTAGTTGCAAGGGGCCCACTAGGATCAGGACCTATAGGAATATCTGGTATGATAGGTGGAGCGGTCACAAGTCCACTATCAACAATCCCCCCCTGGAAGGGGTTGGGAGGTGCACCAACCATGGGGATAAATGGGGCAGTGAACAAGGTAGGTTCGAATTTATAGGAATATGAATATGAATAAGATGTAGTGTATGAATCTGATGGTGGTGAACAATGCTGAATATGGATCCTATGATGACGGTTCAAGGAACCAAACTGAGGGGTATTCCCCCTAAGTATCTAGGAGTAGCGTGTTGGATAAATGGTGGTGTGATGGTGTGCTATATGATGAATGAAGGCTCATGGGTGTCAAACTCAAGCTCAAAAGTCTAACTAAAACTGAGTGTGTAGAAGGAGAGTTGATAAATGGTGGCACACAGGCCAAAAAGCAAGCTTTAAAACTGAACTGCAACAATGTGTCACAACAGGCATGTCTATAACAAAGAAGCCATAAATCCAGCAAGAAACACTACCTATGAAGAAAATGATGCACTAACCTATGGGGTATAAGTGCAAGAAAACTCCCAGCTACAAGATGGAAGCCCCTCACAAATCGTATCCTTTGTTGGGTGGTGAAATCCATAGTCAAACAATACGAAATGGAATAACTGAAGGCTAAGAAAATCCCACTACCAAGAGGGACCTTGGGTAAAATATCCCTAAAATACTAGCAACTATCATACCTCTTTCATGACACATTCAGGATGGTTTCCTGGCACTTCCGCCCTTTGGTGATCGACACCTTATATGGTCCTTGACATGCATGAGGACTGTGAAGGGTTATCCTTAGGTACATAATGGAGTGCATTATTCCACCTTGAATTTCAGAACCCCTTCATTGCGGCTTATCCCCGCAGAGTGGGAGGCCCCTCGATAAACTGGTCGTGACTGTGTCAACAAATAATAGAGGATTTTGGTTCCCTAAAAGACAACAACCATGTTTCAGATGTAAGTGGAAAATGGGTATTATTTGGATGCCTATCCTCAATGTCCTAACTTAGCTACAATATTTTTTTGGTCCTCAAATGAGGTTACAATGCTCATTGAGTTAAACTAAAATTTAGGTTCAACATGGGGTCATGAACCAAGTGTTAGCACTATTTTTGGGCTAAGTGTTTGGTGAGGAATCAGATCAGTGAAAGAAAGCATAAGGCCTAAAAAATTTCATATCATAAGACTTTAAAGGATGTTAATAAGGCTCTACAATGAATGGACGGTCTGGATGCATAGAGAAGAATATCAAATGCCATAAATCATTTCCTCCAAGGAAAAATTGGGAGCGAAAAAAAGGAAAAAGCAAGTTTCGGTTGTGAAAAATGATAAAACCCAACTTCCATTTTCCGTAGTCCAAGATCTACGATCGAGAGATTTTTCGCCATAGATCAACGGTCTAGCAAAAGGGTGGAAGCGAAAAAGGAAAAATGTTTGGTTATGAAATTTGGAATCCCAACTTCCACTTTCCGCGGTCCGAGATCTGACAGCTCAGAGTGCTTCCGCGAAATATCAACAGCTATGAAAAGTTAAAAATGGCGGAGATCGAAAAGTGGAAAAACATAAGAATTTGGTCATAAAGGTCAAAACTTATGCCTTCCACGGTTCGCATGATCGATGATCCAGAAATACCCTACACAGATCAACGACGTGGAAAGAAATAGGTGGAAAGAAAAACATCGGAAAGCAGAAATATGAAGTTTTCATTATGAAAAGTCAGGATCCCTCCTTCCGCTTTCCACGACCTGCATATTTACCTCATATCAAAGGTTGGAAAGGTCTCTGCCTGAGATAGATAGTGCGGAAAAGGGGAACATGTGCACAAGGTAAGAAGACTTCCTGATATGTGAAACTTGGTAGGCCCTACAACTTTCAACGACCTAGATCACCCTTGATCTTAGATCTAAAATAGAGATTTGATTTTGTTGATACAACATGCACGCTGAAAATTGGAAGAGCACCTGCGCGATGAGAAACATGCATAAATGACATGTCCCCTCCCCATTGGGTATCGCGCTAAAAAACCAGAGATGCAAAGGTCACTTTACGAAGCGCGATGGTGCATATTTCAACGATTATGATCAAAGGTTGAATCAGATTAATGGTGAAAATTCATTATGTTGATCTAACTTGCATGTAGAAAATAACTTTTCAAATTCGCGGAATTGCTTAAAGGTCGTCACGTTTTAACGAAGGAGATATAATCAGGGATGGATCTATGGTGGAGAGAGATTCTGATGTTTGAACATGCACAGATTAATGAATAATTTAAATATGTGGAATATGGTAGGCCCTTAAAATCTGAACGGTGGATATTTAAAGGGGTTTTGATCAAGGGATGGAAATAATTCCGCGAGATGAACTAGCCGAAAAATTCATGAGGAGGATTTGTAAAATTTTATAGAGCACACAAGTTCAGACATGTGTTTCCATATCCTTGTTTTGGATATTTACCAATGGTCCAAAATCAATTTCGGAGGTGAAGATGTAGGCATGAATGAAACTGTTGCAGACTGCTCGAAGGTGCTCTGAAATGTCATTATCATCAAGCGAGCCTAAGTTCCAGTTGTCAAAATTTCCAAATTGATCTACCATGCACATCCCAATGTGTTTTCCTGATCCGTTTTGTGATCATGGCAAATCTGCTAGATAACCAATTGTTAGGATTTTGATTCCCACGTTGTAACTGAATTTGGCTCTATTTCGAGGTTGGTCTCGGGAGCTTATGACACTATAAATATACCCTCAATACAGGAAGACAAGGTTGGAACCCATGAGATTTTGTGTTAGGAATTTTGAGATCTATCATTAATAAAATTGCAAAGACGAATGCTGGTATGTTGCTGCAAATATTCCAGTGTATTTCATAGTTACAGTCTGTTATTTCCTTTCCTATTTGCATGTCTTTCTTGTTAAACTTTCCATTATGTGTTATTCATATCTGGAATGAGTGTGTAATAGTTCATAATTCATATTGTTATGCTCTGGCTATTGTTTCAGGTATTCACCAAATTTTATTGCCAAATTTGATGCAGAATTCATCTCTTGATGCTTTGTATTGATGGATTGTTCTCATTTCTTCTTCATCAACAGACAAACTTCTGTTTTTACTGTAACTGAGTGCTACCTTTCCTTTGTAGAATTTTACCTGCAAACTGTTATGTGATTCATGAATATTTGTGACTCCATAGCCCAATGTTTTCTTTCCTTTTTCAACCACAAACATAATCTGAATTTTTATTTCATTTTTATACCTGGCCCTGTGAAAAATCAATGAGAGATCCCTCCCTAGGAAGGAGGAAGCCAGCTTCCTTTCTTAAAGTGGTTCTGATGTTACCTTGGTATTTACCTTCTACAACCTTGGGTACATTATGAGTGCTAACAAATTGGCAACATTGTTGGGGACGAAAGTGCAAATCAGCCCTAGGAGAGACGACAAAGATTCCAAGAAGAAAGGGTTTATGTGCGAAAACAGAGACTTCCGCATTTGAAAAGGGTTCTATATTTTCTCTTGTTCCTCAACATTGATTTTGAGAAAGATTTCAAAAGGAATCCTGGCTTCCAAGAGGTCACATACACAAGGTAAACCTAATACTGAAATATTACTAAGTGTTAAAAACCCAAAAATTTTGCTCAGAAATACAGGAAAATAAAAAATAAATATTTCTCAATTTGGTGCATCAACTTCTCAAGAATTTCATAGCATTCAGGATTTTAGGTGGGAAACAAATTTGGAAAGGTCCTTATTGAAATCAAAATCTTAATTTTATTTGAAAGAAACATAAATTAATCCTAGTAGGTTGGAATCATCTTTGCTTGATTCTCTTTGGAAAAGCCTTCAAAATTCTATGAAAACTGAAGAAAGAGTTCTTGTTGTCCAAAACTTGCAGCCTTATATCCCACCAACTGTTCAAACCCCTATGCCTTTTCAAGCTCCTCCTATTGTTCCAAATCCACCTAGACGAATGGCTACTAGGTTTGCTCCTTTGGCCTTACCTGTTGTATGCATGACCTTCCCCAAAGTTGTGCCCAAAGAATTTCCTTGTATGATGGGGATGGAAATTTCACAGCAAGACAATATGTTGATATATTTGATGATTTTGTGTACCTGGAGGAGGTTGATGATGATGATGTTATGATGATGTTGTTTACACAATTTTTGTTAGGAGAGGCAAAGAGATGGTTTATAGATTTACCTGCTAGGTCCATTACCACATTTGAAGCTTTCCAAACTTCATTCTTAGAAAGATGGGATGATAAGAAAAGTCCTTTACAAGTGCTTTCTCAATATCATAATCTTAAGAAAGGAGGTTTTGAATTTGTTCATGTGTTTTCAAGTCGATTTATGAGGGTTTACAACTCTATTCCTGTTGATATTAAACCCCTTGTAGGCGATGCAAAACTCCATTATGTTGATGCCTTTGACGATGAATTTGCATTATTATTAATCAAGAGAAAATCAGAAAGTATTCCTGTTATGTTTCAAGATTCTTTAGAAGTGGAAGCTAATATGATGGTAAGTGGAAAAATAAAGCATAAAGTAGAAACAGACAAAATGAAAGATAGAGAAGAAAATGTTCCTTTTGCTTATGTTGTTGCTTCTTCTAATTATGAAAAATTTGAAATGATGTTGAAAGAATGGAGAAGTTGATGGACAAGTTGGCTGGGGATAATAGACCATTGAACAAAGAAAATAATGAACCTCAAATCAGAAACCCAAACTTCAAAAGGCCCAATCCTCCCCCACCTCCACAAATTAGACAGAGAGGTATGAGGAATCCTAGAAATCCAGATGATCAACAAATACAACCACCTTTTCCTGAAAATTATGTTGCAGATGAAGATGAGGTTGAATCTATTAAGGATCGTATTCACCATTTTGGTGACTTGGATTCTGAAATACCTCACAGAGGAGGAACATAGTATGTTTGCTCAGGAGGATGACATTAATTATTTTGAGGAAGAGTTAGAGCAGTACCAAAGAGGATATTTGCATACTATAGATGATGTTTAGAGAAAGATCAAATTGAGAAATAGAGATGCTACTATAAATAAAGAAAGGTTTAATCAAAATCAACCTTCTGGTAGTCAACAAAATATAGAAAAGAGAAATGAAAAACAAAAAGAACCCATTGTGTATAAAGAATCATAAAATAAAATAAAAAATAAAAAATAAAAGAAGTCAAACAACCACCACTGGTGGATGTAGAAAAAGTTGTTTCAACTTTTAATTTGTAAACAAAGCTCTAGAAATTGAAAATTTCCATTCCTTTCAATGAATAGTTAAGAAACATGGAATACCAAGATAAAATAACAGATATGGTCAGGAGTTAGGGATAATTTCAATCAGATATCCTATTTTGATGTATTTGTAACTTTGAAAGATATTCTGATGTGTATTATCATTGTATGTTGTTGTACCCCCATTGGGGATGTGTGTTACCCCTTTACGGGATGTCCAAATTGTGTCTAGATCTTGAGGTACAACCTTCGTTGTAAGTCAGGGAAATATTCCCCAGTGTAACATCATGTAATATGTAATTGTTGTCTCTCTAGGAGAAGTGGGCCCCATCTAAGATGACATGTAGGCTCGAGTCTTATATTTGGTCAGTGACTTGAAAGGGTATAAATAGGGAGGCACTCTCCCTCATTCATACACACCACACGCACTCTCTAAGGAACATGAGAGAGAGAGATAGTCATAGGAGGAGAGAAAGATAGATGTTGAAAATTTCTTATTACTGCTTTTGATCATCTTACTATTCTGAAGAAATTTGCGAGGTTTTCTCCTTTATGGTTTCCCTGATGAAATTCTTTGTCTTGTGTATATTTTATATCTTATGCATTTTTTTGTACTTGTTATTATTTCAAATAAAGATCCTATATAATCTAATCAAATCTTAAGAAAATCTAACATGGTATCAAAGCCTCTCTGAAAGAAGGCACTGTACAACTACGGGAACTAGGGCTTCCTAGTTGAAGGTGTTCTCTCCACAGATTATCAAGAAAAGAGGGATAGGATAACTCACCTCACTAGGGTGAATCTTGTTGAAATATTGTAACTTCGAAGAATATTCTTTATGTATCTTTTGTGGTCCCCGATGGTCCAACCGGGAGAACCACTTGTATTACATTGTACCCCGATGCTCCTAATCGGAAGAACTAATAAGAGTCATGAGGTAGTCCCCTCTAATTGTAAAGATGGGTCATCAGCACCCCAGTGTGGTTACTTGAGCCTACATGTGTAACTCGAGCCTACATGAGTTAACTTAAGCCGACATGTTGATTGAGTAAACTTTAAGTAAACGGATGAATATAAATAGAGGTGTAGTGCTCCTCATTTGGGACACACACACTCACTTGGAATAGCACACTTGTGGAGGAGAGGAGTTGCTGGAGAAGGAGGAGAATCAGGTTTTTGATCTCCTTGTTGGTTTTACCTTTTTCCCTTTTGGGGCATCTATATTGAGGAAGCTTTTGCTGGGTTTTTCCCTTTAGGGTTTTCCCAGGATAAATATGTGTTGTTCTTGTGATACTGTTTCTTTCAGTGATCCTGCTTTATATGCTTTTATTATGAAAAATGAAATGATATACTGATGTCTTAGTAAATCATATGAAAAATTAACAAATCTATTGGTGGTATCAGTTTCTGAATCAGAGAATTTTCACTGTACATTCGAAATACAACAGCAATGGCAGCTAATGGAAATTAGGGTTTCATGCCCGAAAACCCTAGGAGATTGAATTTAGTAATCCTATCACTTTCACTATAAGGAGATATTGGAGAAGGATAAGAATCCAAAACTTTTACAATCCAAAGATAAATTCTTCATGTACATTGTGTAAAAGTTTCAACCTCGGATTCACTATAATTCAAGAGATATGGTTCCTCTGAATCAGAGTTCCAACCTCCTCTAGAATATAATCATTAACAGGTGACCTAGGGATATTCGCTATATATTGGGATAGGAAGGTCCAAACGAAATTTCACAAGATGTTTCAGGTAGGGCATGGACTGTAGTTTCTATGGTACTCTTTTCAGACCCAGAATGTGAAACGGTGACATGTGGCAGTCCCTACAAGTTTTATATTCTGAACAGTCCCCAAAACAACCACCTTGGGAAACTCATCATAAGTCCAACTTGGAGAATAGAATTCTTCTCTAACCTATGGGGTTGGAAAGAGAAAATATCAGTCTATCTCATTGGGAATTTTTGAAATGTAAGGAGATGAACATTTGGATATATAGCAGAATCAATATCAATGATTTCTGCAGAAGAAATTGGAAAAATAGGGCTTCTCGTTCCGGGAGCTTCTCTCCACTGTTTTCAGAAAAGGAGTTCATTGGACAACTCTCCTTGAAGATTCCATATTTCTATACAATCAGAAGTTTGAAATTCCAATTTTTGAAAATCAGGCTTTCTCTGACAAACCCTAGATCAACCAGCTCCTGAACTAGGATGGACACCTCAAATCGGTAAGATCTAAATTTTTGCTATTTACATTTGAGGTTCTCATTTCAAAATGACTAATCACACCCAGCTTGATTACAAGCCTGGTGAAGCTGAAAAATTCCGAGTATGGAAGTATAGGACCTTTGTGATCCTTGAATAAATTGACTTGGATCAGTATTTCAGTAAGGAAGTTCTAAGAGCCAGAGGGAGATGAGGCTAAGGATAGAGGCAAGAGAATCATTGCAGATTCTATTAAAGATCATCTCATCCCTCATGTGTCATCCTTGAAGAAACCAAAAGGAATTGTTCGATGCTATGATGAAGCAATCAAAGAAGAATAAGAGTTTTTTATAACCACCTTGAATGGCCTCCCAAGATCATGGGCTTCATTCATTCGAGGAATGTGTTCCAGAAGGAAGTGATTACCTTCAACATACTCTAGGAAGAGTGCACAGAAGAAGAAGCTCAACTCATAATAAGAGAAGATAATATGGGAGAAACTAAAGATCAAGGTCTCACGATTCAAAGAATATCCCTCAAGCGATGAGGAATATGAAGAACTCAATTCTTGAAGAACCTCTTATCCATCTTATCATTTGGATAAGAAATGATGTTGTTATGAATGAAGAAGATGATGAAGCTGAAGGCTTAATTAGTAGTCTACCCATGAAACAAATAAAGATAAGTATTAAATTTTCATTTCATGATATTGTTTGGTTATACATTTATTGATATTCAGTTGATGTTTGAATATTTTTGCATTTATACTACCAAATTGCACATGATGAGTAAGAGGTCAATGATGGTGTACAACATTCCATTACTACTTATCTATATTAAAACCACTTTGCTGGAATATTAGGAGTAGTACAAACTCTTAATAACATTGGGGTAGAATGCATCTAGAATTTATTGTATGTATACATGATATGGATGAATGTTGTCACGCATTGGCTAAAATAGTCGCATGGCTATGTGATATATATTTGTCACTATTAATATGTTTTGGAAATTATGATATGTTTCTAATCATGCAACTGAACCTGACTTGTAGATCATTCCAAAGAACAAGTAATGACAGTTCAGAAGAGGAACCTGAATCTTCCAGGGTCAAAGACACCATAGCGAAATAAAGAGCTTTAGAAAAAAATAAAGAGAATGATATATCCACCTCGAGAGATGAAGACCACCTTCGGCACAAGAAATAATCCAAGATGAAGAATAGTATGACGATACTTCCAAAGAAAGAAAGAGGCCTCAAACACACTCTAGTTGTGTGACACTATTGAGTGACATCATTGATACAAAGCCTTCCAGCTATGAAGAAGTAGCCAAGAAGAAAGGGAAGGTGACTATGATCAAAGAGTACCAGTTCAAGAAGAATGATGTCTAGGATACGGTGTCGAGACCTGAAGGGAAGTCCATAGTTTATTCCATATGGATTTACAAGATCCAGCATGCAATGTATGGCAGCATCGTGAGATATAAGGAAAGATTCGTAGCACGAGGATTCTCATAGAAAGAAGGCATAGAATACGAAGAGATGTTTGCACCAGTGACGTGGTACACTTCCACTATATCCATACGTACAGGTATGAGATTGGAGATACATCATATGACATCAAGATAACATTCTTGAATGATGTAGTCAAGGAGGAAGTATACGTAGAGTAGCCACTGGGAGTTGAGACACATGACAAGCAAACTCATATGTGCAAATTAAAGAAGGCCTTGTATGAGCTCAGAAGTCACCCATGGGATAGAACATACAGTTACATAAGGAGCTTGAAGATCACCTAGAATGATGAAGATATTAACCTTTGCTACAAGATTAAAGATGAAAGCCTATAGAGGATGACAAGCTCACAGATGGGTGCGAGAATAACTTTTCAACAAAGCTCAAGATAGAGGATCTTAGTATCCAGTAATCCTAGATGGCTACATAGAATATTAGTAGCCGAGGAAGCTACTTGTCACTCCATTACAGAATTTTTCAATAAATATAGTACAAAAGGTAGAGGGAGAATGATGCTCTGCTTCAGAGGGAGTGACTGCAGAAGATCCTCGGGTTCGACGTTGTACGACAGGATTGACAACTTCTTGATTAGTTTGAGCCTTACCAAGAGTAAAGAGGATTCCAACCTTTACTACAAGGTTGAGGAAGGGAACCCAATGATACTTCTATTGTATGTAGATGAACTATGTGTGACAGGTGAGGATGGGTTGATTGCTGACACGAAGAGGAAGCTTGCTGCTGAGTTCAAGATGACGGACTTGGGTATGATGCACTACTTTCTAGGCATGGAGGCAGAGTGCGGATGGAATCTCCCTTGTACAAGGGAAGTATGCAGTGGAGATCTTGAAGAGGTTCAGGATGATGGACTACAAGGCCATGGCCACACCTATGGCATCGAACCTGAATCTATTGAGTGATTCTTCATCATATTTGGTTGATGCAACGATGTATCATCAGATGATTGGATCCTTGATGTACCTGACAAATACGAGACCATATGTTTTCTTTGCTGTGAACACATTGACCTAGTTCCTGACGGATCCAAGACATGTTCACTTGATTGATGCAAAGCATATTTTGAGGTACCTGAAGGGCATAGTTGATTACGGGCTCAAGTATGATGTGAATCAAAAAATTATCCTGGAATGTTATGTGGATTCGAATTGGGCAGACAGTGCCATTGATAGGAAGAGCACTTCGGGCTGCTGCTTCACTATGGGATCAGGAGTGATCTCTTGGTTTAGCAGGAAGCAGTCCTATGTGGCACTGAGTACAATCGCAGCAAAGTATGTCATAGCTTATTTAACTAGTTGTGAGGTAGTATGGCTAAGGAAGCTATTGTTTGATTTGTTTCATCTCTAGTTGGATGCTACTTGTATATATTGTGACAACCAGAGTTGTGGTGTTCCATGACAAGTTGAAGCATATGATATCAAGTATCACTATATCAAAGATATGGTGTAGAGAGGAGCAGTGAAGCTCTAGTATGTTGCGACGAATGAGCAGATAGTCGATGTATTGACCAAGTCGTTATGCAGAGTGAAGTTTGAGTACTTCAGAGAGAAGCTTAGTGTTCTTCAGATCGAGTTTCCTTCCAAGTGGAAGTGATGGTTTCGAAAGATGCATATACACATGAGCCTTTTCGAAATGGTGGCAGGCTAGGTCCTTCCATGGTCCTTGATGCAAGTGTTGAATCCTTTCTAACATTGTGGCAAGCTAGGTCCTCCCATGGTCGTTGATGTAAGTGTTGGAACCTTTCCGACATGGTGGCAGGATAATTCCTCTCATGGTCGTTGATCTAAATGTTGAGAGCCTTTCTGACATGGTGGCAAGCTAGGCCTCCCATGGTCATTGATGTGAGTGCTCAGCCTTTCTGACATGGTGGCAGGCTAGGCCTCCCATGATCGTTGATGTAAGTGTTCAGAGTCTTTCTGACATTGTGGCAGGATGGCCCTCCCACGGTTGTTGATGTAACTGTTGTGTTATTTGTATATGGGTTTTGATCCATGAGACAATGATATGATCTGAATATGATGAGGTAATAGTAGGGTACACAGGTATTGCAATGCATGTAATCAGTCTTGGGATGCTCCTTCGGTTTTTGTAGTGGCATATAATAAGTCCTTGAAGATCCTGTAGGTTTTGCAAGAGGTGTATAATAAGTCCTAAGATGTACCTACTTGATGGCTTGCTCGCAGAGATGATGAAGACCCGATAGAGGGCTAGGCCTACATCCAGCATGAAAAAGGGCTATCACTGTAGAAGCTTCTGATGACAAATAGTATGGGATGATGATCAAATTATAAGAAGCTGATGGCAGCAACTATGATGAAGACTCTATGACTCTGTGATGGTGACGATGCAATGAATACCTGACCAAATATGTTGATGACTATGTAGAAAGAGAATACCTTCCTAGTTAAGAGGGAGTGTTGATGTATGTGTAACTTCAGAAGATATTTTGATGTATATATTGTATGTTGTTGTACCCCCATTGGGGATGTGTGTTACCCCTTTACAGGATGTCTAAATTGTGTCTAGATATTTAGGTACAACCTCCAT